>JAKSXO010000086.1:747497-1189997 GCA_024509115.1 Crotalus helleri
AAACTGGACATCCATTTGTCTGAAATGGTATAGAGATTCCTGCCTGAGCAGGGGGTTGGACTAGATGACCTCCAATGTCCTATTCTATTCTATTCTATTCTATTCTATTCTATTCTATTCTATTCCCTATTTTCTATTCTATTTCCTATTTCCTATTTTCTATTCTATTCTATTCCATTCCATTCCATTCCACATATTCTATTCTATTCTATTCTATTCTATTCTATTCTATTCTATTCTATTTCCTATTTTCTATTCTATTCTATTCTATTCCATTCCATTCCATTCCATTCCATTCCATTCCATTCCATTCCACATATTCTATTCTATTCTATTTTATTCTATTCTATCATTCTATTCTATTCTATTATCATTATTCTATTCTATTCTATTCTATTCTATTCTATTCTATTCTATTCTATTCTATTCTATTCTATTCTATTCTATTCTACTCTCCTTAATTCCAGGCTGCTTCTTTCCTTGATTTGCTTCCATCGTTTGATTCTTGTCCTGCCTTCAGGGAGGGGCTTTGGAAAATAACTTGACCCCCTCCTCTTCTTTGTGGCAGCCCCTCCGATACTGGAAAACTGCTATCATGTCCCCCCTGGTCCTTCTTTTCTCTAGATTGGCCATACCCAAATCCCGCAGCCTTTCTTCACATGTGTTTTAGTCTCCAGGCCTTTAATCATCCTAGTTACCCTTCTCTGCTCTCTTCTGTTTGAAATCTGAAGGCTTCCAGACATCACCCAGTATGACATCATGAAACTTTGCAGCCCGCCAGATGTGAAGTTGTTTAAATCACCCAGATACCTTATTGCAACACTATCTCGCCAACACCACCCTTACTAGACAGGACAGAAAGCCATTGTTATGTCCAGTGTCTGGGTTTTCCAGATGTTTTCCAATTTTTTTCAACCAGCCGTGGGCAAAAAGACCAGGGATAGCGGTAGGCCGAAACATCTGGAAAGGGACCAGGTTCTTTGCCTCTAGCCCGGGACAACCTGCATGAGTTAGACACCCCCCCCACACACACACATCTGGATTTACTTTTGGTTTTTCTAAAGGGGTGGGATTAAAATGGGGTCCCTTGTACACGTGGGCGTCTATCTCAACAGGCTGTTTACCAGATGTGCTGAAGCCAGATTCACTTAACAACTGGGTGACTAACAATGGTGGCGAGAAAGGTTGTAAAATGGGGGGCAAAACTCACTTAACAAGTGTCTCACAACAGCAGAAATTTGGGGGTCAGTTGTGATCGTAAGCCGAGGACAACACGTCTTGTTGAATAAACAGCCCTTTGCACCTTTGGTTGAAGACTTCCTTCACGCTACGTTGTTTTTTTTCTCCGTCTCCTTCCGTCAAAGTTTCGTTCTGGATACTTCCTCCACTGGCTTTTCATTGTCCTGGGAAAGTAGCATTTTATCTTCCGTTCTCATTCTTTTCTTTTCCCCAGCTGGGTCTTCTGCTGGAGCAGGGGCTGGACTAGAAGACCTCTAAGGTCCCTTCCAGCCCTATGATTCTATTACTTGGGAGGAAGGGAGGAAGGAAAGGGAAAGGGAAGAAGGAAGGAAGGAAGGAAGGAAGGAAGGAAGGAAGGAAGGAAGGAAAGGCGAAGAAAGGAAAGAAAGAAGGAGGGAGGGAGGGAAGGACGAGGGAAGGAAGGAAAGAAAGGAGGGAGAGAGGGAGGGAGGGAGGAAGGAAGGAAAGAAGGAAGGAAAGAAGGAAGGAAAGAAGGAGGGAGGGAGGGAAGGAAGAAAGGAAGGAAAAAAAGGAGGGAGAGAGGGAGGAAGGAAGGAGGAAGGAAGGAAGGAAAGAAAGAAGGAAAGAAGGAGGGAGGGAGGAAGGAAGGAAGGAAGGAAAGAAAGGAGGAAGGAAGGAGGGAGGGAGGGAGGGAAGGAGGAAGGAAAGGAAGGAAGGAAGGAAGGAAGGAAGGAAAGAAAGGAGGAAGGAAGGAAGGAGGGAGGGAGGGAAGGAGGAAGGAAAGGAAGGAAGGGAAGGAAGGAAGGAAGGAAGGAGAGACATTGGATGGATAGATCATTAAAGATAGATGCGACCTAGAAATAAGGAGAAACTTCCTGACAGTGAGAACAATTAACCAGTGGAACTACCTGCCTCCAGAACTTGTGAATGCTCCCTCACTGGAGATTTTAAGAAGAGACTGGACAGCTGCTTGTCTGGAATGGGATAGGAAGTCCTCCACTTATGACCACAACTGAACCCAGAATTGCTACGCAAGAGTGTTCTTAAGGGAGTTTTGGCACACTTTATGACCTTGCTTGCCATAGCCGTTAAGCGAATCGCTGCAAGTCCTTAAGTTACTAACTAGGTCGTTAAGGCAAATCTGATCCCGGGACGCTGCGACCGTCCTAAATAGGAGTCCGTTGCCAAGCGTCCGAATTTTGACTGTGCGACCACGGGGATGCCACGACGGTCGTAAGTGTGAAAAAGGGTCCTAGGTCACTTTTTTCAGTGGTGCGGTAACTTTGGACACTAAACTCCTATGTCCCTCCCTGCTCCCTTTGCAGGCCGAGCTGTTATGCAAGAAGTTTATTTTTTACTTCTGACTTCATCCCGGCTCCGCGGAAGGTTTATCATTCTTTGCATAAACTTAGCAATATTTTGCAAGCCCGCGCTGATGGCTTTTCCTTCTGCCCTCCTCCAAATATTTGGAAGGAGCGTTTGCACACACAGAGAGCAAAATCTTGACTCGGTCTGAATTCCATATCTAGCTACGTTCTTCTGTCCAACTGGGTTTTTTGTTTTTTGTTTTTTTGCAGGCGTGTTTAGTTTCACTCTTAATGGGATCGTGAAGCAGCCAGATGTATATTTGTCATCGCTTTTTCATTCTCCAGCTCGGGCCAAGATCTATTGCAGGAACGTTGTGCTCTTCGGAAGAAATTCAGCTCGGCTTCGGCTGTGCCCTAAATTGCAGGGATGAGGCTGTGTAAATCCTCCAGAACTGGTGGTGTGGGGTTTCTAAAAGGATACCACACTTTTTTTTAAAAAAAAATACAGACAGCCCTCGACTTACAACTTCGACTGAGCCCAAAATTTCTGTTGCTAAGTGAGGCAATTGGCAAGCGAGTTTACCCCATTTTGACACCTTCTCTTGCCACAGTTCTTAAGCGAATCACAAAAAGAGGGCTGGACTAGAAGACCTCCAAGGTCCCTTCCAGATCTATTCTATTCTATTCTATTCTATTCTATTCTATTCATCCTTCTTATTCTCTATTCTATTCTATTCTATTCATCCTTCTTATATTCTATTCTATTCTATTCACCCTTCTTATTCTATTCTATTCATCCTTCTTATTCTCTATTCTATTCTATTCTATTCTATTCTATTCTATTCATCTTCTTATTCTATTCTATTCTATTCATCTTATTCTCTATTCTATATTCTATTCTATTCTATCTATTCTATTCATCCCTATTCTCTATTCTATTCATCCTTCTTATTCTATGCTATTCTATTCTATTCATCCTTCTTTATTCTACTCTATTCTATTCATCATTCTTATTCTATTCTATTCTATTCTGTTTATTCTGGCCTCTACCATTTCAGACAAATGGCTGTCCAGTCTTTTCTTAAAAACTTCCAGTGTTGGAGCATTCACAATTTCTGGAAGAAGGTTGTTCCACTGGTTAATTGTTCTGTCAGAAAAATTCTCCTTAGTTCCAGGTTGCTTCTCTCATTGGTACATTTCCATCCGTCGCTTCTTGTCCTGCCTTCAGGAGCAGGACAAATTGATTATGGAATATAGAAATTAATTATTATTAATTGTTTTTTGAATATATGAACCCGGACAACACACTGTTTACTAAAGCACTAAAGACTGTTATTGTAAACAATAATAAGATTTATTAAAAAAGTAAAAAGAAGATCAAGGAGACACCCAAACCTACAGCTACAAAGCCAGCGAGGTTATCTTGGCAAGACCTCAAAAGATCCTGCTTTGGCGCTGTGCCAAAACAAACAAGCGGGAAAGGAGGATGGGTCCGTGAGTCACACAGAGATGCAGGGATGGACCTGGAGTAGGGAGGGGAAGACGGGAAAAAATCTTTACCTGGGTGGGGATCTTGGCCTAACATCAGCGGAGGAGAAGAATGAAATGGATCTTGAAAAAAACTTTGAATAGATAAAAATGCTTTGAGTAGATCTAAAAGATTAGATAATTGGATTTATTTAAATGGGACACTTAAAGATTAAACATATGCTTGAATACAGTTAAAAAGAAGAGAAAAATTCTGGATATAAATGTACATTAGCCTAAGAGGGATATGTATTTTAAGTAGTATGCTATCTTTTTATTTCTTTTCTTTTTTTAAGATATGAGAAATGTAGAAGTGTTGGGATGGCCTGTATGAGGAAAAAGACAAATTACTGAAGTGTAATGAAAATCTTAAGCAGTAAGAATGTTTCGAATATTGACGGGGGGAGGGGACAAACTTAAATAAGAATGTTAAACAGGATCTATGATAAGGCAATCAAGAGGATCAGTTAGAAAAGAAGTTTTACATCAATGTGGTTATTATCTGCAGAAATATTAGAAAAATTTCTATATTTAATTGTTATTTATCCAAATAATGAGAATTGTATTAATTCAAGGATTTGAAAAGAGAACATTTTGGAAGAAGAGAACATCAAGCAAAACTATTATGTGGACGATAGAATTATAGAATAGAATAGAAATATGGGATAGGATAGGATAGGATAGAATAGGATAGGATGCAATGGAATGGAATGGAATGGAATGGAATGGAATGGAATAGAATAGAATAGAATAGAATAGAATAGAATAGAATAGAATAGAATAGAATAGAATAGAATAGAAAATATGGAAGGGAATGGAATAGAATAGAATAGAATAGAATAGAATAGAATAGAATAGAATAGAATAGAATAGAATAGAATAGAATAGAAAATATGGAAGGGAATGGAATGGAATAGAAAATATGGAATGGAATGGAATGGGAATAGAATAGAATAGAATAGAATAGAATAGAATAGAATAGAATAGAATAGAATAGAATAGAATAGAATAGAACTGGAAGGGACCTTGGAGGTCTTCTAGTCCAGCTCCCTACTCAAGCATTATAGAAACTAATTTTTATTGTTTTTTAAATATAAACCCAGACAACAAAATGTTTGCCAAATATTAAGGCGATTATGTGGGCAGTGGGTTTCCCTGTTTGATAGGAACATTGCCAGATGTGTCCCATTTTAAGTAAGGAATTTGGCTTGTTCAGGATTGTATCACTCGATTTATGAATTGCCAACATCTCTCCCCCCCCCATTTATAATTTCCCAACTTGGTGCACGATTGCCCTCTGCTGGCCAGCCTTTTATTATCCTTTTAAAAACAAGAACAGAGATGGAAGGGAGGTCTACTAGTAGCCCAACCCCTAGCTCAGGGGTAGGCAACCTTGGCTCTTTTATGACTTGTGGACTTCAATGCCCAGAATTCCTGAGCCAGCATGCTCAGCTTGGAAACCTCTCCCTTTCCCCTCAGCGTGGCTGGCTCAGGAATTCTGGGAGTTGAAGTCCACGAGTCTTAAATTAGCCAAGGTTGAGGAGCCCTGATATAGGCCAGGGGTAGGCAACCTTGGCTCTTTTATGACTCGTGGACTTCAACTCCCAGAATTTCTGAGCCAGCCTACCCCTGCCCTAGCTCAAGCAAGAGAGCCTATACTATTTCAGATAAATGGCTGTCCAATATCTTCTTAAAAATTTCCTGGAGCACCCACAACTTCTGGAAACAAGCTACTCCTTCCTTCCTTCCTTCCTTCCCTTCTTCCCTCCCACTCTCCCTCCCTCCTTTCCTCCCTCCCTCCCTTCCATCCATCCATCCATCCATCCGTCATGTATTTTATCTATCTCAGAGTGATAGAATTACACAGCTGGAAAGAAGTTTCTCCTTAGTTCTAGGTTGCTTCTCTCCTTGATTAGTTTCCATCTGTTGCTTCTTGTCCTGCCTTCAGGTACCTTGGAGAATAGCTTGACTGCCTCTTCTTTGGGGCAGCCCCTGAGATACTGGAACACTGCTATCATGTCCCCCCTCATCCTTCTCTTCATTAAACTGGACCTACCCAATTCCAGCAGCCGTTCCTTTTTTGTTTTAGCCTCCAATCCCCTAATCCTCTTTGTTACTCTTCTCTGCACTAGAGTCTCAACATCTTTTTTTACATCGTGGTGACTGGATGCCGTATTCCAAGTGTGGCCTTACCAAAGCGTTATAAAGTGGTGCTAACACTGTAGAATAGAATTAGGATAGAGCTGGAAGGGACCTTGGAGGTCTTCTAGTCCAGCCCCTGCTCAAAGAGGAGAACCTATACCATCTCAGACAGGGGATTGTCCAATGTCTTCTTTAAAATGATCTTGATTCTAAGCCCTCTGTTCACGCAGCCTAGCACTGTGAATGCTAATATCCATCATAGTTGAAGTCAGAGATAGTTGTACAAAGAAACACACAGGATAGAAAAGTCACCTTCATACCTAAATTATATTTAACTTATTATGGCATAACACCCATAAATACACCAGAAGACCCTGGAACTGTGGCTCTCAATCTTGAGGACTTGGAAGGTACGTGGACTTCAACTCCCAGAATCCCCCAGGCAGCACGCTTTAAAATGGGGCGGATTTTAATTCCCTGAATTCTCCAGCCGGCATATTTTAAAATGGGTGGATTACAACTCCCATGTGTTAATACAGGTAGTCCTTGACTAACGACGATTCAAAGTTACAAACGGCACTGAAAAATGCCGTTTTTCACACTTGCAACCGTTGTAGCCTCTCCAGTCACGGGATCAAAATTCGGATGCCTGTCAACCGATTCATCTTTACAACGGTCGCAGGATCCCCGGGGTCACGTGATCCCCTTTGGCGGCCTTCTGACCAGGAATGTCAACGGGGAAGGCTAGATTCCGCTTAACGATGCCCACTAACTTAACCACTGCAGTGATTCATTTAACAACGGTGGCAAAAAGGGCGTAAAGTGGGGCAAAAGCCACTTAACAAGACCGAGTGTTGGAATATTCATGAGCAGGAAGAGTCATGTGGTAACTCAGTCAGCCAATGTGAAGAAAGTGCTACTGAGTCTGTGCAAAAAGGGTATTGAGTTAGGAGCTGGATTTCCAGTCTCAGGTTTGTCTCTGTAAGAAGTCTTCATTAAGCTATGTTGCTGTAAAGAAGAATGTATGGTATTGTAAATATTTTGATATTGAATATAAAGAAATTTATTTGAATCAGCTAAATGCAGTCAATTGGGAGAGCTTCTGATTTATTTTTTCACCAACAGAGGAACAAAAATTCTCTAACACTGAGGAGTACATCGAGACCAAGATGCAAAACGGGGCGAGCCCATCAGGCTTCGGTAAGTTACCGCTCCATCTCTCCAAGGTAGAGGTGATCAACCCACACACCTACCAGTGGGTGCTCAAGCCTTTCACCAACACATTCAAGGCAACCGCCGAGGCGGCAAGGAGACCACCAGGTAATCCGCTTCCAGCCACGGTTTTAAAATTTCTATTTACAGTCGTTCGAGGGAAAAGTCGCATGTTGTTCAAAATGAGGGTGGCTTCGGAAGAGCGCAAGCCGAACTTTGCAGGGTGATGATTGGGGGGGGTCCTTAGACGGGGGCCGCAGGCAGCTCACTGGCTGTAGGAGAGGAATTCAACTAATTTCATAGGGATGTGGAGGTGGGGGATCTTTTCCAGCGCTGTTCGGCCGAGAGCTTGACGGAGGCTGAGACGACAAAGCTGAGAGCGCCGCAGGGGAGTTCCTGGAGGGTTGGGGGAAAGAAAAAGGACATTCAATGGCAAATACACACCATTTTCTAAAGCGGCAAGGGTGTCTGACCTTGGCTGCTTTAAGGCTGGTGGACTTCAACTCCCAGAATTCTCCAACCTGTCCTTTGCTCTAAATATTGTCATCTGGTAGGAGCTACGCAGCATGCTTTTCCTGGTAGACCCTGCCCTATGAAACACCCTCCCCCAAAACTGAGCTGTCCACTCCCAAACTTCTGTAAAGGGGGTTGAAGACCTCCAAGGTTCCTTTCAACTCTTGTTTATTCTATTCTGTTCTATTCCATTCTGTAATTCTATTCTATTCTCTTCTCTGTTCTGTAATTCTATTCTATTCTGTTCTATTTTTTCTGTTCCATGCTATTCTGTTCTATTCTCTGTATCAGTGGTTCTCAACCTTTTTAATGCCGCGACCCCCAACCGGTCGTAAGTCGAGGACTACTCAACCAGTCGTAAGTCGAGGACTACTCAACGGGTGCAGCACCGTTTGCAGACTGGGGCTTTTGGCGGGCTCAGCAGGGCACAGACAGCCTGGACAATTCCTATTGGCTTTGGAAAGCCAATAGAATTAGACTCTATTCAAGAGAGCCTATTCTATTGGCTTTCAAAAGCCAATAGAATAAAAGGGAGTAGCACAGCTAAGGAAAAGGGGGGGAAAATGGCGGACTGCGTTGTTTGGCGACCCCCGTGAAATGGTCGTTCGACCCCAAATGGGGTCCCGACCCACAGGTTGAGAACCACTGCTCTATATTCCATCCGCACTGACCTACAACCAGCCTTTGCATCCCCAGAATCCGAATCAACTGCACAGCCAACCGGGGATGGCACCAACCCTCAACCATCCCGCGCAATCCCCCACTACCAGCAGTTCACCTCCCAAGGATCCTGACTTGATGTAACCTCATCATGAGACCCATCACCAGCCTCTCACATGTTCTGTCCCAGCCTACGTGAGCCCTTGTTAAGCTCACAAGGAGAAACCCCTCTCCCAATCAAGCAAGCTGGAACCTGAGTCAGTGTCCAAGGCAAACAAAACACACTGCGCAGAAACTCGATCCTCAAAACGAACAGTAGTCTTCGGCCACCAGCACCCCCCACACCTTCCCTTTGATTATCTCAATGGGATGACAGGTCGTTCTTGACTTGCGATGGTTTGTTGAGCACCCCTTTTAAGCTACCACGGCAGCCTCCCCAGTCACACGATCAAAATTTGGATGCTTGGTCAAGAGGGAGGAGGAGAAGGTGAGAAGTAAGTAGGAAGGTTGAGGTGAAGGAGGAGAGGGGGGTGAGTGAAGAAAAAGAGGGAAAGAAGTTGGTTTGAGGTGGGATGCAGTTTGGGGGGAAATGGGCGGGCAAGACCGAATGTGGTGTGTATCAATTTGTTTTATTTTTTTATCTGAAGTATTTGTAAGATTGTTATGTATTGTAAAGTTGAAAATAAAAATTTTTTACAAAAAAATAAATTTGGATGCTTGGCAAATGGTTCATATTTACGACGGCTGCAACATTCTGGGGTCCTGTGATCACCTCTTGAGGCCTTCTGAGTCAATGGGGAAGCTAGTGGTAAGTGTGAAAAACAGTCATTTTTTTCAGCGACGTTGACTTTGAGCGGTCGCTAAGCAATCTGTCGTAAGTTGAGGAACACCTGTATTCTTAGCACAGGTTCGATACCCACGTTTTTTTTATTGAAAATTTTTATAAACATTTTACAATAAAATAGATACCCAGATGTTTTGAAGTAGCTATTCTATTTTTTTTTGTAGCCTTAGCTTATAGAAAAGGGTTGGTGCCTTCAATGGATTGTTAATGTAGTCCTCACTTAATGACGGTTTGAAATTACGAGCACCTAAAAGAAAAATTACTTAAGGCCGATCCTCAAAGTTACATCTACACACACACAACAGCATTTACAACCGGTTGCAGTGCCCTGTGGTCACATGACTGCAATGTTTCTTGCCTGTTTCCAACAGTTTTTGCGGGGTTTGCAGCATGCAGGAGAATGGATTCGCTTAACAACCAACCCTGTGGTTCACAAGAACATGATCCACTTAGTGACTGTGGTGAGTCACTTTACAACCATCCTAGAAAGAGTCCAAAAAATCAAGTCAGGTCATGTGGCGTGACCCGCTTAACCACTGCAATGGCTTACAATCAAAATTCCAGGCCCGATTGTAGTCATTAAGGGAGGACTAGCTGTTTAGAGTTGATAGATAGATGACAGATAGATGGATGGATAGACAGACAGACGGGATAAACAGACAGTCAGGCAAACAGACTAGGTAGATCAATAGATGACAGAGACACAGAGACAATGGATGAATACAAAGATGTATGTATGTATGGACAGATAGGTAGGTAAATAGACAAAGACCAATTGACAGACTGGATGGATGGAGAGAATGGATGAATGGACAGAGGGATGGATAAATAGACAAGATTGAAAGGGAGACAGAGAGACAGACAGAGAGATCTAGACATAGCCACCTAAGTATGTATTAACGGTGTGCTGTATTTTAAATTTTTGTGACTAGGTCTTGCACCGTAAATAAACAAATCCACAAATCCCTAACTCCTGCATTTCATTGGGCCAGACCCAATGAGGCGCAGGAAAGGAAATGCGGGGTGTAGGCAGGAAACCGTGATCCGAATGGAATCTGAAACGCTCGACAGCTCTTCTCGTGGATTCTGGGCGAGCAGAAATAGAATAGAATAGAAATACAGAATGGAACAGAATAGAAAAGAAAATAGGGAAAGAATAGAATATATGGAAATAGAATAGAAAACAGAACAGAATAGAAAAGAAAATAGGGAATAGAATAAAATGTATGGAAAGAAATAGAATAGAATAGAAATACAGAATACAACAGAATAGAAAATAAGGAAAGAATAGAATATATGGAAAGAATAGAATAGAAAACAGAACAGAATAGAAAATAGAGAACAGAATAGACTATATGGAAAGAAATAGAATAGAAACACAGAATAGAACAGAATAAAAAAGAAAATAGGGAAAGAATAGAATATATGGAAAGAAATAGAATAGGATAGAAGGTATAGAATAGAGTAGACCAGAACAGAGTAGAATTATTATTATTCAGTCAGCCAGATGTTCAAACAGGGTGTAGCATTTTTGTCTACCTATTGAGTCCTTAGCAAGGACCTGGGATAGGCAGATTTGGACGTTTGAAGGGAGGTTGTTTTATTATTATTATCATAATCATCGTCGTCATTAATTTATTTGTAGCCTATCTCACTGTGGGACTACTCTAGGCATCTTACAACCATAAAGAGGAAGAAATGAAAAGCGCGTAAATCAACAGAGGAATAAAATCACAGAAGAATAAAATACACCACGCAAAGGAAGGCAATGAGATTAGGCTTCTATCATAGGAGGATCCACATCTAACTGGTCATCTGGGGGGGGGGGAATCTGAAACCTGCACCCCGAATCCCGGGGGAACCTGGTGCAAAATAAACCTTTGCTGGCATTCTTTCCTTCTGCAAGCCGGCGCCCTCCCTTCGCACCTGGACTCCTGTGGCCAGGAGGATCTCCACACACCGTGTCTGGGCATGCAGGCTGGCTTCCTGCAGGGGCATGATCGAGTCGTAGGTGACCAGGTTGTCAGAGGCGCTGTTCCGGATCAGTTCTTGGAGCTGATGGATCTCCCCGCTTTGGGCGGCTTCGTGAACCGGAGTCCTCTCAGCCCAAAACGCTACAGGAAAGACGGAGGGCGGATGGGGGGTTAAAACAGTCTCTGTCCAGGATGGGGGGAAAAAAACCCCAGCCCAACCAAACTAGTACAGGTAGTCTTCAATTTATGACAACTGGGACAAGACTTTCCATTGTTAATCCTAGAGGTTAAGTGAGGACCTTTTTGCCATACTTGTTAAGGGAATCACTAGGGTCGTTAAGCGAATCAGGCAGTTGTTAAGCACATCTGGCTTCCCCCGTTGACTTATTTGTTGAATGCTGGTTAGTAAAAGAGGATCACGTGATCATAGGGATGCTATGATAGTTATGAGGGGGAGGAGAGGGAGGAGATGATTGTGGGGTCCTTGATGCTCTCTGAGCTGGGCGGTTGTCTTGCAGACGTTTCATGTCCCAACTAGGTAACATCATCAGTGCTGGGAGGGAGTGGGGTTTGTGGAGAGGGGAAGGAGGACTGTGGGGCCCTTGGTGCTCTCTGAACCTGGTGATTTTCTTGCAGACATTTCCTGACCCAACTAGATAACATCATCAGTGTATAAAGGAGTGAGGTTTGTGGAGAGGAGGAGGAAAAGGAGGGGTCCTTGGTGCTCTCTAATCTTGGTTATTTCTTGCAGACATTTCATGACCCAACTAGGGAACCTCACCAGGGCTGACTGCTCTACGTGGATACACCCCAACATTTGCAACCATCATCAGAAGGGGCATCGTCTTACCTGAATGCCTTTTCTCAGCATGACGATGGAGAATCCACGGATGGGTTGATCTTGCCTTTCTGCCCTAGAGATGTCAATCAACCTTTGCCACGCCTCTCTTCCTCTGGCTAGGAATCCCCAGTCACCACGAAGGTGCAGCAGTGGATGATTTCCCAAGCTGGTAGTGGCTCAAATTCCTCTGACACAGGACTGGATGGACCCTTGGGGGGGGGGGAATGGATTCTCCATCGTCATGCTGAGAAAAAGCATTCAGGTAAGACAACCCCTTCTCCAGCATGACGAATGGAGGATCCACAGATGGGACATATCAAAGCCTCACTGTTCCCACGGGCGGGAAGAAGTCTGGGCCTGTGTCCCACTATTTGTTAATACCACTTTGGAGAGCTCTCTTGCCAAATAAAGCATCTGCTGAAGCAAGCTCATCTTACTTATCATGCCTGGCAAATGGGGAAGGGGACGACCAAGTCGCTGCCTTGCAGATCTTTTTGATGGGATGCCTGTGTCGCCGACGCTGCCGCACTGCGAGCGGAGTGTGCGGTGATTCCTGTTGGAACTGGCAAGTGGAATGAAACGAAGAGGGCTTCAGTTATTGGCGAAAAAGGGCAGTTCGCTTAATATAGCGACGCGAGGCTCTGCGAATGTCCAAAGTGTGCCATTTACATTCCAATTCGTGGGACGGCTCAGGACAATAATCTGGCAGCACAAGCTCCTACGCCCTGTAAAATGATGAGTTGATTTTGGGGATGAAGGAGAGATCTAAGCGTAGGACCACCCTGTCAGTATGAAAAATACTAAGTCATTTCTAATTGAGACTGATGCAAATTCCGAGATGCACCTAGAGACGATGTAGCGGCTACTAGGAACGCGGCCTTGAGTGTCCAGAATTGTAGAGTGGAGGTTCTGACGAGCTCAAATGGAGGTGAAGTGAGAGCCTGTAAGATCTTGGACAGGTCTTAAGAGGGGTATCTGTGAACCATAGGTGATTTCCTGTTGATTGCTCCCGACAAAGGAACGTATCATGGGTTGTTGAGCCAAGGGCACTGAGTTGCCATATGTGAGCACCGTGGACAGGGCAGCAACTTGTCTGCGGATTGTGTTGGCTGCTAAACCCCTCTTAAATAATCCAAAATTATTGTAGCTGGATCTAATTGTTGTCTCCCACACCAGTTACAGAAATTCTTCCATGCGGAATCATAGATCCTATTAGTTGCAGGCCTTCTTGAAGCCTGAATCATGGTAATCACATCTGATGAATAGCTCTCTTTTGTTAGGAGTCTCCTTTCAAATGTTCGGCGGTGTTGTAAAACCCCCTGGCTGAGGGAGATTCCATCAGGGTAGCCTCCACGGAGGAGAGATCGGATACTGTCCCGACGTTCCTGAGAAAAGTGGCGGGTGGAGGAAACTATCTGGCTTTTCAGGGGGCCGATGACAGGCCGAATGGTAGAGCTCTGTAGTAAAAATGGTGGCCTGCGTAGCAGAACCTGAGGAATTTCCAGAGTCAGGGAAAGATGGGAATGTGTAGGTCAGCATTCGTCAGGTCGATGGACATCAGAAAGTCCCCAGTTCTGATGCCTGCTAATATGAATTGGAGCATTTGCATCTTGAACTTTTTCTGTGCCAAATGAATATTTAATTTCTTTAAATCCAGGATTGCCCTCCACCCTCCCGAGGCCTTCCGAACAATGGACAGAATGGAATAAAAACCCTGTCTCTTTTGCCCTGCCGGTACCAGTTCTAGGGCCTGGATTTCCAGGAGATGTCGAACGGCCTCTTTCATGAGGCTTCTTTTGACCGGATTTTTGGATGATGGGCAAGAGACGAAATGCCTCGGGGGATGGAGTTGAACTCTAGAGTCAGGCCGAATCTGATGATGTGGAGGACCCAAAGATCTGTAGTGGTGTTCTCCCATTTGTGTGCAAAGAGAGCCAATCTGCTCCCTATGGGAGAGGCACCTCTGGTGTCACTAGGACCTTCGGAAAGGACGGCCTCTGGCGCCTCGAAAGGGCCGTTTGGACTGAAATTGCTCTCTGGATCTGCCCCTGTAACCAGATCTGTCGAATTGAGGGTCTGGTCTGGGAGAATGAGGAGGGGAATAATGGGTGAATTCCGACCCTGTGTCGCTTGAGCTGGGAGGATGAGGACGGGAGTAATGGGAGAATTCCGACCCTGTGTTGGTTGGACGAAAGAACTGCTTGCGGGCATAAGGGGCAGCTTTCGTATCTGCTCTCCTAGGTTTGGACAGGAACTTACACTTACCCTGTTCATTCAGATAAGGGTTTAGTGCCTCTCCAAATAACTGGCCTCCCCTGTAAGGGGCTGAGGCCAACCGCCACTTGGACTTAACATCCGCTTTCCACCGTCTGAGCCACAGAAGTCTGCGAGAGATAACATTAGATGCTAATGCCCGGGAGGAAAATCTGGCCGCCTGCAAGGATGAGTCAGCCATGTATTCTGATGCTGCCACTAATTTGTTTAAATCTTGGTGCATCCGTACCTCTTCTGGTGGTACCTTAGCCTGTAATTGGCGAAGCCAGAGGACTGAAATTCTGGCGAAAAAGGAAGTTGATATAGCTGCCTTTACCGCCCATGCTGTGGATTGGTGGGTCTTGCGGAAATTAAGTTCCGCTCTCTTATCCTCTGGAAACAGAAGCTCCGCTATATCCCCAGACACAATGAACTTGGGAAAAAATGTTGTTGCTAAGGGCTCATCTACCGTGGGGATTGCTAGCACCTCTGACAGTGCTGGAGCCACATTAAATAAATTTGTAACATTCCTCCCCAGAAGTGGCACAGTACCTGGCGTTTCCCATTGTTTTTGGACTTCACTGAGGAAAAGGGGAGGACAGGGAATGTCCTGTTGGGTAAACGTTGGCTGTGAACCGACCTTACTGGTAGGTCCCTGACTGGTGGAAGGTTCAGCCTCAGGGACACCTTCAGGACCAAGTTGAGCAGTGCTCCTGGCCTTGTGAAGCAAGGATTTAAAGAGGGCCGGATTAAACAGGCCTGTGAAAGCAGGAGGATCAGGAGGTAAGTCCTCATCTTCTGACAGCCCCAGCTCTCTCTGTTCGTCGTCCCCTGTGAACGACGTTCTACTCATGGAGGAATTCAATGGGGAAACTGGTCCCTGGTATGTGTCTGCTTCCGCCTGGGAGAGGTACGATGCATTGCTGTGAGATGGGACCTCTGATACTGTCGACTCAGGTCGAGCTCTCTGGTGTAGGTTCGCAGCTACAGCTTGGGCAACAGCCTGAGAAATGAAAAGCTGCATTTGTTGTGTTAGTGCTATCTCCTGAGCCCCTGGAGCACGAAGCCCTGATGCTGTAGAAGTGAATGTGGCCTCTGGGCGCAGAGGTCCAGCTGTACCCGGAGGAGCAGGGATCGGAAGGCCAAGCCCCTCACTGGAAGGGGGAACCATCTCCACCTGTTCTGCCATGGGAGAAATAGACTGACCTGCTTCCCCTTCTGCAGAGCAGGCACTTGGAGCAGCAGAGGTTGAAGAAGCTTGTTGAGGGTCAACCATCTCCACCTGTTCTGCCATGGGAGAAATGGACTGACCTGTTTCCCCTTCTGGAGAACCGGCACTTGGAGCAGCAGAGGTCGAAGGAGCTTGCTGAGGGTCAAAAACCGACACTTCCATGGGAACAGAAATCATCTCATCAACCTTTACCCCGTTCTGTTGCCCTGGAGCATTGGAGAATTGTTTTCCCAATGCCTGTTGCCTCCCGCTTGCTTCTTTCCCAGCAGCTTTGGGAGACCTTCTGCCAGCGATAGCTCTGGCTCTGAGTTTCCCAGCAGCCTCCTGCTTGGCTGATCTGGAGTTCCTCGGCCTGGAGGGAAAGCTGGAGGCACCTTGAGAGCCCTGAGTTGCTGTGGTTTTACCTGCCATTGCGAAAAATCAAGAGATATCACAGAAACGGCAATCTCAACGTATTTGCAACAGAGGGGTGATCCCAGTGGCCAAGTGATGGCTAGAAATGGTGGCGGCCCAACCAACTTAATGGGGCAGCCAGCACACTCACAAGCCTGGTAGTGGCAGCAAGTCCAACTTAATGAGGGTAGCCAGCACACTTATAAGCAGCGAAATCGGTGGTAGGAAGAGGCGCTGAAAATGGCGGCAGTTAAAGCAGGCACTCAGCCACCAACTGAAGTCTTTGGAAATTGCGTCCTGAAGGAGGCTGTTGTTGCCTATAATTCTATCAGCCTTGGTGTGCGGCGAGCTGCCAAGGGTGGGAGAAGCAGCACCTTCCAAAAACCGCTCCTGAACTCTGGCCTTCTGGAATGGCCTGAGGGCGTTTGTCGGCCTCTCAAAATGGCGGCCGCCAGCAAGCGGCCTCCTGCTCCGTCGTTATGTCCGAGTTAATGAATGCGGCAGCTGCTTCTATTTGCTGACTAAGAAGACTGCAGACTCAATTCTGGCCAAAATTGACTCCAGTTGAGTCTAAACGGCCCTCGCTGGAAGGAAGGGAAGGTTCCCCCACTCCCCTCAGGAACAAGCAAAGCGGCGCTCAAAATGGCGACCGCTGCGCTTCTGCCTCTGCCTGGGAGCTATAAATAGCTCGAGAGGCTTCAGGCGAGGCCTGCAAAACAGGCTCTGACCCTCGGCGGTTTGAGAAAGCAGCGCTGAGGCAGAGAAGGGAAGGGAAGAGAAGGGAAGGGTACAACCTGGGAAAATCCAGAGTTTTGTCGTTCTGCTAGAAACCAGAGCCAATCCTCAATACGTCTCTCCCAGGCTAAGACTAAGCCGCGAGTGCGGAGTCCTAGACGGAGGAAGAGGGGCGTGGCAACGGTTGATTGATTTAAAGCTCTTTTATGATTGGCGGACTTCAACTCCCAGAATTCCTCAGCCAGCCGTGCTCAGGGGAAAGGGAGGTTTCCAAGCTGAGCCAGGCTGGCTCAGGAATTCTGGGAGTTGAAGTCCACCAGTCATAAAAGAGCCCAGCTTGCCTGCCCCTAACTTAGTCTCCCCCTCATTGCCGGGAGCTTTGGGCAAGATTTCCAGGGGGGTCTCTTACCTTTGCAAAGACCCTCCGTTTCCCTCTTCCCACCATAGAGTCCCGGGCGCGGATCCTGCCAAGTCGACAGGGGACCTCCCTGCCTCGCAAGCCGCCCACTCACCGATCTCTCCCAGCAGAGCCACCGGCTCCATGAGTCCGTAAACACGGACTACGCAACCCAGCAGGCCAGGCAGTCAGGAAACCCGGGACACCGCAGACGCTTTTCGCGAGGACTGCCGGGAGTTGTAGTTCTCCGACCTGGCTGCCTGGTTGGGAGCTCTGATTGCAGATGTTTTCCCCTCCTTTGCAACCTTCGCTGCGAGGGTTCCGTCCCCACGACCCTTTCTTTACACGCGGGACGTTACAATTTGGTGCTGGAATTCATGGCATCACAATTGGCTTGAGGGAGGGGTTGCTTCCTGACGCCCCACCCTGGTCACCCCAAAGTCTGAAATACATCACGGGTGACCCTGAGCATCCCAACCAGGCACCCAAAAATTTGCCTTTGGCTTTCTTAGGCTTCTGCCTTTTCTCAGGGGGTTCACACATGGCCTGACCCCTAATGGGTGCTGGTGGGCTTTGATTTGTCTGTAGAGTATGTATTTATTGGTAATATTTATTCCTTTGTACAATGCATTTTTATTTATTGGCAACATTGATTTATTCATTGGGAAGATACTTGTAGATCTTTGTGAAATTTATTTATTGGCAAAATTGAAAGATTCATTTGCAAAATCTATGACTTAGACCATTTTACAAATATTACCCATACATACATTTTGCAAATAATTAAACTTCACCAATGCATACATTTTACAAATAAAGCCATTTTGGGAATATTTTGAAATGGGTGGATTACAACTCCTGTGTGTTAATACAAGGAGTCCTTGACTAACAACTATTCAAAGTTACAAACGCCACTGAAAAATGCCGTTTTTCACACTTGCGACCTTTGTAGCCTCTCCATAGTCACAGGATCAAAATTCATATGCTTGTCAACTGATTCATCTTTACAACGGTCGCAGGATGCCCGGGGTCAAGTAATCCCCTTTTGTGACCTTCTGACCAGGAAAATCAATGGGGAAGCTAGATCGCCTTAACAACGGTGCCACTAACTTAAACACCGCAATTCATTTAACAACGGTGTCAAGGGCGGGCGTAAAATGGGGCAAGATCCACTTAATGGTCTCGCTTAGCGAGAGCTTTTGTGCTCAGTGGCGGTCGTAAGCCGAGGAGTACATCTAGACCAAGACGCAAAACGGGGCGAGCCTATTAGGCTTCGTTAAGTTATCGCTCCATCTATCCAACGTAGAAGTGATCAACCACACACAGCAGTGGGTGCTCAAGCCTTTCACCAACACACTCAAAGGAACCACCGAGCCAGCAAGGAGACCACCAGGTAATCCGCTTCCAGCCACGTTTTAAAATTTCTATTTACAGTCATTCGAGGAAAAAGTCGCACGTTGTTGAAAATGAGGGTGGCTTCGGAAGAGCGCAAGCCGATCTTTGCAGGGTGATGATTGGGGGGGGGGGTCCTTAGACGGGGGCCGCGGGCAGCTCACTGGCTGTAGGAGAGGAATTCAACTAATTTCGTAGGGATGTGGAGGTGGGGGAATCTTTTCCAGCGCTGTTTGGCCGAGAGCTTGACGGAGGCTGAGACGACAAAGCTGAGAGAGTCACAGGGGAGTTCCTGGAGCGTTGGGGGAAAGAAAAAGGACATTCGATGGCAAATACACATCGTCTTCTAAAGCGGCAGGGGTAGTCATTAAGGGGTAGTCATTAAGGGAGGATTAGCTGTTTAGGATAGATAGATAGATAGATAGATAGATAGATAGATAGATAGATAGATAGATAGATAGATAGATAGATAGATAGATAGATAGATAGATAGATAGATAGGCAGGCAGGCAGGCAGGCAGGCAGGCAGGCAGGCAGGCAGGCAGGCAGGCAGGCAGGCAGGCGATAGAGACGTTATAGACAGACATTCAGGCAGACAGACTAGGTAGATTGATAGATGGCAGAGAGACGTAGACAGACAATGGATGAATACACAGATGTATGTATGTATGTATGTAAGTATATGTATGTATGTATATGTATGTATGTAGGGATAGGTAGGTAAATAGACAAAGACAGATAGAATGGATGGATGGATAGAGTGGATAGAGGGATGGATGAATAGACAGACTGAAAGGGAGACAGACAGACAGAGATCTAGACATAGCCACATTAGTATGTATTAACGGTGTGCTGTATTTTAAATTTCTGTGACTCGGTCTTGCACCATAAACAAACAAATCCACAGATCCCTAACTCCTGCATCTCATTGGGCCAGACCTGGTGGCGCAGGAAGGCAAATGTGGGCTGCAGGCAGGGAACTGCGATCCGAATGGAATCCGGAATGCTCGACAGCTCTTTGCTTGGATTCTGAACGAGCAAAAACCGCGCCCCCCCCCCAGGGCTGGCTCCGGGATCTCTGTCAACCCTGCAGAAGCCACTTTACCGTTTAAGCAGGCTTCATGGAGAGGCGACGTTATATACAAGGGACCTTGGCTCCGTGGGACAGTAAGAATTTTACACAGTCAATGCTCCCTGAGGCGCAGGCGTCGCAGAGCGGGGTGCTCCCATCGATGTTCCGGGCATCCACCTGTGGCAGAAAGGGATCAAACCCTTAGACTGGTGCTTCTTTTGGTTAATCTACCTGGGATTCGCCCTTGGTACAAGTTTTTAAGAAGAGACTGGACAGCCATTTGTCTGAAATGGTATAGGATTCCTGCCTGAGCAAGGGGTTGGACAAAATGATCTCCAAGCTCCCTTCCAGCTTTTTCTTTCTTTCTTTCTTTCTTTCTTTCTTTCTTTCTTTTCTTTCTTTCTTATCATCCTCCTCCTCATCATCATCAATTTATTTGTGGCCTATCTCACTGTGGGACTATTTTAGGCAGCTTACAACCACAAAGAGGAAGAAATGAAAAGAGTGTAAACCAAAACAGAAATAAAATCACAGAAGAATAAAATACACCATGCAAAGGAAGGCAATGAGATTAGAAGATGGATAGATTATATTCAGAAAAAGTACGGGACTACGAAGTTTCATTTATTTTATGAGTAAATTTTTTAGTAAATGTTGTAGAGATTTGCTTATGATGTAATTTAGGAGTTAAAGGTTAAGTATGATATATATTTTTTTCTCTTTCCTTTTCTTTTTTCTTTTCTTCTTTTTATTGTTAACTTTGTTGAGGTTAATAAAGTTAACAATAAAAACCTTTGGGAGGTGAGGGGGGAGGGTTGAGGGTGGGTGGGTGGGTAAGGATAATATAGATATGGTAGTGTGCTTGGGCATTTCCCCTATGCTGCATTCATGTGTCTGAGAGGGATGAGAGGGGAGGAAGGTGTAGTGAGGAAGTAGGATGGTAAGAGGAGAAGGGGAGGGGAGGAGAGAAAGAGGAGGGAAGTAGGGAAGGTTTAGAGAGGGTGGACGCAGCCTGGGGGGAATGGGCAGGTGGTACCAATGTTCATGAATTTATTTTATTTTGTAAATTGTATTTTGTATGATGAATAAATGGAAAATAAAAACTTTTTATTTAAAAAAAAAGAAATAAAATCACAGAAGAATAAAATACACCATGTAAAGGAAGGCAATGAGATTATGCTTCTATCATAGGATCCACATCTAGCTGGCCATCCGGGGGGGGGGGGGGATCTGAAATCTGCACCCTGAATCCCCGGGAACCTGGTGCAAAATAAACCTTTGCTGGCATTCTTTCCTTCTGCAACCTGGCACCCTCGCCTCACACCTGGGCTCCCACGGCCAGGAGGATCTCCACACACCGCGTCTGGCCACGCAGGCTGGCTTCCTGCAGGGGCATAACAGAGTCATAGGTGACCAGGTTGATGCACGCGCCGTTCCCAATCAGTTGGGAACAGCTGACGGATCTCCCCGCTTCGGGCGGCTTCGTGAACCGGGGTCCTCTCGGCCCAAAACGCTAAAGGAAGACGGAGGACGGATGGGGAGGATTGAAACAGTCCCTGTCCAGAATGGGGGGGGAACCCAGCCCAACCGAACCAGGACAGGTAGTCCTCGATTTATGACAACCGGGACCAGAATTTCCACTGTTAATCCTAGAGGTTGTGAAGCAAGGACCTTTCTTGCCATACTTGTTAAGGGAATCACTGGGGTCGTTAAGCGAATCAGGCAGTTGTTAAGCAAATCTAGCTTCCCCCATTGACTTTATTTGTTGAATGCTGGTTAGTAAAAGAGGATCACGTGACCACAGGGATGCTGTGTTAGTTCTGAGGGGGAGGAGAGGGGAGGAGGAGGATTGTGGGGTCCTTGATGCTCTCTGAGCTGGGTGGTTTTCTTGCAGATGTTTCATGTCCCAACTAGGTAACATCATCAGTGCTGGGAGGGAGTGGGGTTTGTGGAGAGGGGAAGGAAGACTGTGGGGCCTTTGGTGCTCTCTGAACTTGGTGGTTTTCTTGCAGATGTTTCATGACCCAACTAGGTTACATCATCAGTGCTCGGAGGGAGTGGGGTTTGTGGAGAGGAGGACAAGAAGGACTGAGGGGTCCTTGGTGCTCTCTTATCTTGGCTATTTCTTGCAGACATTTCATGACCCAACTAGGGAACCTCACCAGGGCTGACTGCTCTACGTGGATACACCCCAACATTTGCAAACATCATAAAAGACGTCGTCTTACCTGAACGCCTTTTCTTAGCATGATGATGGAGAATCCACGGATGGGTTGATCTTGCCTTTCTGCCCTAGTGATGTCAATCAATCTTTGCCATGCCTCTCTTCCTCCGGCTAAGAATCCCGTCACCACGAAGGCGCAGCAGTTGATGATTTCCCAAGGTGGTGGTGGCTCAAATTCCCGACACAGGACCGGATGGACCCTTGGGGGGGGGAGTGGATTCTCCATCGTCATGCTGAGAAAAAGTGTTCAGGTAAGACAACCTCCCTTCTCCAGCATGACGAATGGAGGATCCACAGATGGGACATATCAAAGCCTCATTGTTCCCACGGGCGGGAAGAAGTCTGGTCCTGTGTCCCACTTTCTGTTACTACCCTTTGGAGGTGTCTCCTGCCAAATGAAGCGTCTGCTGAGGCAAATGTATCTAATTTATAATGCCTCGCAAATCAGGAAGGCGACGACCACATAGCTGCCTTGCAAGATCTCTTTGATGGACGCCTATGTTGCCGCTGCCACCGAAGTTGCCACACTGCGAGTGGAGTGTGCAGTGAGTCGTCCTGGAACAAAGAGGGCTTCAGAGCTGCAAAAAGGGGCAGTTTCCTTGATATACCGATGCGAGGCTCTGCGAAAATCCAAGGTGTGCCATTTACATTCCAAATCGTGGGATGGCTCAGGGCAATAATCTGGCAGCACAAGCTCCTGCGCCCTGTGAAACGATGAGTTGATTTTGGGGATGAAGGAGTGGTCTACACGTAAGAGCATCCTGTTGGTATACATAAGTCATCTTTAATGGAGAGTGCTGCCAATTCTGAGATGCGCCTAGCCGATGTAACGGCTACTAGGAAGGTGACCTTGAGTGTCCAGAATCGTAGAGTGGAGATTCTGACGAGCTCAAATGGAGGTGAAGTGAGAGCCTGTAAGACCTTGGACAGGTCCCAAGAGGGGTATCTGTGAACCAGGGCGGTTTGCTGTTGATTGCTCCCCTGACAGAGGAACGTATCATGAGGTGTTGAGCCAAGAGAACCGTGAACAGGGCAGCAACTTGTCTGCGGATTGTGTTGGGTGCTAAACTCCCTTAAGTCCCTCTGGTAAATAATCCAAAATTTTTGGAATAGGAATTGTAGCTGGATCTAATTGTTGTCTCCCACACCAGTTACAGAAATTCTTCCATGCGGAATCATAGATCCTATTAGTTGCAGGCCTTCTTGAAGCCTGAAGTGGTAATCACGTCTCATGAGTAGCTCTCTTTTGTTGGGAGTATCCTTTCAAATACCCGGCGGTTAGCTGGAGCCAATGAGGCTCTGGGTGTTGTAGAACCCCCTAGCTGAGGGAGATTCCATCTTGGGGTATCCTCCACGGGGGAGAGATCGGATACTACCCCGATGTTCCTGAGGCATGTAAACCTCGCACTTCCTTGTATCCATCACCGTGCCCAGGTGAAGGTGGCTGGATCTATCTGGCTTTTCTGAAAATGTACTGAAAACCCATGGTCCTGGAGGGTCTTGATGGACAATGACAGTTCTGATTGAGCCAATTGGACTGAGGATTGAATGAGGAATAACACTGGACACACACCAAAATGGTCCTGAGATGCATGGCCAGCGCCGCCAGGACCTTCGTGAATGTTCTGGGGGATGATGACAAGCCGAATTGTAGAGCTCTGTATTCAAAATGGTGGCCTCCATAGCAGACCACGAGGAATTTCCGGTGTCCAGGAAGGATGGGAATGTGTAGGTAGGCCTCCGTCAGGTTGATGGACGTCAGGCGGTCCCCCATTCTGATTCCTGCTAATATGGATTGGAGCGTTTGCATCTTGAGTGCCAAATGGTTATTTAACTTCTTTAAATCCAGGATTGCCCTCCACCCTCCCGAGGCCTTCCGAACAATGGACAGAATGGAACAATCCCTTCTGCCCTGCCAGTACCAGTTCTACGGCCTGGATCTCCAGATGTTGAGTGGCCACTTTCATGAGGCTTCTTTTGACCGGATTTTTGGATGATGGGCAAGAGACGAAATGCCTCGGGAGGGGCGTGGAATTAGAGTCAAGCTGAATCTGATGGTGTGGAGGACCCAAAGATCTGTAGTGGTGTTCTCCCATTTGTGTGTAAAGAGAGCCAATCTGCTCCTTATGGGAGAGGCACCTCTGGTGTCACTAGGATCTTCTGAAAGGACGGCCTCTGGCACCTCGAAAGGGCCGTTTGGCCTGAAATTGCTCTCTGGGTCTGCCCCTGTAACCAGATCTGTCGAATTGAGGTTCTGGTCTAGGAGGATGAGGAGGGGAGTAATGGGTGAATTCCGACCCTGTGTCGCTTGAGCTGGGAGGATGAGGACGGGAGTAATGGGTGAATTCCGACCCTGTGTTGGTTGGACGAAAGAACTGCTTGTGGGCATAAGGAGCTGCTTTCCTGTCTGCTCTCCTAGGAAGTTTGGACATGACCTTACGCTTACCCTTCTCAGTCAGATAAGGGTTTAGTGCCTCTCCAAATAACTGGCCTCCCCTGTAAGGGGATGAGGCCAACCGCCACTTGGACTGAAAATCCGTTGGCCACCGTCTGAGCCACAGAAGTCTGCGAGAGGCAACACTAGTTGCTAATGCCCGGGAGGAAAATCTGGCCACCTGCAAGGATGAGTCAGCCATGTATTCTGATGCAGCCACTAATTTGTTTAAATCTTGGTGCATCCGTACCTCTTCTGGTGGTATCTTAGTCTGTAATTGACGAAGCCAGAGGACAGAAATTCTGGCGAAAAAGGAAGTTGATATAGCTGCCTTTACCGCCCATGCTGAGGCTTGGTGGGTCTTGCGGAAATTAAGCTCTGCTTTCCTATCCTCTGGTGTCAGAACCTCCACTATATCCCCAGACAAAATGAAGTTGGGATCAAATATTGTTGCTATGGGCTCATCTACCGTGGGGACTGCTAGCACCTCTGACAGTGCTGGAGCCACATTAAATAAATTAATAACATTCTTCTCCAGAAGTGGCACCTTACCTGGTGCTCCCCATTGTTTTTGGACTTCACTGATGAAAAGGGGAGGACAGGGAATGTCCTGTTGGGTAAACGTTGGGTCTGAACAGATCATACTGGTAGGTCCCTGACTGGTGGAAGGTTCAGCCTCAGGGACACCTTCAGGACCAAGCTGAGCAGTGCTCCTGGCCTTGTGAAGCAAGGATTTAAAGAGGGCCGGATTAAACAGGCCTGTGAAAGCAGGAGGATCAGGAGGTAAGTCCTCATCTTCTGACAGCCCCAGCTCTCTCTGTTCGTCGTCCCCTGTGAACGACGTTCTACTCATTGAGGAATTGAATGGGGAAACTGGCCCCTGATATGTGTCTGCTTCCGCCTGGGAGAGGTACGATGCATTGCTGTGAGATGGGACCTCTGATGCTGTCGACTCAGGTCGAGCTCTCTGGTGCAGGTTCGAAGCTAAAGCTTGGGCAACAGCCTGAGAAATGAAAAGCTGCATTTGTTGTGTTAGTGCTATCTCCTGAGCCTCTGGAGCACGAAGCCCTGATGCTGTAGGAGTGAATGTGGCCTCTGGGCGCAGAGGTCCAGCTGTACCCGGAGGAGCAGGGATCGGAAGGCCAAGGCCCTCACTGGAAGGGGGAACCATCTCCAACTGTTCTACCATGGGAGAAATGGACTGACCTGAGGTCGAAGGAGCTTGTTGAGGGTCACCCTTCTCCACCTGTTCTGCAATGGGAGAAACAGACTGACCTGTTTCCTCTTCTGTAGAGCAGGTATTTGGAGCAGCAGAGGTCGAAGGTGCTTGTTGAGGGTCAAAAACCGAGGCTTCTGTGGGAACAGAAGTCATCTGACCAACCTTTGCCTCCTTCTGTTGCCCTGCAACATTGGAGAATTGTTTTCCCAATGCCTGTTGCCTCCCGCTTGCTTCCTTCCCAGCAGCTTTGGGAGACCTTCTGCCAGCGATAGCTCTGGCTCTGAGTTTCCCAGCAGCCTCCTGCTTGGCTGATCTGGAGTTCCTCGGCCTGGAGGGAAAGCTGGAAGCACCTTGAGAGCCTTGAGTTGCTGTGGTTTTACCTGACATTGCGAAAAATCAAGAGATATCACAGAAACGGCAATCTCAACTTGTTTGCAAAAGAGAGATGGTCCCAGTAGCAAGAAGTGGTGGTGGCCCAACCAACTTAATGGGGCAGCCAGCACACTTCCAAGCCTGGTAGTGGCAGCACCACCACCTTAGTGGGGTAGCCAGCACAATTATAAGCCTGGTAGTGGCAGTAACACCAATTTAATGAGGGTAGCCAACACACTTATAAGCAGCGAAATCGGTGGTAGGAAGAGGCGCTGAAAATGGCGGCAGTTAAAGCAGGCACTCAGCCACCAACTGAAGTCTTTGGTAATTGCGTCCTGAAGGAGGCTGTTGTTGCCTATAATTCTATCAGCCTTGGTGTGCGGCGAGCTGCCAAGGGTGGGAGAAACAGCACCTTCCAAAAACCGCTCCTGAACTCTGGCCTTCTGGAATGGCCTGAGGGCGTTTGTCGGCCTCTCAAAATGGCGGCCGCCAGCAAGCGGCCTCCTGCTCCGTCGTTATGTCCGAGTTAATGAATGCGGCAGCTGCTTCTATTTGCTGACTAAGAAGACTGCAGACTCAGTTCTGGCCAAAATTGACTCCAGTTGAGTCTAAACGGCCCTCGCTGGAAGGAAGGGAAGGTTCCCCCACTCCCCTCAGGAACAAGCAAAGCGGCGCTCAAAATGGCGACCGCTGCGCTTCTGCCTCTGCCTGGGAGCTATAAATAGCTCGAGAGGCTTCAGGCGAGGCCTGCAAAACAGGCTCTGACCCTCGGCGGTTTGAGAAAGCAGCGCTGAGGCAGAGAAGGGAAGAGAAGGGAAGGGTACAACCTGGGGAAATCCAGAGTTTTGTCGTTCTGCTAGAAACCAGAGCCAATCCTCAATACGTCCCTCCCAGGCTAAGACTAAGCCGCGAGTGCGGAGTCCTAGACGGAGGAAGAGGGGCGTGGCAACGGTTGATTGATTTAAAGCTCTTTTATGACTGGCGGACTTCAACTCCCAGAATTCCTCAGCCAGCCGACTGAGGGGAAAGGGAGAGGTTTCCAAGCTGAGCCAGGCTGGCTGAGGAATTCTGGGAGTTGAAGTCCACCAGTCATAAAAGAACCCAGCTTCCCTGCCCCTGACTTAGTCTCCCCCCCCCATTGCCGGGAGCTTTGGGCAAGACTTCCAGGGGGGTCTCTTACCTTGGCAAAGACCCTTCGTTTCCCTCTTGCCACCACAGCGTCTCCTTTGCTACCCCGCGTGATTCAGACCCCTCCCCAAAAGGGGCCAGGGTCCCTCCCGTTAACTCCAAGAAAGCGACAGCCGTCTTCCTTTTTCTTGGCAACGCGGATCGACCTGGGAAAGCGAAGCCGAGTGTGCAGAGTCCCGGGCGCGGATCCTGCCAAGTCGACCGGGGACCTCCCTGCCTCGCAAGCCACCCACTTACCGATCTCGCCCAGCAAAGAGCCACCGGCTCCATGAGTCCGTAAACACGGACTACACAACCCAGAAGGCCAGGCAGTCGGGAATCCGGGGACAGCCCAAGCGCTGCTCGCAAGGGCTGCCGGGAATCGTAGTTCTCCGACCTAGCTTCCAGATGGGTGGCTCTGATGCTGATGCTTGCAGATGTTTTCCCGTCCTTTGCAACCTTCGCTGCGAGGGTTCCGTTCCCACGAGCCTTTCTTTACAAAGGGGTGTTGCAGCTTGGTGCTGGAATTCATGGCATTCCAGTTGGCTGGAAGGTTACTTCCTGACGCCAAACCCTGGTCACCCCAAAGTCTGAAATACATCACGGGTGACCCTGAGCATCCCAACCAGGCACCCAAAAATTTGCCTTTGGCTTTCTTAGGCTTCTGCCTTTTCTCAGGGGGTTCACACATGGCCTGACCCGTAATGGGTGCTGGTGGGCTTTGATCTGTCTGTAGAGCATGTATTTATTGGTAATATTTATTTCTTTGTACAAATGCATTTTTATTTATTGGCAACATTGATTTATTCATTGGGAAGATACTTGTAGATCTTTGTGAAATTTGTTTATTGGCAAAATTGAAAGATTCATTTGCAAAATCTATGACTTAGACCATTTTACAAATATTACCCAAACATACATTTTGAAAATAATTAAATTTCACCAATGCATACATTTTACAAATAAAACCATTTGGGGAATATTTTAAAATGGGTGGATTACAACTCCTGTGTGTTAATACAGGGAGTCCTTGACTAAGAACTATTCAAAGTTACAAACGCCACTGAAAAATGCCGTTTTTCACACCTTGCGACCTTTGTAGCCTCTCCATAGTCACAGGATCAAAATTCATATGCTTGTCAACCGATTCCTCTTTACAACGGTCGTAGGATCCCCTTAACAAAGGTGCCACTAACTTAACCACCGCAGCAATTCATTTAAATACGGTGGCAAGGGTGGGCATAAAATGGGGCGAGATCTACTTAACGGTCTCGCTTAGCGAGAGGTTTTGTGCGCAGTGGCGGTCGTAAGCCGAGGAGTACATGTAGACCAAGATGCAAAACGGGGCGAGCCCATCAGGCTTCGTTAAGTTATCGCTCCATCTCTCCAACGTAGAGGTGATCAACCACACACACCAGTGGGTGCTAAAGCCTTTCACCAACACACTCAAAGGAACCGCCAAGCCGACAAGGAGACCACCAGGTAATCCGCTTCCAGCCACGGTTTTAAAATTTCTATTTACAGTCGTTCGAGGAAAAAGTTGCACATTGTTGAAAATGAGGGTGGCTTCAGAAGAGCGCAAGCCGAACTTTGCAGGGTGATTGGGGGGGGTGGGTCCTTAGACGGGGGCCGCGGGCAGCTCACTGGCTGTAGGAGAGTAATTCAACTAATTTTGTAGGGATGTGGCGGTGGGGGATCTTTTCCAACGCTGTTCGGCCGAGAGCTTGACGGAGTCTGAGACGACAAAGCTGAGAGTCGCAGGTGAGTTCCTGGAGGGTTGGGGGAAAGAAAAAGGACATTCAATGGCAAATACACCGTCTTCTAAAGCGGCAGGGGTAGTCATTGAGGGGTAGTCATTAAGGGAGCATTAGCTGTTTAGAATGGATGGATGGGTGGATGAGATGGCAGGCAGAGACAGACAGGCGATAGAGACATGATAGACATTCAGGCAGAGAGACTAGGTAGATTGATAGATGGCAGAGAGACATAGACAATGGATGAATACACAGATGTATGTATATATGTATATGTATGTATGTAGGGATATGTAGGTAAATAGACAGAATGGATGGATGGCTGGATAGAGTGGATAGAGGGATGGATGAATAGACAGACTGAAAGGGAGACAGACAGAGATCTAGACATAGCCAGATTAGTATGTATTAATGGTGTGCTATATTTTAAATTTCTGTGACTCGGTCTTGCACCATAAACAAACAAATCCACAGATCCCTAACTCTTGCATCTCATTGGGCCAGACCTGGTGGCGCAGGAAGGCAAATGTGGGCTGCAGGCAGGGAAATGTGATCCGAATGGAATCTGGAATGCTCGACAGCTCTTTACTTGGATTCTGGGCTGGCCCCAGGATCTCCATCAACCCTGCAGAAGCCACCTTACCGTATAAGCAGGCTTCCTGGAGAGGTGACGTTATGTACAAGGGACCTTGGCTCCGTGGGACAGTAGGAATTTTACACAGTCAATGATCCCTGAGGCGCAGGCGTGGCAGAGCGGGGTGCTCCCATCGATGTTCCGGGCATCCACCTGTGGCAGAAAGGGATCAAACCCTTAGACTGGTGCCTCTTTTGGTTAATCTACCTGGGATTCGGCCATTTTAAAAAGGATTCGCCCTTGGTAAAGGTCTTTAAGAAGAGACTGGACAGCCATTTGTCTGAAATGGTATAGGTTTCCTGCCTGAGCAAGGGGTTGGACAAAATGATCTCCAAGCTCCCTTCCAGCTTGCTTTCTTTTTCTTTTCTTTTCTTTCCTTCTCTTTCTTTCTTTCTTTCTTTCTCTTTCTTTTTTTCTTTCTTTTCTTTTCTTTTCTTTCTTTCTTTCCTTTTCTTTCTTTCTTATCATCATCATCCTCATCATCAAATTTATGGCCTATCTCACTGTGGGACTACTCTAGGCAGCTTACAACCACAAAGAGGAAAAAATGAAGAGTGTAAACCAAAATAGAAATAAAATGACAGAAGAATAAAATACACCATGTAAACGAAGGCAATGAGATTAGGCTTCTTCTATCGTAGGAGGATCGACATTTAACTGGCCATCCGGGGGGGGGGGGGATCTGAAATCTGCACCCAGAATCCCTGAGAACCTGGTGCAAAATAAACCTTTGCTGGCATTCTTTCCTTCTGCAACCCGGTGCCCTCGCCTCACACCTGGGCTCCCACGGCCAGGAGGATATCTACACACCGCATCTGGCCACGCAGGCTGGCTTCCTGCAGGGGCATAACTGAGACATAGGTGACTAGGTTGATGCGGGCGCCGTTCCGAATCAGTTCTTAGAGCTGATGGATCTCCCCGCTTTGGGCGGCTTCATGAACCGGGGTCCTCTCGGCCAAAAATGCTCCAGGAAGACGGAGGGTGGATGGTGTATTGAAACAGTCCCTGTCCAGAATGGGGGGGAAAAAAACCCAGCCCAACTAAACCAGGATAGGTAGTCCTCGATTTATGACAACCGGGACCAGAATTTCCATTGTTAATCCTAGAGGTTGTTAAGCGAGGACCTTTCTTGCCATGCTTGTTAAGGGAATCACTGGGGTTGTTAAGCGAATCAGGCAGTCGTTAAGCAAACTTTCCCCGTTCACTTTAATTATTGAATGCCAGTTAATAAAAGGGGATCACGGGACCACAGGGATGCTGTGTTAGTCGTGGGGAGGGGAGGAGGAGGAGGATTGTGGAGTCCTTTGTGCTGAGCTGGGTGGTTTTCTCGCAGATGTTTCATGACCCAAGTAGGTAACATCATCAGTGCTGGGAGGGAGTGGGGTTTGTGGAGAGGAGGACGAGAAGGACTAACGGGTCATTGCTGCTCTCTAATCTTGGCTATTTCTTGCAGACATTTCATGACCCAGCTAGGGAACCTCACCAGGGCTGACTGCTCTATGTGGATACAACCCACATTTGCAACCATCATCAGAAGGGGCGTCGTCTTACCTGAACGCCTTTTCTCAGCATGACGATGGAGAATCCACGGATGGGTTGATCTTGCCTTTCTGCCTTAGAGACTACGTCAATCAACCTTTGCCAGGCCTCTCTTCCTCCAGCTAGGAATCCCCAGTCACCACGAAGGTGCAGCAGTTGATGATTTTCCAAGCTGGTGGTGGCTCAAATTCCTCTGACACAGGACTGGATGGACCCTTGGGGGGGGGGAGTGGATTCTCCATCGTCATGCTGAGAAAAGGCGTTCAGGTAAGACAAGGCCCCTTCTCCAGCACGACGAATGGAGGATCCAGATGGGACATATCAAAGCCTCACTGTTCCCACGGGCGGGAAGAAGTCTGAGCCTGTGTCCCACTACCTCTTACTACCCTTTGGAGGAGTCTCCTGCCAAATAAAGCCTCTGCTGAGGGAACGTATCTAACTTATAATGCCTTGCAAATGGGGAAGGGGACGACCAAGTCACTGCCTTGCAGATCTCTTCGACTGACGCCTGTGTTCCCCACACTGCTGAAGTTGCCACACTACGAGTGGAGTGTGCAATGTGCCGTCTTGGAACTGGCAAGCAGTGCGTCTGGGACGCCCCTGCCATGCAAGCCCTAATCCATCTGCCGATAGTAGAGGCGGTCGCCTTCTGACCCCTTAAAGAGGGGTGCAATGAAACAAAGAGGGCTTCAGAGTTGCGAAAAGGGGCAGTTTGCTTAATATAGCAACATGACGCTCTGTGAACCTCCAACATGTGCCATTTACGTTCCAATTCATGGGACGGCTCAGGACAAAAATCTGGCAGCACAAGCTCTTGCGCCCTGTGAGGCAATGAGTTGTTATTTGGGACGAAGGAGGGGTCTACGCGTAGAAAAATACGTAAGTCATCTCTAGTGGGGAGCGCTCCGAATTTCGAGATGCTCCTAGCCGATGTAACAGCTACTAGGAAGGCGGCCTTGAATGTCCAGAATCGTAGAGTGGAGGTTCTGCAGGCTCAAATGGAGGTGAAGTGAGAGCCTGTAAGACCTTGGACAGGTCCCAAGACGGGTATCTGTGAACCACGGGCGGTTTGCTTTGATTGCTCCCCTGAAAGAGGAACGTATCACAGGGTGTTGAGCCAAGGGCTCTGAGCTGCCATATGTGAGCACCGTGGACAGGGCAGCAACTAGTCTGCAGATTGTGTGAGTGCTAAACCCCTCTTAAGGCCCTCCGGTAAATAATCCAAAATTCTTGGAATAGGAATTGTAGCTGGATCTAATTGTTGTCTCCCATACCAGTTACAGAAATTCTTTCATGTGGAATCATAGATCCTATTAGTTGCAGGCATTCTTGAAGCCTGGATCATGGTAATCATGTCTGATGAGTAAGTCTCTTTTGTTAGGAGTCTTTCAAATGCCCGGCGGTGTTGTAGAACCCCCTGGCTGAGGGAGATACTATCTTGGGGTACTGCACAGAGGAGAAATTGGATATTGTCGCGACGTAACTTTGACAGGTAAACCTTGCACTTCCTTGAATCTATCACCGTGCCCAGATGAAAGTGGTGGGTGGAGCGAATGATCTGGATTTTCTGGAGGCCGGTGACAGGCTGAATGGTAGAGCTCTGTACTCAAAATGGTGGCCTGCATAGCAGAACCTGAGGAATTTCCGGTGTCCAAGAAAGATGGGAATGTGTAGGTTGGCTTTCGTCAGGTTGATGGACATCAGGAAGTCCCCCCTTCTGATGCCTGCTAATATGGATTGGAGCGTTTGCATCTTGAACTTCTTGTGTGCCAAATGGATATTTAATTTCTTTAAATCCAGGATTGCCCTCCACCCTCCCGAGGCCTTCCGAATGATGGACAGAATGGAATAATTCCTTTTGCCCTGCCAGTACTGGTTCTATGGCCTAGATCTCCAGATGTTGTATGGCCACTTTCATGAGGCTTCTTTTGACCGGATTTTTGGATGATGGGCAAGAGACGAAATGCCTCGGGGGGATGGAGTTGAATTCTAGAGTCAGGCCGAATCTGATGGTGTGGAGGACCCAGAGATCTGTATTGGTGTTCTCCCATTTGTGTGCAAAGAGAGCCAATCTGCTCCCTATGGGAGAGGCATCTATGGTGTCACTAGGACCTTCTGAAAGGATGGCCTCTGGCACCTCGAAAGGGCTGCTTGGCCTGAAATTGCTGTCTGGGTCTGCCTCTGTTACCAGATCTGTCAAATTGAGGTTCTGGTCTGGGAGGATGAGGAGGGGAGTAATGGGTGAATTCCGACCCTGTGTTGGTTGAGCTGGGAGGATGAGGACGGGAGTAATGGTTGAATTCCGACCCCGTGTTGGTTGGGCGAAAGAACTGCTTGTGGGCATAAGGGGTAGCTCTCGTGTCTGCTCTCCTAGTAAGACTGGACATAACCTTACGCTTATCCTTCTCAGTCAGATAAGGGGTTAGTGCCTCTCCAAATAACTGGCCTCCCCTGTAAGGGGATGAGGCCAACCGCCACTTGGACTTAACATCCGCTTTCCACTGTCTGAGCCACAGAAGTCTGCGAGAGCTAACATTAGATGCTAATGCACGGGAGGAAAATCTGGCCGCCTGCAAGGATGAGTCAGCCATGTATTCTGATGCTGCCACTAATTTGTTTAAATCTTGGTGCATCCATACCTCTTCTGGTGGTACCTTAGCCTGTAATTGGCGAAGCCAGAGGACTGAAATTCTGGCGAAAAAGGAAATTGATATAGCTGCCTTTACCGCCCATGCTGAGGCTTGGTGGGTTTTGCGGAAGTTATACTCCGCTCTCTTATCCTCTAACGTCAGAAAATCTGCTATATCTCCAGAACTAGTGAAGTTGGGAACAAATGTTGTTGCTAAGGGCTCATCTACCATGGGGACTGCTAGCACATCTGACAGTGCTGGAGCCACATTAAATAAATTTTTAATCGTCTTCCCCGGAACTGAAAAATTACCTGGCGTTCCCCATTGTTTTTGGACTTCACTGAGGAAAAAGGAAGGACAGGGAATGTCCTGTTGGGTAAACGTTGCCTCTGAACAGCCAGTAGGTCCCTGACTGGTGGAAGGTTCAGCCTCGGGGACACCTTCAGGACCAAGTTGAGCAGTGCTCGTGGCCTTCTGAAGCAAGGATTTAAAGAGGTCCGGATTAAACAAGCCTGTGAAAGCAGGGGGATCAGGAGGTAAGTCCTCATCTTCTGACAGCCCCAGCTCTCTCTGTTCTTCGTCCCCTGTGAACGACGTTCTACTCATGGAGGAATTAAATTGGGAAACTGGCCCCTGGTATGTGTCTGCTTCCGCCTGGGAGAGGTAGGATGCATTGCTGTGAGATGGGACCTCTGATGCTGTCGACTCAGGTCGAGCTCTCTGGTGTAGGGTCGAAGCTACAACTTGGGCAACAGCCTGAGAAATCAGAAGCTGCATTTGTTCTGATAGTGCTATCTCTTGAGCCTCTGGAGGGCGAAGCCCTGCCGCTGTAGGAGTGAATGTGGCCTCTGGGCCCAGAGGTCCAGCTTTACCTGGAAGAGCAGGGATCTGAAGGCCAAGCCCCTCACTGGAAGAGGGAACCATCTCCACCTTTTCTGCCATGGGAGAAATGGACTGACCTGTTTCCCCTTCTGGAGAACCGGCACTTGGAGCAGCAGAGGTCGAAGGAGCCTGTTGAGGGTCAAAAACCGAGGCTTCCGTGGGAACAGAAGTCATCTCATCAACCTTTACCCCGTTCTGTTGCCCTGCAGCATTGGAGAATTGTTTTCCCAATGCCTGTTGCCTCCCGCTTGCTTCTTTCCCAGCAGCTTTGGGAGACCTTCTGCCAGCGATAGCTCTGGCTCTGAGTTTCCCAGCAGCCTCCTGCTTGGCTGATCTGGCGTTCCTCAGCCTGGAGGGAAAGCTGGAGGCACCTTGAGAGCCCTGAGTTGCTGTGGTTTTACCTGCCATTACCAAAATCAGAGATATCACAGAAACGGCAATCTCAACTTGTTTGCAAAAGAGATGGTCCCAGTAGCCAGGAGCCAAGTGATGGCTAGAAGTGGTGGCAGCAAGACCACCTTAGTGGGGTAGTCAGCACAATTACAAGCCTGCTAGTGGCAGCAAGACCACCTTAGTGGGGTAGCCAGCAAACACAAGCTTGGTAGTGGCCACAAGACCAACTTAATGAGGGTAGCCAGCACACTTATAAGCAGCGAAATCGATGGTAGGAAGCGCTGAAAATGGCGGCAGTTAAAGCAGGCACTCAGCCACCAACTGAAGTCTTTGGAAATTGCGTCCTGAAGGAGGCTGTTGTTGCCTGTAATTGTAACAGCCTTGGTGTGCGGCGAGCTGCCAAGGGTGGGAGAAGCAGCACCTTCCAAAAACCGCTCCTGAACTCTGGCCTTCTGGAATGGCCTGAGGGCGTTTGTCAGGCTCTCAAAATGGCGGACGCCAGCAAGCGGCCTCCTGCTCCGTCGTTATGTCCGAGTTAATGAATGCGGCAGCTGCTTCTATTTGCTGACTAAGAAGACTGCAGACTCAGTTCTGGCCAAATTCGACTCCAGTTGAGTCTAAACGGCCCTCGCTGGAAGGAAGGGAAGGTTCCCCCACTCCCCTCAGGAGCAATCAAAGCGGCGCTCAAAATGGCGACCGCTGCGCTTCTGCCTCGGAGCTATAAATAGCTCGAGAGGCTTAGCCGAGGCTCTGACCCTCGGCGGTTTGAGAAAGCAGCGCTGAGGCAGAGAAGAGAACGGAAGGGAAGAGAAGGGTAGAACCTGGGGAAATCCAGAGTTTTGTCGTTCTGCTAGAAACCAGAGCCAATCTTCACTACGTCTCTCCCGGGTTAAGACTAAGCCGCGAGTGCGGAGTCCTAGACGGAGGAAGAGGGGCGTGGCAAAGGTTGATTGACTTAAAGCTCTTTTATGACTGGCGGACTTCAACTCCCAGAATTCCTCAGCCAGCCGTGCTGAGGGGAAAGGGAGAGGTTTCCAAGCTGAGCCAGGCTGGCTGAGGAATTCTGGGAGTTGAAGTCCACCAGTCATAAGAGAGACCCGCTTGCCTGCCCCTGACTTAGTCTCCCCCCCATTGCCGGGAGCTCGGGGCAAGACTTCCAGGGGGGTCTCTTACCTTGGCAAAGACCCTCCGTTTCCCTCTTCCCACCCCCGCGTGATTCAGACCCCTCCCCAAAAGGGGCCAGGGTCCCTCCCGTTGACTCCGAGGAAGCGACAGCCGTCTTCCTTTTTCTTGGCAACGCGGATCGACCTGGGAAAGCGAAGCCGAGTGTGCAGATTCCCGGGCGCGGATCCTGCCAAGCCGGCCGGGGACTTCCCTGGCTCGCAAGCCGCATTCCTGGCTCAGCTTTCCAAGAACCGCAACCCGTGACCCGCGAGGCCCTTTCCAGGACAAACCACGGTGCGGCCCTGGCCGACACGCGTCAATCCAAGCGTTCACACAACACGCTAAACTTGGGAGCGGGAATTTTAGTTTGTGGACTTTGCTTTTGCGGGAGTGGGGCGTTAAACCCAGCCCAGCTGGCGAACTATGGATCGCAATCCCTCTGGGGACCCCCTCCCAAAGGGTTAGTTAATAACGAGGACTAGTCGGTTGTGGAAACGCAGCCTGAGTACCGGGTCAAGGGCGGAGAAGGCGTCTGTACGCTTTTCTCCCATTCACCCTTTAAATTTGCGCAGTAATAGAGCAAGTGCAAAGTTGCACTGGGCTTTTCGAAGATCCAAAGCCCCACTCAGGTCTAGCAGCATGAAAAGGCGGAGTCCCGGGGCCGGAAGCGATTCCTGCGGGGGGATGGACGCCACCTCCCCACACTCACCAATGTCGCCCAGCAAAGAGCCACCGGCGGTCACCGGCTCAAGGAGTCCGTAAACGCAGACTACACACCCCAGCAGGCCAGGCAGTCAGGAATATCGGGACACCCCAGTCGCTTCTCGCGAGGGCTGCCGGGAATTGTAGTTCTCCGGCCTGGTTACCCGGCGGGCGGCTCTGATGCTTGCAGATGTTCGCAACATTCGCTGCGAGGGTTCCATCTCCACGACCCTTTCTTGACACCCAGGACATTGCAGCTTGGTGCTTGAATTCATGGCATCACAATTGGTTGGAGGGGTTGCTTCCTGACACCCCCCCTCACCCCAAACTCTGAAAAACATCACTGCTGGCCCTGAACATCCCAACCAGGCACCCAAAATTTTGTCTTTTGCTCTTAGGCTTCTGCCTTTTTTCAGGGGATTCACACATGGCCTGACCCGTTATGGGTGCTGGTGGGCTTTGATTTGTCTGTATGTTATGTGTTTATTGGTAATATTTATTTCTTTGTGCAATGCATTTTTATTTATTGGCAACATTGATTTATTGATTAATAAGAGGCCTGCATTTGTGAAATTTATTGGCAAAATTGATTAATTTGCAAAATCTATGAGTTAGATCATTTTACAAATAAATATTACCCGTACATAACTTCACAAACAAATGCATACATTTTACAAATAAAATATTGGGAATATTTTAAAATGGTGGATTAGAACTCCCATGTGTTAATACAGTTGACTAACTATTCAAAGTTACAAATGCCACTGAAAAATGCCGTTTTTCACACTTGCGACTGTTGTAGCCTCTCCAGTCACGGGATCAAAATTCGGATACTTGTCAACCGATTCATCTTTACGACGGGCGCACGATCCCCGGGGGTCATGTGATCCCCTTTTGCGACCTTCTGACCAATAAAGTCAATGAGGAAGCTAGATCCCCTTAACAGTGCCACTAACTTAACCACCGCAGCGATTCATTTAACAACGGTGGCAAGGGCAGGCGTAAAATGGGGCAAGATCCACTTAACGGTCTCGCTTAGCGAGAGAGGTTTTGTACTCAGTGGCGGTCGTAAGCCAAGGAGTACATCGAGACCAAGACGCAAAACGGGGCGAGCCCATCAGGCTTCGGTAAGTTATCACTCCATCTCTCCAACGTAGAGGTGATCAACCACACATACCAGTGGGTGTTCAAGCCTTTCATCAACACACTCAAAGGAACCGCCGAGCCGGCAAGGAGACCACCAGGTAATCCGCTTCCAGCCACGGTTTTAAAATTTCTATATACAGTAGTTCGAGAAAAAAGTTGCATGTTTTTCCGAAGAGCGCAAGCCGAACTGATGATTGGGGGGGGGGTCCTTAGATGGGGCCGAGGGCAGCTCACTGGCTGTAGGAGAGGAATTCAACTAATTTCGTAGGGATGTGGAGGTGGGGGAATCTTTTCCAGTGCTGTTCGGCCGAAAGCTTGACGGATGCTGAGACGACAAAGTTGAGAGAGTCGCAGGGGAGTTCCTGGAGCGTTGGGGGAAAGAAAAAGGACATTCAATAGCAAATACACACCATCTTCTAAAGCGGCAGGGGTAGTCATTAAGGGAGGATTAGCTGTTTAGAATAGATAGAGGGGGGGGGGCAGGCAGGCATGGGCAGTGGATAGATAGATCGATGATGGATGGATGGATGATAGATGATAGACAGATATATGATGGCTAGCTAGCTAGATACATACATAGGCAGGCTGGCAGGTGATAGACAGAGATACAGGATAGAAAGACATTCAGGCAGGAAGGCAGGCAGGCAAAAAGATAGACAGACGATAGACAGAGACGTGAAAGACAGACCTTCAGGCAAACAGACTAGATAGATCGATAGATGACAGAGAGATAGACAAGACAATGGAGGAATACACAGATATATGTATGTAGGGATAGGTAGGTAAATAAACAAAGACAGATAGACAGAATGGATGGATGGATAGAGTGGATGGAGGGATGGATGAATAGACAGATTGAAAGGGAGACAGAGAGACAGACAGAGAGATCTAGATGTAGGCACATTAGTATGTATTAACGGTGTGCTGTATTTTAAATTTTTGTGACTTGGTCTTGCACCGTAAACAAACAAATCCACAGATCCCTAACTCCTGCATCTCACTGGGCCAGACCTGGTGGCGCAGGAAGGCAAATGTGGGCTGCAGGCAGGGAACCGCGATTCGAATGGAATCCAGAATGCTCGACAGCTCTTCGCTTGGATTCTGGGCGAGCAAACACCCCCCCCCCCAGGGCTGTCCCCAGGATCTCCGTCAACCCTGCAGAAGCCACCTTACCGTTTAAGCAGGCTTCGTGGAGAGGTAACGTTATATACAAGGGACCTTGGCTCTGTGGGACAGGAGGAATTTTACACAGTCAATGCTCCCTGAGGCGCAGGCGTCGCAGAGCGGGGTGCTCCCATCGATGTTCCGGGCATCCACCTGTGGCAGAAAGGGATCAAACCCTTAGACTGGTGCCTCTTTTGGTTAATCTACCTGGGATTCGCCCTTGGTACAAGTTTTTAAGAAGAGACTGGACAGCCATTTGTCTGAAATGGTATAGGTTTCCTGCCTGAGCAGGGGGTTGGACAAGATGACCTCCAAGCTCCCTTCCAGCTTTCCTTCTTTCTTTCCTTCTTTCCTTCTTTCTTTCTTTCTTTTTCTTTCTTTCTTTCTCTTTCTTTCTTTCTTTGTTTCTTATCATTATTATCATCCTCATCATCAATTTATTTGTGGCCTATCTCACTGTCCCCCCTTTATGGATTACTGCCTTGTCGTGGCGAAGGGGCTTACGTAACTCAATGAAGCTATAAGCTATGCCGTGCAGGGCCACCCAAGACTGACAGGTTATAGCAGAGAGTTCTGACAAAATGTGATCCACTGGAGAAGGAAATGGCAAACCACTCCAGTATCTTTGCCATGAAAACCCCATGGACAGTACTAAAAGGAAAAAAGATATGACGCTGGAAGATGAGCCCCTCAGGTCGGAAGGTGTCCAATATGCTACTGGGGAAGAGCAGAGGGCTAGTACTAGTAGCGCCAGAAAGAATGAAGCGACTGGGCCAAAGCCGAAAGGACGCTCAGCTGTGGATATATCTGGTGGGGAAAGGAAAGTCCAATGCTGTAAAGATTTTTTCTCCATAGGAACCTGGAATGTAAGATCCATGAATCAAGGCAAGCTAGACGTAGTCAAAAAAGAGATGACAAGACTGAACATCGACATCTTAGGAATCAGCGAACTAAAATGGACAGGAATGGGTGAATTTAACTCAGATGACCATCAGGTATACTACTGTGGGCAAGAATCCCTCAGAAGAAATGGAGTAGCCTTCATAGTCAATAAAAGAATAGGAAAAGCAATACTGGGATACAATCCTCAAAATGACAGAATGATCTCGATTCGAATCCAAGGCAAACCATTCAATATCACAGTAGTCCAAATCTATGCCCCAACCACTGCTGCTGAAGAGGATGAAATTGACCGGTTCTATGAAGCCCTACAGCACCTTATAGAATTAACACCCAAAAATGATGTCCTTATCATCATGGGGGATTGGAATGCTAAGGTAGGAAGCCAAAAGATAACCGGAATAACAGGCAAGTTTGGCCTTGGAGTACAAAATGAAGCAGGGCACAGGCTAATAGAATTTTGTCAAGAGAATACGATGGTCATAACAAACACTCTTTTCCAACAACCCAAGAGACAGCTCTACACATGGACATCACCAGACGGTCAACATAGAAATCAGATTGACTATGTGCTCTGCAGCCAAAGATGGAGAAGCTCTATACAGTCAGTAAAAACAAGACCAGGAGCTGACTGTGGCTCAGATCATGAGCTTCTCGTTGCAAAATTTAGGCTTAAATTGAAAAAAGTAGGGAAAAGCACTAGGCCACTCAGGTATGAACTAAATCATATTCCTGATGAATATACAGTAGAGGTGACAAATAGATTTAAGGAACTGGATCTGATAGACAGAATGCCTGAAGAACTATGGATGGAAGTTCGCAACATTGTACAAGAGGTAGCAACTAAAACCATCCCAAAGAAAAAGAAATGCAAGAAAGCAAAATGGCTGTCTGAGGAAGCTTTGCAAATAGCTGAGGAAAGAAGGGAAGCGAAAGGCAAAGGAGAAAGAGAAAGATACACCCAATTGAATGCAGAATTCCAGAGAGTAGCTAGAAGAGATAAGAATGCCTTCTTAAATGAACAGTGCAAAGAAATAGAAGAAAACAACAGAATAGGGAGGACCAGAGATCTCTTCAAGAAAATTGGAGATATGAAGGGAATGTTTCATGCAAAGATGGGCATGATAAAGGACCAAAATGGCAGAGACCTAACAGAGGCAGAAGAGATTAAGAAGAGATGGCAAAACTACACAGAAGAACTATACAAGAATGAGCTTAACATCCCAGATAACCACAATGAGATGGTCATTGACCTCGAACCAGACATCCTAGAATGTGAAGTGAAATGGGCCTTAGAAAATCTGAGCAACAACAAAGCTAGTGGAGGTGACAGTATTCCAGCTGAGCTATTCAAAATCTTAAAAGACGATGCAGTAAAAGTGCTACATTCAATTTGCCAGCAAATTTGGAAAACTCAACAGTGGCCACAGGATTGGAAAAGGTCAGTTTACATTCCAATTCCAAAGAAAGGCAATGCCAAAGAATGTTCAAACTATCGAACCATTGCACTCATTTCACATGCTAGTAAAGTTATGCTTAAAATCCTACAAGCTAGACTCCAGCAGTATGTGGATCGAGAACTACCAGAAGTACAGGCAGGATTTCGAAGAGGCAGAGGAACTAGAGATCAAATTGCCAACATACGCTGGATCATGGAGAAAGCTAGGGAGTTCCAGAAAAACATCTACTTCTGCTTCATTGACTATGCAAAAGCCTTTGATTGTGTGGATCACAACAAATTGTGGCAAGTCCTTAAAGAGATGGGAGTACCAGACCATCTCATTTGTCTCTTGAGAAACCTATATGTGGGTCAAGAAGCAACAGTGAGAACCGAACACGGAACCACTGATTGGTTCAAAATTGGAAAAGGAGTCCGGCAAGGCTGTATACTGTCGCCCTGCCTATTTAACTTATATGCAGAGCACATCATGAGAAAGGCAGGGCTAGATGAATCAAAAGTTGGAATTAAGATTGCCGGGAGAAATATCAACAACCTAAGATATGCAGATGATACCACTCTGATGGCAGAAAGTGAAGAGGAACTAAAGAGCCTCTTGATGCGGGTGAAGGAGGAGAGTGCAAAAGTTGGCTTGAAACTCAACATTAAGAAAACCAAAATCATGGCATCCGGCCCTCTCAATTCCTGGCAAATAGATGGGGAAGAAATGGAGGTAGTGACAGATTTTATTTTTCTGGGCTCCAAGATCACCTCAGATGGGGACTGCAGCCAAGAAATTAAAAGACGCTTGCTCCTGGGGAGGAAAGCTATGGCAAATCTAGGCAGCATTCTAAAAAGCAGAGACATCACCCTGCCAACAAAAGTGCGTATAGTCCAGGCCATGGTTTTCCCAGTTGCAATGTATGGCTGTGAAAGTTGGACCATAAGAAAGGCTGAGTGCAAAAGAATTGAGGCCTTTGAACTATGGTGCTGGAGAAGACTCCTGCGAGTCCCTTGGACTGCAAGGCGTTCAAACCGGTCAGTCCTAGAAGAGATCAACCCCGACTGCTCTTTAGAAGGCCAGATCCTGAAGTTGAAACTCAAGTACTTTGGCCACCTAATGAGAAGGAAGGATTCACTGGAGAAGCCTAATGCTGGGAAAGATTGAGGGCAATAGAAGAAGGGGACGACAGAGAATGAGATGGCTGGATGGAGTCACTGAAGCAGTAGGTGTGAATTTAAATGGACTCCAGAAGATGGTAGAGGACAGGAAGACCTGGAGGAACGTTGTCCATGGGGTCGCGATGGGTCGGACACGACTTCGCAATTAACAACAATCTCACTGTCCGACTACTCTAGGCAGCTTACAACCACAAAGAGGAAGAAATGAAAAGAGTGTAAACCAAAACAGAAATAAAATCACAGAAGAATAAAATACACCATTCAAAGGAAGGCAATGAGATTAGGCTTCTATCGTAAGAGGATCCACATCTAACTGGCTGTGTGTGGGGGGGGGGAATCTGAAATCTGCACCCTGAATCCTGGGGGAACCTGGTACAAAATAAACCTTTGCTGGCATTCTTTCCCCAGATGTTTTAGTCTGCAGCCTTCTGCAACCCGGCACCCTCCCCTCGCACCTGGGCTCCCACAGCCAGGAGGATCTCTACACACCGTGTCTCGCCACGCAGGCTGGCTTCGTGCAGGGGCGTGATCGAGTCATAGGTGACCAGGTTGACGCAGGCACTGTTCCAGATCAGTTCTTGGAGCTGATGGATCTCCCCTCTTCGGGCGACTTCGTGAACCGGGGTCCTCTCGGCCAAAAATGCTACAGGAAGACAGAGGGCAGTTTGGGGGGGGTGTTAAAACAGTCCCTGTCCAGAATGGGGGGGAAAAACCCAGCCCAATCAAACCAGGACAGGTAGTCTTTGATTTATGACAACCGGGACGAGAATTTCCATTGTTAATCCTAGAGATTGTTAAGCGGATGGGCTCTTGGTACTCTCTGAACTTGGTGGTTTTCTTGCAGACATTTCATGACCCAGCTAGGGAACCTCACCAGGGCTGACTGCTCTACGTGGATACACCCCAACATTTGCAACCATCATCAGAAGGGACATTGTCTTACTGAATGCCTTTTCTCAGCATGACGATGGAGAATCCACGGATCGGTTGATCTTGCCTTTCTGCCCTAGAGATGTCAATCAACCTTTTGCCATGCCTCTCTTCCTCCGGCTAAGAATCCCGTCACCATGAAGGTGAAGCAGTTGATGATTTCCCAAGCTGGTGGTGGCAGGACCGGATGGACCCTTGAGGGAGGGGAGTGGATTCTCCATCGTCATGCTGAGAAAAGGCGTTCAGGTAAGACAAGGCCCCTTCTCCAGTATGACGAATGGAAGATCCACAGATGAGACGTACCAAAAACCCACTGTTCCCATAGGCGGGAAGAAGTCTGGCCCTTTGTCCCACTCACAAATGGGGAAGGTGACGACGTCGTTGCCTTGCAGATCTGTTTGATGGTTGCCTGTGTCGCCGCCACTGCCAAAGTTGCAGCACTGCAAGTGGAGTGTGCGATGAGTCGTCTTGGAACTGGGAAGGTGTGTGTCTGGGACGCCCCTACAATGCAAGCCCTAATCCATCTACCAATAGTAGAGGCAGTCACCTTCTGACCCCTTGAAGAGGGGTGGAATGAAACAAAGAGGGATTCTCTTATTGGCGAAAGGAACAGTTCGCTTAATATACTGACGCGAGGCTCTGCAAATGTCCAAGGTGTACCATTTACGTTCCAAATTGTGGAAAGGCTGGCAGCACAAGCTCCTGCGCCCTGTGAAATATGAGTTGATTTTGGAGACAAAGGAGGGGCCTAAGCATAGGACCACCCTGTCAGTATGAAAAATACGTACGTCATCTCTAATAGAGAGTGCTTCCAATTCCGAGGTGCACCTAGACAATATAACGGCTATTAGGAAGGCGGCCTTGAATGTCCAGAATCGGACGTGGACATTTTGATGGGCTCTGAGTTGCCATATGTGAGCACTGTGCACAAGGCAGCAACTTGTCTGCAGATTCTGTTGGGTGCTAAACCCCTCTTAAGTCCCTCCGGTAAATAATCCAAAATTCTTGGAATAGGAATTGTAGCTGGATCTAATTGTTGTCTCCCACTCCAGTTACAGAAATTCTTCCATGTGGAATCATAGATTCTATTGGTTGCAGGCCTTCTTGAGGCCTGAATCATGGTAATCATGTCTGATGAGTAGCTCTCTTTTGTTAGGAATCTCCTTTCAAATGCCCGGTGCTGTTGTAGAACCCCCTGGCTGAGGGAGATTCCATCTTGGGGTACTCCACAGAGGAGAAATTGGATACTGTCCCGATGTAACTTTGACAGGTAAACCTTGCACTTCCTTGGATCTATCACTGTGCCCAGGTGAAGGTGGCGGGTGGAGGAAACTATCTGGCTTTTCTGCGGGCCGATGGCAGGCTGAATGGTAGAGCTCTGTACTCAAAATGGTGGCCTGCGTAGCAGACCCTGAGGAATTTCCGGTGTCCGGGAAGGATGGGAATGTGTAGGTCGGCTTTCGTAGAGTTGATGGACGTCAGAAAGTCCCCCCTTCTGATGCCTGCTAGTATGGATTGGAGCATTTGCATCTTGAATTTCTTGTGTGCCAAATGGATATTTAATTTCTTTAAATCCAGGACTGCCCTCCACCCTCCCGAGGCCTTCGGAACGATGAACAAAAAGGAATAAAAAGTCCGTCCCTTCTGCCCTGCCGTTACCGGTTCTATGGCCCGGACCTCCTGATGTCCAGTGGCCTCTTTTATGAGGCTTCTTTTAACCGAATTTTTGGATGATGGGCAAGAGACAAAATGCCTCGGGTGGGTGTGGGGTGATGGAGTTCAACTGTAGTCGGGCCAAATCTGATGATGTGGAGGAGCCAGAGATCTATAGTGGTGATCTCCCATTTGTGTGCAGAGAGCCTATGGGAGAGGCACCTATGGTGTCACTAGAACTTTCTGAAAGGACGGCCTCTGGCACCTCGAAAGGGCCGTTTGGCCTGAAACTGCTGTCTGGGTCTGCCCCTGTAACCAGATCTGTCGAATTGAGGTTCTGGTCTAGGAGGATGAGGAGGGGAATAATGGGTGAGTTCCGACCCTGTGTCGGTTGAGCTGTGAGGATGAGGAGGGGAGTAATGGGTGAATTCCGACCCTGTGTTAGTTGGGCGATAGAACTGCTTGCGGGCATAACGAGGAGTGTCTGCTCTCCTGGTAAGATTGGACATGACCTTACGCTTACCCTTCTCAATCAGATAAGGGCTTAGTGCATCTCCAAATAATTTGCCTCCCCTGTAAGGGGCTAAGGCCAAGCGCCGCTTGGACTTAATATCCGCTTTCCACTGTCTGAGCCACAGACGTCTGCGAGAGCTAACATTAGATGCTAATGCACGGGAGGAAAATCTGGCCGCCTGCAAGGATGAGTCAGCCATGTATTCTGATGCAGCCACTAATTTATTTAAATCTTGGTGCATCCGTACCTCTTCTGGTGGTACCTTAGCCTGTAATTGGCGAAGCCAGAGGACTGAAATTCTGGCGAAAAAGGAAGTTGATATAGCTGCCTTTACCGCCCATGCTGAGGCTTGGTGGGTCCTACGGAAATTATGCTCCGCTCTCTTATCCTCTAGTATCAGAACCTCCGCTATATCTCCAGACACAGTGAAGGTGGGATCAATTGTTGTTGCTAAGGGCTCATCTACCGTTGGGACTTCTAGCACATCTGACAGTGCTGGAGCCACATTAAATAAATCTTTAACAGTCCCTCCCGGGCGTGAAAAAGTACCTGGCTTTCCCCATTGTGTTTGGACTTCATTGAGTAAAAGGGGAGGACAGGGAATGTCCTGTTGCGTAAACGTTGCCTCTGAACAGCCAGTACTGGTGGGTCCCGGACTGTTGGAAGGTTCAGCCTCAGGGACACCTTCAGGACCAAGTTGAGCAGTGCTCCTGGCCTTGTGAAGCAAGGATTTAAAGAGGGCTGGATTAAACAGGCCTGTGAAAGCAGGGGGATCAGGAGGTAAGTCCTCATCTTCTGACAGCCCCAGCTCTCTCTGTTCTTCGTCCCCTGTGAACGACGTTCTACTCATGGAGGAATTGAATGGGGAAGCTGGCCCCTGGTATGTGTCTGCTTCCGTCTGGGAGAGGTACGATGCATTGCTGTGAGATGGGACCTCTGATGCTGTCGACTCAGGTCGAGCTCTCTGGTGTAGGGTCGAAGCTACAGCTTGGGCAACAGCCTGAGAAATGAAAAGCTGCATTTGTTGTGTTAGTGCTATCTCCTGAGCCTCTGGAGGACGAAGCCCTGCCACTGTAGGAGTGAATGTGGCCTCTGAGCCCAGAGGTCCAGCTTTACCTGGAGGAGCAGGGATCTGAAGGCCAAGCCCCTCACTGGAAGAGGGAACCATCTCCACCTGTTCTGCCATAGGAGGAATGGACTGACCTGCTTCCCCTTCTGCAGAGCAGGCACTTGGAGCAGCAGAGGTCGAAGGAGCTTGTTGAGGGTCAAAAATCGACACTTCCCTGGGAAGAGAAGTCATCTGATCAACCTTTACCTCGTTCTGTTGCCCTGCCGCATTGGAGAATTGTTTTCCCAATGCCTGTTGCCTCCCGCTTGCTTCTTTCCCAGCAGCTTTGGGAGACCTTCTGCCAGCGATAGCTCTGGCTCTGAGTTTCCCAGCAGCCTCCTGCTTGGCTGATCTGGCGTTCCCCAGCCTGGAGGGACTGCTGGAGACACCCTGAGATCTCTGAGCTGCTGTGGCTTTACCTGCCATTGCAAAAAATCAAAGAGATATCACAGAAATGGCAATCTCAACGTGTTTCCAACAGAGAGGTGGTCCCAGTAGCCAGGAGCCAAGTGATGGCTAGAAGTGGTGGCGGTCCAACCAACTTAATGGGGTATCCAGTACACTTACAAGCCTGGTAGTGGCAGCAAGACCACCTTAGTGGGATAGCCAGCACAATTACAAGCCTGATAGAGGCAGCAAGATTCAGCCACACCCTGAAGTCTTTGGAAATTGCGTCCTGAAGGAGGCTGTTGTTGCCTGTAATTGTAACAGCCTTGGTGTGCGGCGAGCTGCCAAGGGTGGGAGAAGCAGCACCTTCCAAAAACCGCTCCTGAACTCTGGCCTTCTGGAATGGCCTGAGGGCGTTTGTCAGGCTCTCAAAATGGCGGCCGCCAGCAAGCGGCCTCCTGCTCCGTCGTTATGTCCGAGTTAATGAATGCGGCAGCTGCTTCTATTTGCTGACTAAGAAGACTGCAGACTCAGTTCTGGCCAAAATTGACTCCAGTTGAGTCTAAACGGCCCTCGCTGGAAGGAAGGGAAGGTTCCCCCACTCCCCTCAGGAACAAGCAAAGCGGCGCTCAAAATGGCGACCGCTGCGCTTCTGCCTCTGCCTGGGAGCTATAAATAGCTGGACAGGCTTCAGGCGAGGCCTGCAAAACCGCTCCGACCCTCGGCCGTTTGAGAAAGCAGCGCTGAGGCAGAGAAGGGAAGAGAAGGGTACAACCTGGGGAAATCCAGAGTTTTGTCGTTCTGCTAGAAACCAGAGCCAACCTTCACCACGTCTCTCCCGGGTTAAGACTAAGCCGCGAGTGCGGAGTCCTAGACGGAGAAAGAGGGGCGTGGCAAAGGTTGATTGACTTAAAGCTCTTTTATGACTGGCGGACTTCAACTCCCAGAATTCCTCAGCCAGCCGTGCTGAGGGGAAAGGGAGAGGTTTCCAAGCTGAGCCAGGCTGGCTGAGGAATTCTGGGAGTTGAAGTCCACCAGTCATAAAAGAGACCCGTTTGCCTGCCCCTGACTTAGTCTCCCCCCCATTGCCGGGAGCTTTGGGCAAGACTTCCAGGGGGGTCTCTTACCTTGGCAAAGACCCTCCGTTTCCCTCTTCCCACCCCCGCGTGATTCAGACCCCTCCCCAAAAGGGGTCAGGGTCCCTCCCGTTGACTCCGAGGAAGCGACAGCCGTCTTCCTTTTTCTTGGCAACGCGGATCGACCTGGGAAAGCGAAGCCGAGTGTGCAGAGTCCCGGGCGCGGATCCTGCCAAGCCGGGCCGGGACCTCCCTGCCGCGCAAGCCGCCCAATCACCGATCTCGCCCAGCAAAGAGCCACCGGTTCCATGAGTCCGTAAACACGGACTACACAACCCAGCAGGCCAGGCAGTCAGGAATCCCGGGACACACCAGGCACTGCTCTCAAGTTCTACGGCCTGGCTTCCAGGTGGATGGCTCTGATGCTGATGCTTGCAGATGTTTTCCCGTCCTTCGCAAGCTTCGCTGCGAGGGTTCCGTCCCCACGACCCTTTCTTTACAAACGGGGTGTTGCAGCTTGGTGCTGGAATTCATGGCATCACAGTTGGCTGGAAGGTTACTTCCTGACGCCAAACCCTGAAATACATCACGGGTGGCTCTGAGCATCCCAACCAGGCACCCAAAAATTTGCCTTTGGCTTTCTTAGGCTTCTGCCTTTTCTCAGGGGGTTCACACATGGCCTGACCCGTAATGGGTGCTGGTGGGCTTTGATTTGTCTGTAGAGCATGTATTTATTGGTAATATTTATTCCTTTGTACAATGCATTTTTATTGGCAACATTGATTTATTCATTGGGAAGATGCCTGTAGATCTTTGTGAAATTTATTTATTGGCAAAATTGAAAGATTCATTTGCAAAATCTATGACTTAGACCATTTTACAAATATTACCCATACATACATTTTGCAAATAATTAAACTTCACCAATGCATACATTTTACAAATAAAGCCATTTTGGGAATATTTTGAAATGGGTGGATTACAACTCCTGTGTGTTAATACAAGTAATCCTTGACTAATAACTCTTCAAAGTTACAAACGCCACTGAAAAATGCCGTTTTTCACACCTTGCGACCTTTGTAGCCTCTCCATAGTCACAGGATCAAAATTCACATGCTTGTCAACCGATTCATCTTTACGACGGTCGCAGGATGCCCGGGATCAAGTGATCCCCTTTTGCAACCTTCTGACCAGGAAAATCAATTGGCAAGCTAGATCCCCTTAACAACGGTACCACTAACTTAAACACCGCAGCGATTCATTTAACAACGGTGGCAAGGGCGGGCGTAAAATGGGGCGAGATCCACTTAACGGTCTCGCTTAGCGAGAGAGGTTTTGTGCTCAGTGGCGGTCGTAAGCCAAGAAGTACATCTAGACCAAGACGCAAAACAGGGCGAGCCCATCAGGCTTCGGTAAGTTATCGCTCCATCTCTCCAATGTAGAGGTGATCAACCACACACACCAGTGGGTGCTCAAGCCTTTTACCAACACACTCAAAGGAAAAAGCCAGCAAGGAGACCACCAGGTAATCCGCTTCCAGCCACGTTTTAAAATTTCTATTTACAGTCGTTCGAGGAAAAAGTCGCACGTTGTTGAAAATGAGGGTGGCTTCGGAAGAGCGCAAGCCGAACTTTGCAGGGTGATGATTGGGGGGGTCCTTAGACGGGGGCCGCGGGCAGCTCACTGGCTGTAGGAGAGGAATTCAACTAATTTCGTAGGGATGTGGAGGTGGGGGATCTTTTCCAGCGCTGTTCGGCCGAGAGCTTGACGGAGGCTGAGACGACAAAGCTGAGACAGCCGCAGGGGAGTTCCTGGAGGGTTGGGGGAAAGAAAAAGGACATTCAATGGCAAATACACACCATCTTCTAAAGTGAAGGGGTCTCCGACCTTGGCTGCTTTAAAGCTGGTGGACTTCAAACTCCCAGAATTCCCCAGCCTGTCCTTTGCTCTAAATCAGTGGTTCTCAACCTGTGGGTCGGGACCCCATTTTCACGGGGGTCGCCAAACAACGCAGTCCGCCATTTTTTTCCCCCTTTTCCTTAGCTGTGCTACTCCCTTTTATTCTATTGGCTTTTGAAAACCAATAGAATAGACTCTCTTGCATAGAGTCTAATTCTATTGACTCTTGAATAGAGTCTAATTCTATTGTCCAGGCTGTCTCTGCCCTGCTGAGCCCGCCAAAAGTCCCATTCTGCAAACGGTGCTGCACCAGTTTAGTCCTCGACTTACGACCGGTTCAGTAGTCCTCGACTTACGACCGGTTTGGGGGTCGCAGCATTAAAAAGGTTGAGAACCACTGCTCTAAATATTGTCATCTGGTAGGAGCTACGCAGCATGCTTTTCCTGGTAGACCCTGCCCTATGAAACACCCCCCCCCACTGAAATTCAGCTGTCCACCCCTAACCTTCTGTAAAGGGGGTTGAAGACCTCCAAGGTTCCTTTCAACTCTTTCTATTCTGTTCTATTCCATTCTGTAATTCTATTCTATTCTCTGTTGTGTAATTCTATTCTATTCTCTATTCTATTCTGTTCTGTAATTGTATTCTATTCCCTATTCTGTTCCATTCTCTATATTCCATCCAAAGACACATCAACCTACAACCAGCCTACGAACCCCTCAGAATCCAAATCAACCGCACAGCCAACCACTCCCAAGGATCCTGACCTGATGTAACCTCATCACAAGACCCATCACCAGCCTCTCACTTGTTCTATCCCAGCCCACGTGTCCTTGTTATGCTCACAAGGAGAAGCCCCTCTTCCAATCAAGCAGGCAGGAGCCTGCAAGAAAAACATCAATCCCCTTTTATTATTCGCACACCTGAGTCAGTGTCCAAGGCAAATAAAACACAGTTCACAGAAACTCGATCCTCAACACGAACGGCTACCTTCAGCCACCAGCACCTCTCACACCTTCCCTTTGATTATGCAGCCAAGGCGTGGCTTTCCTAATGCCTTCTCCTTTGCCTTTGGAGACGCCATTGCATTCCTCTGTCCTACTCGCTTCTCTTGTTTGCGCATTCGTGCATCCGGGATTTGTCCCAGCTGTTCTTCATCACTGTCCAACTCAGGCTCCCAGCACAGCTGTGTCTCAGCCTGAATGCGAATAGAAGGGCCAGGCTCCTCGTCCGGCTGTAAGTCTTGGAGTTCCTCAGAGCCTTCCTCGGACTCTGATGTCACTCCAGGGCCCCCCCCTCCTTCTCTCAGACTCAGTTGCCGGATCCACGGGCTGGCGAGGAATCACATCACTGATGACTCACACCTGACCCATCACAAGACCCTCACCGCACACACGCACACCTGGAGCCCTTATCAAAGAACATCAACACTGACAGCACCAAAACTCCACTTAAGAATGTGACCTAGCCTTGTCACGAAACATTTGGAGAAGCTCGCAGAACGAACCTTCGCTCTTCTGCACCTGTATGAGACAGGTAGGAGAAAGACAAGACGTTTTCCTGGCAAAAATGACTCACTTTCGAAATAGGCAAAACACTTTGCCGAGCTGTTGCTCTGAGTGTAGTCGGAGGGTTTTTTCCCTCGGTTGTCCCGGGCGTAAACATTTCCTCCAAATTCGATCAGCATCTCCGCCAAGTCAGCATTTCTAACTTTGGCGGCGTGGTGAAGGGCCGTCTCATGCAGTTTCGCTGCGTTCACGTTGGCTCCTGCAGGCCGGGATAGAAATTGAGAAAGTCAGACATTATCATCCATTCAGTGGAGACTTTTAGCGGCCACACAAATTACGTAGTCCTCAAATTACGGCCATAATGGAAGACGAAATTCCTGTTGGTAAACAAAACAGTTGCTTAAGTGACTTGTGTCCCATTTTACAACCTTTTTGGCACAGCTGTTAAGTGTGTCGGGGACAGGATGGCTCGCTTACTGACTGCACTGTTGAAGGACAAATTTTACAGCTCCGATTGCGGTGGTTAAGTAGAGGACTACTTGTATATAAGGAAAAGGCTTGCTGATTAGACTCATTGCTCATTTAGACTAAGGCAGGATAAACCTTTTTTATATATATATATAATATTTTATTAATTTTCCAATCTTACATTTGAGTACTTAAAAAGCAACGTGGTGACTGGGTTAATCAATAGTTCAGTAACAAAATCTTTAGTGCAAATCTCAGGTTACAACATCAGATATTTCTTCTCTTTTTTCCTTAATATTTCCTGTGTCGTTTTCAAACTAGTGCATTTCTAATTATATCAACTCAATAAAATCATTATTACATTTATCAATATATTTTGAGCTTATGCATATCTTAAGTACATTCAATCTTCATAAACAATCCATATCCTGTAAGGCAGAATAAACCTTGGAAAACCAGGTTGGGGGTTCCTGAATCAGGTTGGGTTGCCTGGAATTAATTCAGCACTTCTGGAGGCTAAAACATACAAGGAATGATGGCTGGAATTGGGTATGTCTAGTTTAACGAAGAGAAGGACATGATAGCTGTCTTCCAGTATCTCAGGGGCTATCCCGAAGAAGAGGCAGTCAAGCTATTCTCCAAAGCACCAGAAGGGCAGAACAAGAAGCAACGGATGGAAACTCATCAAGGAGAGAAGCAACCTGGAACTAAGGAGAAACTTCCTGACAGTTAGAACAATTAACCAGTGGAACAACCTGCCTCCAGAAGTGGTGAATGCTCCAACACTGGAAGTTTTTAAGAAGAGATTGGACAGCCATTTGTCTGAAATGGTATAGGCTTTCCTGCCTGAGCAGGGGGTTGGACTAGATGACCTCCAAGGACCCTTCCAAATTATATTATTATTATTTCTACCCCGCAGCACTGCACCTGCGTTCAGCAATAACTTCACGCAATCCAGGTGTTCTCGTGCACACGCCACGTGCAGTGGTGTTCCAAAATGGCAGTCATGGGCCTCCAGGTTCGCGCCGACCTCAATCAGAAGACGGACACACTCCGCGCTGCCTTAGAAAAGAATCAGATCAAGAAAGAACATTCATTGAACGCTGGCGTGGATCCCCTGCTCATTCCAAAGAGAGATGGATAAAGCTGTTTTCACACCAACTTCCCAGAAGTCCGTCCCATCCGGTTCACGTTAAGGACTATTTCCTGGGGCTGGTGTGGTTTAACTGCCTAAAAGTCTCAATGGGATTACAGGTTGTCCTTGACTTACAACAGTTCATTGAGCGAGCGTTCGAAGCTACCACAGCGCCGGAAAAAAGGGATTTATGACGATCTTTTTCACACTTACGACTACAGCAGCCTCCCCACAGTCACACAATCAAAATTCGGATGCTTGGCAACCAGTTCATATTTACGACGGTTGCGAAATTCTGGAGTCATGTGATCCTCTTTTGAGGCCTTCTGAGTCAACGGGGAAACCAGTGGTAAGTGTGAAAAATAGTTGTAAGCCATTTTTTTCAGTGCCGTTGAAAAATAGTTGTAAGCCATTTTTTTCAGTGCCGTTGACAATCTGTCATAATTTGAGGAACACCCGTATTCTTAGCATAGGTCTGATACCCAGGTGTTTTGAAGTAGCTCTTCTAATTTTTTTTTTTTAGCCTTAGATCAGTGTTGGCGAACCTACGGCACACGTGCCAGAAGCGGCACTCAGAGCCGTCACTGTGGGCACGCGCATTGCGGCCACTAGCAGCTCCCACAGGTCCATTAGGCTGCCGCCGCCCAGATCAGCAGCCCCCCCCAGCACAAAGCAGATAAAATGGCCGCTAGCAAGCTCGAGTAGAGAAGTCAGAATATTGAGGTGGCCACACCTACTTGGCCACACCCACCCAGTCTGCTGTGACTACCTTGGCCATGCCCACCCAGTGGGCCACACACCCCACCCTCCCCGAGGGAACCACAATGCTGATGCAGACCTGGCACTTTGCAATAAATAAGTGGGGTTTGGGTTGTGGTTTGGGCACTTGGTCTCTAAAAGGTTGGCCATCACTGCCTTAGCTTATAGAAAAGGTTTCAATGGATTGTTAATGTAGTCCTCACTTAATGATGGTTTGAAATTACGAGCACCTGAAAAAAAATTACTTAAGGCCGATCTTCAAAGTTACATCTCTATACACACACACACACACACACACACACACACACACACACACACACACGACAGCCATTTACAATCGGTTGCAGTGCCCTGTGGTCACATAACTGCAATGTTTCTTGCCTGTTTCCAACAGTTTTTGCGGGGTTTCCAGCATTCAGGAGAATGGATTCGCTTAACAACCAACCCTGTGGTTCACAAGAACATGATCCACTTAGTGACTATGGTAAGTCACTTTACAACTATCCTAGAAACAGTCCTAAAAATCAAGTCAGGTCATGTGGCGTGACCCGCTTAACCACTGCAATGGCTTACGATCAAAATTCCGGGCCCAATTGTAGTCATTAAGGGAGGACTAACTGTTTAGAGTTGATAAGATAGAGAGAGAGAGAGAGAGAGAGAGAGAGACAGACAGACAGACAGACAGACAGATGGACAAACAGGCAGGCAGGCAGGCAGGCAGGCAGATATGGGCAATGGATAGATGATAGAGATAGACAGATATGTAGATAAATGATAGATAATGGATGGATGGATACATAGATAGATGGATGGATTGATAGACAAACAGGCAGACTAGGGAGATCAATAGATGACAGACAGACAATGGATGAATACACAGATATACGTATGTATGTATGTATGTATGGACAGGTAGGTAAATAGAGAAAAACAGATAGACAGGATGGATGGATGGAGTGGACAGAGCGAGGGATGAATAGACAAGATTGAAAGGGAGACAGAGAGACAGACAGAGATCTAGACATAACCACATAAGTGTATATTAATGGTGTGCTGTATTTTAGATTTTTGTAACTCGGTCTTGCACCATAAATAAATCGCCAATCCCTAACTCCTGCATTTCACTGAGCCAGACCTGGAGGCGCAGGAAGGAAAATGTGGGCTGCAGGCAGGGCAGCGCAATGCAAAATGGAATCCGGAATGCTCGACAGCATTTCTCGTGGATTTTGGGTGAGCAGAAACCCCCCTCCAGTCTCCCAGGGCTGGCCCCAGGATTTCCATCAACCCTGCAGAAGCCACCTTACCGTTTAAGCAGGCTTCGTGGAGAGGCGACGCTATGTACAAGGGCGGGTTGACCTTGGCCCCGTGGGACAGGAGGACTTTCACACAGTCAATGCTCCCCGAGGCGCAGGCGTCACAGAGCGGGGTGCTCCCATCGATGTTCCGGGCATCCACCTGTGGCAGAAAGGGATCGAACCCTCAGCCTGGTGCCTCTCTTGGGTTAACCTACCTAGGATTCGGCCATTTTTGAACAGGATTCACACTTGGTACAGACAAGTCCTCGGCTTACGACCACAATTGAGCCTAAAATTTCCATTGCTAAGTGAGACAGTTGTTAAGTGCATTTTGCCCCGTATTACCACCTTTCTTGTCACCGTTAAGTGAATCAGCGCAGTTAAGTTAGTAACACAGTTGTTAAATGAATCCAGCTTCCCCCCATTGACTTTGCTTGTCAGGTCGTAAAAAGGGATCACATGACCTGGGACACTGCAACAGTCATAAATATGAGTCAATTGCCAAGCGTCTGAATTTTGATCAAATGACCAAGGGGAGGCTGCAACAGTCGTAAGTGTGAAAAATGGTTGTAAGTCACTTTTTTCAATGCCGGTGTAACTTTGAATGGACACTAAATGAACTGTGATACCTTGAATAGTAGTTACTGCATTCTAACTACTGTACCAACCATAGTCAAAGGGATCAAACCCTCAACCTGGTACTTGTGTTGGTTAACTTACCTATGGAATTCAGCCGTTTGTTTTTTTTTAAAAAAGATGAATAGAGTAGAAAAGAAAACAGAATAGAAAACAGAACAGAATTGAAAAGAAAATAGGGAATAGAATATATGGAAAGAATAGAATAGAAAACAGAATTGAAAAGAAAATAGGGAATAGAATATATGGAAAGAATCGAATAGAAAACAGAACAGAATAGAAAACAGGGAATAGAAAGAATATATGGAAAGAATAGAACAGAATAGAAATATAGAACAGAACAGAAAATAAGGAATAGAATATATGGAAAAGAATAGAATAGAAGGTATAGAGTGGAACAGATCAGATCAGAATTATTATTATTATTCACACAGCCAGACGTTCAGATTGGGTGTAGCATTTTTGTCTACCTATTGAGTCCTTAGCAAGGACCTGGAATAGGCAGATTTATTATTATAATCGTCGTCATCAATTTATTTGTGGCCTCTCTCACTGTGGGACTACTCTAGGCAGCTTAAAACCACAAAGAGGAAGAAATGAAAAGAGTGTAAACCAAAACAGAAATAAAATCACAGAAGAATAAAGTACACCATGCAAAGGAAGGCAATGAGATTAGGCTTCTGTCATAGGAGGATCCACATCTAACTGGCCGTCGGGGGATAGGGGGGAACAAATCTGAAACCTGCACCCCGAATCCTGGGGGAAGCTGGTGCAAAATAAACCTTTGCTGGCATTCTTTCCCAAGATGTTTTTGTCTGCAGCCTTCTGCAACCCAGCACCCCCCCCACACACACCTGGGCTCCCGCGGCCAGGAGGATCTCCACACATCGCGTCTGGCCACGCAGGCTGGCTTCGTGCAGGGGCGTGATCGAGTCATAGGTGACCAGGTTGACGCAGGCGCCGTTCCGGATCAGTTCTTGGAGCTGATGGATCTCCCCGCTTCGGGCGGCTTCGTGAACCGGGGTCCTCTCGGCCCAAAACGCTACAGGAAGACAGAGGGCGGATGGGGGATTAAAACAGTCCCTGTCCAGGATGGGAGGGGAAAAAACCCAGCCCAACCAAACCAGGACAGGTAGTCCTCGATTTATGACAACCGGGACCAGAATTTCCATTGTTAATCCTAGAGGTTGTTAAGCGAGGACCTTTCTTGCCATGCTGTTAAGGGAATCACTGGGGTCGCTAAACAAATCAGGCAGTCGTTAAGCAAATGTGGCTTCCCCCTTTGACTTTAGTTGTTGAATGCCAGTTAGTAAAAGGGGATCATGTGACTGCACGGATGCTGTGTTAGTCGTGGGGAGGAGAAGGAAGATGACTGTGGGGTCCTTGATGCTCTCTGAGCTGGGTGGTTTTCTTGCAGATGTTTCATGACCCAACTAAGTAACATCATCTGTGCTGGGAGGGAGTGGGGCTTGTGGAGAGAAGGGGAAGGAGGACTGTGGGGGCCTTGGTACTCTCTGAACTCAGTGGTTTTCTTGCAAACATTTCATGACCCAGCTAGGGAACCTCACCAGGGCTGACTGCTCTATGTGGATACAACCCACATTTGCAACCATCATCAGAAGGAGCGTCGTCTTACCTGAACGCCTTTTCTCAGCATGACGATGGAGAATCCACGGATGGGTTGATCTTGCCTTTCTGCCTTAGAGACTACGTCAATCAACCTTTGCCAGGCCTCTCTTCCTCCGGCTAGGAATCCCCAGTCACCACGAAGGCACAGCAGTTGATGATTTCCCAAGCTGGTGGTGGCTCAAATTCCCCTGACACAGGACCGGATGAACCCTTGGGGGGGGGGGAGTGGATTCTCCATCGTCATGCTGAGAAAAATTGTTCAGGTAAGACAACCTCCCTTCTCCAGCATGACGAATGGAGGATCCACAGATGGGACATATCAAAGCCTCACTGTTCCCACGGGCGGGAAGAAGTCTGGGCCTGTGTCCCACTCTCTGTTACTATCCTTTGGAAGAGTCTCCTGCCAAATGAAGCGTCTGCTGAGGCTAACGTAACTTATAAAGCTTCACAAATGGGGAAGGTGACGACCACATCGCTGCCTCGCAAGGTCTCTTTGATGGACACTTATGTTGCCGCTGCCGCCGAAGTTGCCACACTGCGAGTGGAGTGTGCAGTGAGTTGTCCTAGAACGAAGAGGGCTTCAGAGTTGCGAAAAGGGGCAGTTTGCTTAATATACCAACGCAAGGCTCTGCGAACGTCCAAGGTGTGCCATTTACGTTCCAAATCGTGGGACGGCTCAGGGCAATAATCTGGCAGCACAAGCTCCTGCGCCCTGTGAAACGATGAGTTGATTTTGAGGATAAAGGAGGGGTCTAAGCATAGAAACATACGTGTCATTAAGCGTAGAAAAATACATAAGTCATCTCTAATGGAGAGTGCTGCCAATTCTGAGATGTTCTGAGCCGATGTAACGAAGGCAGCCTTGAGTGTCCAGAATCGGACATGGACGTTCTGACGGGCTCAAATGGAGGTGAAGTGAGAGCCTGTAAGACCTTGGAGCGGTCACAAGGGGGATATCTGTGAACCAGGGCGGTTTGCTGTTCATTGCTCCCCTGACAGAGGAATGTATCATGGGGTGTTAAGCCAAGGGCTCTGAGTTGCCATATTTGAGCACTGTGCACAAGGCAGCAACTTTTCTGCGGATTCTGTTGGGTGCTAAACCCCTCTTAAGTCCCTCCGGTAAATAATCCAAAATTCTTGGAATAGGAATTGTAGCTGGATCGAATTGTCTCCCACACCAGTTACAGAAATTCTTCCATGCGGAATCATAGATCCTATTAGTTGCAGGCCTTCTTGAAGCCTGAATCGTGGTAATCACCTCTGATGAGTAGCTCTTTTGTTGGGAGTCTTTCAAATGCCCGCCGGTTAGCTGGAGCCAATGTAGAACCCCCTATCTGAGGGAGATTCCATCTTGGGGTATCCTCCACCGAGGAGAGATTGGATACTACCCCGATGTTCCTGAGGCAGGTAAACCTCGCACTTCCTTGTATCTACCACCGTGCCCAGATGAAGGAGGCGGGTGGGGGGAACTATCTGGCTTTCCTGAACATTTACTGAAAGCCTGTGGTCCTGGAAGCTCTTGATGGACAATGCCAGTTCTGACTGAGCCAATTGGACTGAGGATCGAATGAGGATGTCGTGCAAACAACACTGGACACGGAACGGTCCTGAGATGCACGGCGAGCGCCGCCAGGACCTTCGTGAACGCTCTGGGGGCCGATGACAAGCCAAATGGTAGAGCTCTGTACTGAAAATGGTGGCCGGGAAGGATGGGAATGTATAGGTAGGCCTCCGTCAGGTCGATGAACGTCAGGTCCCCCCTTCTGATGTCTGCTAATAGGGGTTGGAGCATTTGCATCTTGAACTTTTTCTTTGACACATGGATATTTAATTTCTTTAAATCTAGAATTGCCCTCCACCCTCCCGAGGCCTTCGGAATGATGAACAGAGTGGAATAAAAAAACCCGTCCCTTCTGCCCTACCGGTACCGGTTCTATGGTGTGGATCTCCAGGAGATGTCGAACGGCCTCTTTCATGAGGCTTCTTTTGACCGGATTTTTGGATGATGGGCAAGAGACGAAATGCCTCGGGGGGGTGGAGTTGAATTCTAGAGTCAGGCCGAATCTGATGGTGTGGAGGATCCAGAGATCTGTAGTGGTGTTCTCCCATTTGCGTGTAAAGAGAGCCAATCTGCTCCCTATGGGAGAGGCACCTCTGGTGTCACTAGGATCTTCTGAAAGGACGGCCTCTGCCTCGAAAGGGCCGTTTAGACTGAAATTGCTGTCTGGGTCTGCCCCTGTAACCAGATCTGTCGAATTGAGGGTCTGGTCTGGGAGGATGAGGAGGGGAGTAATGGGTGAATTCCGACCCTGTGTTGGTTGAGCTGTGAGGATGAGGATAGAACCTCTTGCGGGGATAAGGGGTAGCTTTCTTGTTCGGTCTCTTAAGAAGAGGGGGCATGACCTTACGCTTATCCTTCCTCTCAGTCAGATAAGGGTTTAGTGCCTCTCCAAATAACTGGCCTCCCCTGTAAGGGGATGAGGCCAACCGCCACTTGGACTTAACATCCGCTTTCCACTGTCTGAGCCACAGAAGTCTGCGAGAGGTAACATTAGATGCTAATGCTTGGGAGGAAAATCTGGCCGCGTGCGAGGATGAGTCAGCCATGTATTCTGATGCAGCCACTAATTTATTTAAATCTTGGTGCATCCGTACCTCTTCTGGTGGTACCTTAGCCTGTAATTGGCGAAGCCAGAGGACTGAAACTCTGGCGAAAAAGGAAGTTGCTGTAGCTGCCTTTACCGCCCATGCTGAGGCTTGGTGGGTCTTGCGGAAATTATGCTCCGCTCTCTTATCCTCTGACTTCAGAACCTCCGCTATATCTCCAGACACAGTGATGTTGGGATCAATTGTTGTTGCTAAGGGCTCATCTACCCTGGGGACTTCTAGCACCTCTGACAGTGCTGGAGCCACATTAAAGAACTGTTTATCAGTCCCTGCCGGATGTGGAAAATTACTTGGCGTTCCCCATTGTCTTTGGACTTCATTGAGGAAAAGGGGAGGACAGGGAATGTCCTGTTGGGTAAACGTTGGCTGTGAACAGATCACACTGGTAGGTCCCTGACTGGTGGAAGGTTCAGCCTCAGGGACAACTTCAGGACCAAGTTGAGCAGTGCTCCTGGCCTTGTGAAGCAAGGATTTAAGGAGGGCCGGATTAAACAAGCCTGTGAAAGCAGGGGGATCAGGAGGTAAGTCCTCATCGTCTGACAGCCCCAGCTCTCTCTGTTCGTCATCCCCCGTGAACGACCTTCTGGAGGAACTGAATGGGGAAACTGGCCCCTGGTATGTGGCTGCTTCCGCCTGGGAGAGGTACGATGCATTGCTGTGAGATGGGACTCCTGATGCTATCGACTCAGGTCGAGCTCTCTGGTGTAGGGTCGAAGCTACAGCTTGGGCAACAGCCTGAGAAATCAGAAGCTGCATTTGTTCTGATAGTGCTATCTCTTGAGCCTCTGGAGGGCGAAGCCCTGCCGCTGTAGGAGTGAATGTGGCCTCTGGGCCCAGAGGTCCAGCTTTACCCGGAGGAGCAGGGATCGGAAGGCCAAGCCCCTCACTGGAAGGGGGAACCATCTCCACCTGTTCTGCCATGGGAGAAACGGACTGACCTGCTTCCCCTTCTGCAGAGCAGGCACTTGGAGCAGCAGAGCTCGAAGGAGTTTGTTGAGGGTCAACCATCTCCACCTGTTCTGCCCTGGGAGAAATGGACTGACCTGTTTCCCCTTCTGCAGAGCAGGCACTTGGAGCAGCAGAGGTCGAAGGAACTTGTTGAGGGTCAACCATCTCCACCTGTTCTGCCATGGGAGAAATGGACTGACCTGTTTCCCCTTCTGGAGAGCAGGCACCTGGAGCAGCAGAGGTCGAAGCAGTTTGTTGAGGGTCAAAAACCGACACTTCCATGGGAACAGAAGTCATCTCATCAACCTTTGCCTCGTTCTGTTGCCCTGCAGCATTGGAGAATTGTTTTCCCAATGCCTGTTGCCTCCCGTTTGCTTCTTTCCCAGCAGCTTTGGGAGACTTTCTGCCAGCGATAGCTCTGGCTCTGAGTTTCCCAGCAGCCTCCTGCTTGGCTGATCTGGCGTTCCCCAGCCTGGAGGGACTGCTGGAGACACCCTGAGCTGCTGTGGCTTTACCTGCCATTGCAAAAAAGTCAAGAGATATCACAGAAAAGGCAATCTCAACGGGTTTCCAACAGAGAGGTGGTCCCAGTAGCCAGGAGCCAAGTGATGGCTAATAGTGGTGGCAGCAAGACCACCTTAGTGGGGTAGCCAGCACAATTACAAGCCTGGTAGTGGCCACAAGACCAACTTAATGAGTGTAGCCAGCAGTTATAAGCAGCGAAATCGGTGGTAGGAAGAGGCGCTGAAAATGGCGGCAGTTAAAGCGGGCACTCAGCCACACCCTGAAGTCTTTGGAAGGAGGCTGTTGTTGCCTGTAATTGTAACAGCCTTGGTGTGCGGCGAGCTGCCAAAGATGGGAGAAGCAGCACCTTCCAAAAACCGCTCATGAACTCTGGCCTTCTGGAATGGCCTGAGGGCGTTTGTCGGGCTCTCAAAATGGCGGCCGCCAGCAAGCGGCCTCCTGCTCCGTCGTTATGTCCGAGTTAATGAATGCGGCAGCTGCTTCTATTTGCTGACTAAGAAGACTGCAGACTCAGTTCTGGCCAAAATTGACTCCAGTTGAGTCTAAACGGCCCTCGCTGGAAGGAAGGGAAGGTTCCCCCACTCCCCTCAGGAGCAATCAAAGCGGCGCTCAAAATGGCGACCGCTGCGCTTCTGCCTCTGCCTGGGAGCTATAAATAGCGCGAGAGGCTTCAGCCGAGGCCTGCAAAACCGCTCCGACCCTCGGCCGTTTGAGAAAGCAGCGCTGAGGCAGAGAAGGGAAGAGAAGGGTACAACCTGGGGAAATCCAGAGTTTTGTCGTTCTGCTAGAAACCAGAGCCAACCTTCACCACGTCTCTCCCGGGTTAAGACTAAGCCGCGAGTGCGGAGTCCTAGACGGAGGAAGAGGGGCGTGGCAACGGTTGAGTGATTTAAAGCTCTTTTATGACTGGCGGACTTCAACTCCCAGAATTCCTGAGCCAGGCACGCTGAGGGGAAAGGGAGAGGTTTCCAAGCTGAGCCAGGCTGGCTCAGGAAGTCTGGGAGTTGAAGTCCACGAATCATAAAAGAGCCAAGGTTGCCTAACCCTGCCCCAGACAGCTAGGAAATCTGGGAGTTGAAGTCCACGAGTCATGGAGGGGCCATAGTTTCCCCATGCTGGCTCAGGAATTCTGGGAGTTGAAGTCCACCAGTCATAAAAGAACCCAGCTTGCCTGCCCCTGACTTAGTCTCCCCCTCATTGCCGGGAGCTTTGGGCAAGATTTCCAGGGGGGTCTCTTACCTTGGCAAAGACCCTCCGTTTCCCTCTTGCCACCACAGCGTCCCCTTTGCTACCCCGCGTGATTCAGACCCCTCCCCAAAAGGGGCCAGGGTCCCTCCCGTTGACTCCGAGGAAGCGACAGCCGTCTTCCTTTTTCTTGGCAACGCGGATCGACCTGGGAAAGCGAAGCCGAGTGTGCAGAGTCCCGGGCGCGGATCCTGCCAAGCCGGGCCGGGACCTCCCTGCCTCGCAAGCCGCATTCCTGGCTCAGCTTTCCAAGAACCGCAACCCGTGACCCGCGAGGCCCTTTCCAGGACAAACCACGGCGTGGCCCCGGCCGACACGCGTCACCCCAAGCGTTCACACAACACGCTAAACTCGGGAGCGGGAGCGTTAGTTTGTGGGGAGAGGGGGTGTGCTTTTGCGGGCGGGAGGGGGGGAAAGGAGAAACCCAGCGCAGCTGGCGATCTATGGATCGCAATCCCCCTGAGGACCCCCCCCCTCTAAAAGGGTTACTTAGTAACCAGGACTAGCCGGTTGTGGAAACGCAGCTTAATGCCGGGTCAAGAGCGGAGGAGGCGTCTGTACGCTTTTCTCCCCTTCCCCCTTCAAATTTGCACAGTAATAGAGCAAGTGCATCGTTGCGCTGGGCTTTCCGAAGATCCAGAGCCCCACTCAGGTCTAGCAGCATGAAAAGGCTGAGTCCCGGGACCGGAGGCGCCCCCTCCCCACGTCCTCTGCTTGCAAGGCGAGGCCCCCTCCCCATACTCACCGATCTCGCCCAGCAAAGAGCCACCGGCAGTCACCGGCTCCATGACCCCATAAACGCGGACTACAAACCCCAGCAGGCCAGGCAGTCAGGAATCCCGGGATACCCCAGGCGCTTCTCGCGAGGGCTGCCGGGAGTTGTTGTTCTCCGGCCTGGCTTCCTGGTGGGTGGGTTTGATGTTGATGCTTGCAGATGTTTTCCCGTTCTTTGCAACCTTCTCTGCGAGGGTGTTGCAGCTCGGTGCTTGAATTCATGGGATCACAATTAGGTGGAGCAAGGGGTTGCTTCTGATGTCCCCCCACGTCACCCCAAACCCTGAAAACCATCACGGGTCGCCCTGAGCATCCCAACCAGGCACCTGAAAATTTGCTTTTTGCTCTTTCTTAGACTTCTGCCTTATTTCAGGGGGTTCACACCTGGCCCGACCTGTAATGGGTGCTGGTGGGCTTTGATTTGTCTGTATGTTATGTGTTTATTGGTAATATTTATTTCTAGAATGCATTTTTATTTATTGGCAACATTGATTTGTTCATTGGTAAGATGCCTGTATGTGTTTGTGAAATTTATTTATTGGCAAAATTGATTGATTCATTTGCAAAATCTATGAGTTAGATCATTTTACAAATAAATATTACCCATACATATTTTTTGCAAATAATTAAATTTCACAAACAAATGCATACATTTTACAAATAAATCAATTTTGCGACTAAACAAATGCATTTTACCAATAAATCAATATTACCCGTTAATACATTTATGCATAAAGGTTGCAACCAAATCAATTTTGCAAATAAAAAAATACATTTTACAAACAAAGGTAACGCATGCGTACATTTCACAAATGTCATAGATAAACTTTACAAATACAGTCCCCCAACAAAGTTTGCAAATAAATAAAACGCATTTTACAAATAAGTAAATTTTACAAATAAAACTGCATTTTACAAATAAACAAATAAAGGCCTGCTTGCTTTGTTTCGTCGTCATGACACCTGAAATTTAGCAATTTTTATAAAAACTCCCATGACAAAAATGGTCACAAAGCAATTTGTGACATAATGTAAGATGTCATAAACAATTTCCTCTGTTCAACTTGATCAACCCTTTGGAGGTTTGGCTGCTGTGTGGAACAGACATCTCTGAATTATCTCTCTGAATTTGAAGCTCTGCCTTTGTTGCTTGGATGCAGGAATCTGGTAAGAAAAATAGTTTTAAAAGCAGGACCCGGGAAGTCATTGGTTGTCTAATTAATAATAATAATAATAATAATAATAATAATAATAATAGTAGTAGTAGTAGTAGTAGTAGTAGTAGTAGTAGTAGTAGTAGTAGTAGTGGTAGTAGTAAAGTTGGAAGGGACCTTGGAGGTCATCTAGTCCAACCCCCTGCTCAGGCAGGAAACCCTACACCATTTTGGACAAATGGCTGCCAGTCTCTTCTTAAAAACTTCCAGTGTTGGAGCATTTACTGCTTCTGGAGGCAGGTTGTTCCACTGGTTAATTGTTCTCACTGTCAGGAAGTTTCTCCTTAGTTCTAGGTTGCTTCTCTCCTTGATTAGTTTCCACCCGTTGCCTCTTGTCCTGCTTTCAGGTGCTTTGGAAAATAGCTTGATTCCCTCTTCTTTATGGCAGCCCTGAGATATTGGAATACCTCTAATAAAAGGGAAAATTTGGATTTGGGGGGAAAAACTACATTCAGGAAGGAGTATTCAGTTAGAAATTTGTATGCGCCAAATAGGAATTTTGTTAAGTGGAATTTTGCCCCGTTTCACGAATTCTCTTGCCACAGTTGTTAAATGAAGCACTGCATTGTTAACTTAGTAACACGGTCGTTAAATGAATACAGCTTCCCCTTGGACGTTGCTTGACAGGAGGTCACAAAAGGGGGATCAGAGGTCCTCGGGATGCTGCGACCGTCATAAATACGAATCAGTTGCCAAGCGTCTGAATTTTTGATCACGTGAACATGGGGATGCTGGAACGGTGATAAGGGTGCGAAATGAACACAAGTCATTTTTTTTCAGATGTCAATTCGGATGTTCACTAAACAAAACCTTGTAAATCATGGACTACCTATATATATTTCCAGTTCCCCTTAGAATCCTGGGATTTCCTAGTGGTCTCCCATCCGTACTTTTTCCCTACTTAGCTTCTTCTTCTTTTTTTTTTCATTAGCTAAGATCTGTTATGTGTTACCTGGGTGGATGGGGGCAGGGGGTTGGGGGTGTCCTGGCTGTGAAATTTGGGGCATATCTTTTTTGGGGGTGGGGTCTGTCGAACCCTTGGTCACTAAGCAACTCGTCATAAGTCGAGGAGCACCTCCACTAAGAATCTGAGGTATGTTTATAAAACCGCTCAGCTAGCAAACCGAGAAAGGCTTCGAGGAACTCATTACGAAAGTAAAAGTAAAAAAAAAAACAGAAAGTGAGTAAAAAAAAAAATCAGGCTGAATATGAAAAGAGGAGAACGGCAGTGAGGACAACTTTCACTCTTACGAATTTTTCTGTTGGAGAAAACAGTCTGAAGCTTTTATTTATTTATTTATCGGAAGTGGGGAGGGAGGCAAGGTCAGGTTTTTTTTTTAAAAAAAGAAGAAGGGAATGCCGGAAAAATAAAAAGGAGGATCATTCCAAGGAAAGGAAATCGGAAAGGAATTGAACAAATAAAAACGAATATTTGGGGGCCCGCAAACCAAGATCGGAATATTCAGGGCGGTTGATGAAAGAAGAGAGAGAAAAAAAAAGAACAGCCAAGGAAGAGAAAGAAACAGCCTCGGAGAGGTGACAGGGATTTTGCCGGAAAAGCTGAGCCAGGCGTCACTCTCTGGATTTGGTGGTCTTCTTTTGCGGACGTTTCATGACCCAACTAGGGAATGTCATCAGTGCTGGAAGGGAGTGGAGTTGTATAACCAGAAAGCAAACGAGTGATGGAGCACCAGGAGGCAAGCTGTTCCATCTCTCTCTCTCTTATCTATCTCTATCTTGTCATATATATCTTATTTAATCCGCCTCATAGAATCATAGCAAAGTAGAGACCTAGGCCTGGAAGGGACCATGGAGGTCATCTAGTCCAACCCCCTGCTCAGTTAGGAGACCCTATACCATTCTGGACAAATGACTGTCCAATCACTACTTGAAAGCTTCCAATGGTGGAACACCCACAACTTCTGGAGGCCGGGTCTTCCACCCTTCCCTTCCCTTCCCTCCCTCCCTCCCCTATCATCTATTTATAACAGTGTTTCTCAACCTTGACCATTTTAAGGCATGTGGACTTCAACTCCCAGAATTCCACAGCCAGCAATGCTGGCTGTGGAATTCTGGGAGTTGAAGTCCACATGCCTTAAAATGGTCAAGGTTGAGAAACACTGATTTATAATCTATCTATGTATGTATCTATGTATCTATCCATCCATCCACCTACCCCCACACACATCGATCTGGTCTATTAATCTATCCACTCATCCATGCATCCACCAATCCATCCATTATCTATCTATCCACCTGTCTAGCTATCTCTCCACCCACACTCTTCCATCTGATCTATCTATTCACTCATCCATTCAGCCATCCATCCACTTTCCCCCCCACACACGTACTCATCCATCCATCCACCCATCCATCCAATGTATCTTAAATATCTAATAGAATCGTAGAGAGTTAGGGCTGGAAGGGTCCTTGGAGACCATCTATTCCAACCCCCCCCCCCCGCTTGCTCAAGCAGGAGACTCTGTATCATTTCAAACAAACGGCTGTCCAATCTCTCCTAAGAAACTCCAGCGGTGGAGTGCTCACAACCCACAACTCTCTCTCTCTGTGTGTTTTTTTCTCTCCCCTCAAGCCCCTGGAGCTTGCAGGGCCACCCCTCCCCTTCTCTAAAGAAAGCAGGGGAGGGAGAAAAAGAGGGAGGAAGGAAGGAAGGAAGAAAAGAAAGGAAGAAAGAAAGAAAGAAAGGGAGGGAGGGAGGAAGGAAGAAAAGAAAGAAAGGGAGGGAGGAAGGGAAAGAAAGAAAGAAAGAAAGAAAGAAAGAAAGAAAGAAAGAAAGAAAGAAAGAAAGGAGGGAGGAAGGAAGGAAGGAAGAAGGAAGGGAAAGAAAGGAAGGAAGGAAGGAAAGAAGGAAGGAAAAAGAAAGAAGAAAGAATGAAAGAAAGAGAGGGAGGGAGGAAGGAAAGAGGGAGGGAGGAAGGAAGAAAGGGAAAGGAAGAAAGGAAGGAAAGAAGGAAGGAAAAAGAAAGAAGAATGAAAGAAAGGGAGGGAGGGAGGAAAGAAAGAGGGAGGGAGGGAGGAAGGAAGAAAGGAAGAAGGAAGAAGGAAGAAGGGAAAGTAAGGAAGGAAGGGAAAAGAAAGAAAGAAAGAAAGAAAGAAAAAGAAAGAAAGAAAGAAAGAAAGAAAGAAGGGAGGGTGAAAGGAAGGAAGGAAGGGAAAGGAAGGAAGGAAGGGAAAAAAGAAAGAAACAAAGAGGAAGAGGGAGGGCGGAAGAAAGGAAGGAAGAGAAAGAAAAGAAAGAAAGAAAGAAAGAAAGAGAAAGGAAGGAAGGAAAAAAGAAAGAAGCGGGGGTGGGAAGGCGGGAGGGGGGGGGCGAGTCCAACTGGCCGGAAGCTCAACCCGTCCCCCGCCCGGGGAGGCGGCGACCCCTTCCGGGTTAGTTTTCACTTTCTTTCTTTGGCTGCGGGCTCCCTCCGCCGTTTTCACTTCCTGGGGTTGCCTCCTCCTTCTCCTCCGCCGAGCGGGCCGACGTGTTCCCCGCGGGCTCCGCCGCCCGTCCGTCCGCCCGCCCGGGTCTGGGGGCGCCGCTGTACGTGGGGAAGGGTCCCCGGCAGCCCCCCGCCCTGCCTGGAGGCGACTCGGCCCTCGAGGCGGACAGACAGAGCCCGCCCGGGCTGCGCTTAGAGACCCGGGAGGGGGGGGGTCTCCGCTGAAGCCCCTCCTCCGAAAAAAGGAGGGGAGTGGGCTGCCTGCGCCCCCTTTTTTTCCCCCTCTCTCTTCCCCTCCCCCAATTGGCCTTTGTGCTGCATCGCCTCGTGTCCCGGGTGCCAAGAGGGCTCCGGGGCTCGCTCGGCCACGCCGGCGGGCGCGGAGCGGGCAGGAAACCCGGGTCGGCGCGTTCCGACGTGCGAGAAGGAAGGAGAAAGAGAGAGAGAAGCGGCTCCCCGGGCCCGCCGGCTCGCTTCCCGGCATGGCAGGGCCGGCGGGTGGGACAGCTGTCACCGGTGAGTGTGCCCGGGCTGGGGAGGAGGGAAGGAAACACGTGTCGGCCGAGGAAAGGAAAGAAACACGTGTCAGCCGGGGCTTTCCTCGTGGTCCCCCTCCCGCCCCGCGCCGCGCTCAGGATCGGGGCCGGGCGAGGCTGGGGATCGCCGAGAGCCGGATAGGATCGCGCTGCCTGGGCGCGAGCCTCCCCTTGCGCGCTTTTCTGGCTGCTTTTAGGATCGGGATGGGGGGGGGCGTTGCAAGCCGGGCGAGCGAAAGCAGGAAGGGAAAGACGGCGGGCAAGGGAGAGGATCGCGACCGAGGCTGCCCGATCCTCTGGGACTGCGCGCCTGGCAGGCAACGGGAGGGCTTTTAACATTGTAGCTGCGCCCGATCCTGCGCGCCTTTCCCCTCCCCTCCAGCTTTTCCTTGCTCTGTTTTCTTTGGGGCTGGCTCAGTGGATCGTGTGCATTTGGGTCAGCCACCTCTTTGCCCACAAGAGGACCAGAGGGGGAACTTGCTCCAACTTCCTGTTCAGTTGCGTAGAAGGTTTTTGCCTTTGAGCACCAGGAGAGGAAGGCTGGATTCGCATACAGGCTGACCTCGACTTAATGGCAGTTCACTTCATGACCGTTTGGAGTTAGAACAACACTGGGAAAAAGGGACTCGGGACCCATGTGTCACGCTTAACGACCGTCGCAACGTTCCCCGGGGTCACGGGATCAAAATCCGGATGCTTGGCCATTGGCAGGTATTTGTGACGGTTGGCAGCGTCCCGTGTGTGTGTGTGTGTGTGTGTGTGTGTGTGTGTGAGACGTGACCCCATTTTGCGACCTTCCGACAAGCAAAGTCAATGGGAGGATTTGCTTAACGACCGTGTTGCAAATTTAACGACTGCGGGATTCACTTAATACAGGGGTCTTCAAACTTCACCCTTTGATGACTTGTAGCACGCTGGCTGAGGAATTCTGGGAGTTGAAGTCCACAAGTCATCAAAGGGCCAAGTCTGAAGATCCCTGAACTTAAGGTCAAGAAAGGTCGTAAAAAGGGACAAAGCTCACAATTTTGGGCTGAGTTGTGATCGTAAGTTGTGGGCTACCTATATATCCATTATCTTAATTATAAAGTGTCCAGAGCTGTTAAGGAGTTGGGTGGCCTTCAAACTGAATTAACTAAATAGATTAGGATGATAATTAGAGGCTCACCTGTTTTGACTCCATCTAATGTGAGTCAGCTTTAAACTTGGGTTTGTCTGGGGCTTGGTGAAAGTGACCCTCTTCTACTTATCCAGAGCAAAACATTAAAATGTGCCGGGCTTAAGACTCAGTTTAATGTAGGACCACCACACCCCAGCCAGAGATGGCTAACTCAACAAGCCATAGTTAAACTCCAGTATGGTTTAATTGAATGTATGGCTTGATTTGCCTCAGATAGTAAGCCGTAATGTGATGAGCTTAGTTCTGGTTTAGACCGATGTATGAAACCTGAATTGTTTTATTTACTCGCCTTGTGACTTTCCTGACACTGTAGCTTGTTTCATGTTGGCTTATTTGAAACCGACTCTTCTCGGAAGGCTTGACACCTTAAGCTAATCTCTCCTTCCAAGCAATGCCTTGATTTCATATGGGTTTACTCTTCTATCGGTGCACCTAAAATTGAACCTTTAATCATGATGTACTAAAGTAGGTTCTCAGATATTACACTTAAATATGAGGGGTCCTTGGTGATCTCTGAGCTTGCTTGTCTTCTTGCAGACGTTTCATGACCCAACTAGGGAACATAATCAGTTCTCAAGGGAGTGGGAATAAAGAATATAGAATAGAATAGAATAGAATAGAATAGAATAGAATAGAATAGAAAATAGAATAGAAAATAGAATAGAAAATAGAATAGAATAGAATATAGAATAGAATAGAATAGAATAGGAAGGATGAATAGAATAGAATATAGAATAGAATAGAATAGAATAGAATAGAATAGAATATAGAATAGAATAGAGAATAAAGAATAAAATACAGAATAGAAGACAATAAAGAATAGAGTAGAATAAATAATAGAATAGAGAATAGAATAGAGAATAAAGAGAAGAGAATAAAGAATAGAATAAATAGAATAGAATAGAATAGAGAATAAAGAAGAGAAGAGAAAGAATAAATAGAATAGAATAGAGAATAAAGAATAAAATACAAAATAGAAGACAATAAAGAATAGAGTAGAATAAATAATAGAATAGAGAATAGAATAGAGAATAAAGAGAAGAGGAGAATAAAGAATAGAATAAATAGAATAGAATAGAATAGAGAATAAAGAAGAGAAGAGAAAGAATAAATAGAATAGAATAGAGAATAAAGAATAAAATACAAAATAGAAGACAATAAAGAATAGAGTAGAATAAATAATAGAATAGAGAATAGAATAGAGAATAAAGAGAAGAGAATAAATAGAATAAATAGCATAGAATAGAGAATAAAGAAGAGAAGAGAAAGAATAAATAGAATAGAGAATAGAATAGAATAGAATAGAAAATAAAGAATAGAATAGAATAGAGAATAAAGAGAAGAGAAGAAAATAAAGAATAGAGAATAGAATAAAGAATAGAGAATAGAATAAAGAATAAATAGAATAGAACAGAACAGAATAGAAGCTGAAAGGGACCTTGGAGGTCTTCTAGTCCAGCCCTCTGCTGAAGCAGGAGAACCCATACCATTTCAGACAAGCGACTGTCTAGTTTGAAGTTTGTGGAGAGAGATCTTCTATCTAGCTTATCTTCCTTCCCTTTTCTGAATTAATGTCCTTTTCGAGCAGGCCTGCCATCATCTTCCACCTGGTGACCTGTTCTAGTCCAAATGCCCTTTCATTGGCCCATCAGTTCCATCCGATACTAGCAAATTGCAATGGTGATCCATGAAATCTCTCTCCAGGTCCCCTTTGGAGACCCTTCCACTCTTTATTTCCATATTCTGAAACCTTGCTTCCCCACTTCCCCCCCCCCCAGCCTGCTTCTTCCGCAAAGAAAAGAAAAAAATAACCTGCGTTTCAGGATTTCAACAGGTTTTGCTGGCCAAGAAAGTTTGGCTTAAATCAGTGGTTCTCAACCTTTTTAATGCCGTGACCCCCCAACCGGTCGTAAGTCGAGGACTACTCAACCGGTCGTAAGTCGAGGACTACTCAACGGGTGCAGCACCGTTTGCAGAATGGGACTTTTGGCGGGCTCAGCAGGGCAGAGACAGCCTGGACAATTCCGATTGGCTTTTGAAAGCCAATAGAATTAGACTCTATTCAAGAGAGTCTCTTCTATTGGCTTTCAAAAGCCAATAGAAGAAAAGGGAGGGGCACAGCTAAGGAAAAGGGGGAAAAATGGCGGGCTGCGTTGTTTGGCGACCCCCGTGAAATGGTCGTTTGACCCCAAATGGCGACCCCCGTGAAATGGTCGTCCGACCCACAGGTTGAGAACCACTGGCTTAAATGAAATTTGGGCTTTTCTTGTCCCGCATTTTGCAGAAAAGAGAGAAGAAGACATCCTCTATCTTTCTTTTCTCTCCGCTGCTGTGGCAGTCCATCAGCAAAGATGATGTCATTAGCTCTGCACTTTGCCAATTAATTTGTCGGTCCACAATGTGTGCACACAGGCCATATTCACAGGCTCCCTGCGGTAGTTTTGATCCTGGAAGATGCCAATAGGCTTCGCCTGACACAGAGCTGATAAGGGGAAGGGAGTTTAGCATATGCAGTCAGGGGAATAAAATTAAATTCACCAGGAGGAAGATTCAGGTTAGAAAACAAGAAGAAATTCCGGACTGCGCAAGCAGCCAGTGGAACAACCTGCCACTTGATGTTGTAAGTCTTCACATAGAGACCGGGGGTACACATAGTCCTTCACTGAACAACTCCATTTGAGCCCAAGGATTTCTGTGGTTAAGTGAGACGTTTGTTAAGTGAGTTTTGCCCCGTTTTACAACTTTCCTTGCCTCGGTTATTAAGGGAATCTCTGCCGTTGTTAAGTGAGTAACCGGGTTGTTAAGTGAATCTTGGCTTGCTTGTCAGAAGGTCGCAAAAGGGGATCGCTTGATCTCGGGACAGAGCAACGGTCATAAAAGAAGAACCTGTTGCCAAGCGTCCGAATTTTGATCACATATTCGTGAGCGTGTTATAACTGTGAAAAACGGTCGTAAGTCACATTTTTCAGTGCCGTCATAATGTTGAATGGTCACTAAATGAACTTTAAAATAAAGATCACATAGAGGGAGATTCATGTTATAAATGATGATGATGATGATGATGATGATGGAAAGGACTTTGGAGGTCATCTAGTCCAACCCCCTGCTCAGGCAAGAAACCCTATACCATTTCAGAAAAAATGGCTGTCCAGTCTCTTCTTAAAAACTTCCAGTGTTGGGGCATTCACTGCTTCTGGAGGCAGGTGGTTCCACTGGTTAATTGCTCTCACTGTCAGGAAGTTTCTCCTTAGTTCTAGGTTGCTTCTCTCCTTGATTAGTTTCCATCTGTTGCTTCTTGTCCTGCCTTCAGGGGCTTTGGAGAATAGCTTGACTCCCTCTTCTTTGGGGCAGCCCCTGAGAGATTGGAACTCTGCTATCATGTCCCCCCTCGTCCTTCTCTTCATTAAACTAGACATGCCCAATTCCAGCAACCGTTTCTTATATGTTTTAGCCTCCAGTCCCCTGATCATCTTTGTTGCTCTTCTCTTGACTCTTTCTAGAGTCTCAGCATCTTTTTTACATCGTGGTGACCAAAACTGAATGCAGTATTCCAAGTGTGGCCTTACCAAGGCCTTGTAAAGTGTTATTAACGCTTCACGTGATCTTGATTCTATCCCTCTGATGATGCAGCCTAGCATTGTGTTGGCTTTTTTGGCAGCTGCAGCACACGGCTGGCTCCTATTTAAGGGATTGTCCACTAGGACTCCGAGATCCCTCTCACAGTTGCTACTATTGAGCAAGGTACCCCCTATACAGTCATGGACAGCATGAGCAGCCGGTGGAACAATCTGCCACATGAAGTCTTCAAATAGAGGGCTGATGTACTTCTATCATAGACGGATGAATACAGGGATCTCCAAACTTGGCAACTTTTAAGACTGGTGGACTTCAACTCCCAGCATGGCTGGCTGAGGAATTCTGGGAGTTGAAGAACACAGCTCATAAAGTTCTCATGTTGGGAGACCCCTTGCTCTAGTGCAGCAATTCTCAACCTTGGCAAATTTAAGGCACTTCAATTCCCAGAATCCCCCCAGCCGGCATTTTTTAAGATGGATGGGCTTCAATTCCCAGAATCCCCCCAGCCGGCATGTTTTAAGATGGATGGGCTTCAATTCCCAGAATCCCCCCAGCCGGCATGCTTTAAGGTGAGTGGGCTTCAGTTCCCAGAATCCCCCCAGCCAGCATGCTTTAAGGTGAGTGGGCTTCAATTCCCAGAATCCCCCCCCAGCCGGAATGCTTTAAGGTGAGTGGGCTTCAATTCCCAGAATCCCCCCAGCCGGCATGCTTTAAGGTGAGTGGGCTTCAATTCCCAGAATCCCCTCAGCCAGCATGTGTTAAGATGGGCGGGCTTCAATTCCTAGAATCCCCTCAGCCGGCATGTGTTAAGGTGAGTGGGCTTCAATTCCCAGAATCCCCCCAACTGGCATTCAGTTCTACGAATTCTGGAAGTCCAGAGGTCTTAAAATAGTCAAGGTTGAGAAACACCAGTTATTCAGTTACCTAATCAATTACCTGGGGAACATCATGCCCTGATGCGTTTGTTTTTGGCAACCTAAAAATAACCAAGCCTCTTCCGGAGGCCTTAAAAAAAAATTAAAAAGCAAATCCGTTGCTTTAAAACAATATTCATTCAGCATTTATAATTCCCAAAGTCCTTAATGGAATATTCTAATTCTAAAATTGCGCTGGTCCAAATAGTTCATTCGCAGGAGAAACTGAAGGCTGGGGAATTCTGGGACTTGAAGTCCCACACCTCTTAACATTGCCGAGTTGGAGAAATTGCAGCTTTAAACCCTGGAATACTGCAATGTTTCTGTTTCCTGGTACGATAGTTTCACTTTTGTCTCGGCTCTCGAACTGCTCAGAAGAGGAGAATGCTATTCGGTTTAAATCAGTTTCGCTTTCTCATTCCAAGGTCAGAAACAAAAGGGAGCGTGTTCCGGTTATAAATAAAACAAACACAATAAATGCAAAAGTTTTTTGTTTTGTTTTTTTAAAAGCAACAACTGAAGCCAAGGACGAATTGTTTGGAAACTCCCAAATCTCTGCTTTCTGTTAATTTTCTCCTGGGGGGGAAAAAAAAAAAAAACAACTATTTGGACCAATGCAATTTTAGAATTAGAATATTTCGCAAGGACTTTGGGAATTGTAAATGGGAGGCTTTATCTCGTCTTGTCTTATCTTTTTGAAAACTGACAACTGGATAGATTCAAGGACTGTTTATTAGCTCTGGAGGTGGAAAACGAGCCTCCCATGGCAGGAGCAGTGTGCCTTCGAAATTGGGAAGAAGTGAATGGGAAAAATTGTTGCTTTCTTGTTCGACTTTGGTGTGGGTGCTATCAGGAGTCACATCCTTTTGATCCGATCCACTGAGGTTTTTAAGAAGGTTAAGAAACAGAAACAGCCCGGGCTATACCTTGGCATGCGACGAGGGGATAAGGAGAGGAGTCAAGATGGATAGTGTTTCTTATGTACAATTACTCAGATGGGATGGTAAAAATTGGCAGTTAAAATCTTTGGAAGATTTAGCACAAGAAAATATTATATATTCATGGTTTCAGTATAGACAAATAGTGGATAGATGGAAGATAGATCGTAATGTGGGCCTGCTTAGAGAAGATGAAAATTTCTTCAAACAAGTAAAAGACCAAAGACAAACTCACATTAAGAGAATTTATGGGGTGCTAGTAGAATTGGATTCAGAACCAGAACTAATTAAAGAATGTATGATTAAATGGGCACAAAATTTTGGTGAACCAGTTCTACTAGATACCTGGGAAACCATCTGGGTGAGGAATGTTAAATTTACACAAGCCCAGAACTTAAGGGAGAACTTTTATAAAATGTTTTATAGATGGCACCTTGATCCACAAAAAATGTCTCGTATGTATCCTGACTTACAGCCTAAATGTTGGAGATGTGGATGTTTGGATGCTACTTACTATCATATCTGGTGGTCGTATAAATATATAAAAGCCTTTTGGATTAAAATATGGTGGAATATTCAAAGGATTTTTAGAAGGAGGGTAAAATTTAGATGGGGAAGAAATGGAGGTAGTGACAGATTTTATTTTTCTGGGCTCCAAGATCACCTCAGATGGGGACTGCAGCCAAGAAATTAAAAGACGCTTGCTCCAGGGAAGGAAAGCTATGGCAAATCTAGACAGCATTCTAAAAAGCAGAGACATCACCCTGCCAACAAAAGTGCGTATAGTCCAGGCCATGGTTTTCCCAGTTGCAATGTATGGCTGTGAAAGTTGGATCATAAGAAAGGCTGAGCGCAAAAGAACTGAGGCCTTTGAACTATGGTGCTGGAGAAGACTCCTGCGAGTCCCTTGGACTGCAAGGCGTTCAAACCGGTCAGTCCTAGAAGAGATCAACCCCGACTGCTCTTTAGAAGGCCAGATCCTGAAGTTGAAACTCAAGTACTTTGGCCACCTAATGAGAAGGAAGGACTCACTGGAGAAGAGCCTAATGCTGGGAAAGATTGAGGGCAATAGAAGAAGGGGACGACAGAGAATGAGATGGCTGGATGGAGTCACTGAAGCAGCAGGTGTGAGCTTAAATGGACTCCAGAAGATGGTAGAGGACAGGAAGACCTGGAGGAACGTTGTCCATGGGGTCGCGATGGGTCGGACACGACTTCGCAATTAACAACAACAACAACAACAAAATTTACCCCGCAATTGTTTTTGTTAGGTATTGTCATTGATTGTGATATTAAGGAGGTTATATTGATGTTAAATTTAATCACAGCCGCAAGGTTGTTAGTAGGGCAATATTGGAAGAAGGAATCTTTGCCTACTTTGCAAGAGTAGTTTCTTAAAGTTTCTTATTTGGCGGAAATGGCAAAGATTTCGGCTTTCTTAAAGGACCAATCGCAAGAGAAGTTTTTTGCGGTATGGGAAAAATGGATAGATTTTATACAACATAAGTTGGATATAAAAAATATTACTTAATTTTTCAATAACTTATATATAAATTTTAATATTTTATAGATTGTATTTTTTTTTCTTTTTCCTTATATTTCTTATTTTTATTTTACTTTTTTATATCTCTTTTCTTTTTTCTTTTTTCTTATTCTTTTTCTTTTTAAGCATTTTTTTTAATATTTATGCTTTTTTCTTTTAAATATATATTATTGTTAACTACTTTATAACTTGTTCATGTAATGTATTTAGACTTATTTATGGTTTATACTTTAATTTTTTTTTAAGATTTTAAGAAATTCTAATTAGGTCTTAAAGTATTTTATAATTTGTTTAATTATTGTAATTAATTGCTTATGGTTTACATGTGTTTAAAAATTTTTCCTTTAAGCTTTAATTAAGCCTGTATTCAGCTCTGGGAAGGTTGGGGCAGGGTTGGGGTGGGTTGGGAGGGTTGGGGAGGGGAATTTTTTTTTTCTGTAAAATTTCAAAAACTTTCAATAAAAAAAAAGAAACAGAAACAGCCCAATATGCTAACAGTTCTTTGTTTAATCAGAGTTTGTGGTTACCTTAAAGAGGAATTTAGCAAAGGACACGGACTATAAAGGTAGCCCTTGAAGTTTGACCACATCTGAGATCAAAATTTCCATTGCTAAGCAAGGATTAAGTGGGCTTTGCCCTGTTTTATGACCTTTCTGGTCCCCGTCGTTAAGCGAATCACACTGCAGTTGTTAAGTTAGTAATCCGGTTGTTAAGTGGATCTGGCTTCCCCGTGGACTTTGCTTGTTCGGGAGGTCGCCAAAGGGGATCACGTACGTGATCCCCGGGACGCTGCGACCGTCGTAAATATGAGCCAGGTGCCAATGTCCAAATTTTGATCATGTGACCGGGGTGAGATCCTGCAACGGTCGTAAGTGTAAAAAACGGTCATAAGTCACTGTTTTCAGTGCTGTTGTAACTTTCAGTGGTCATTAAACAAATGGCTGTCAGTCAAGGACTACCTGTGCTGTACTGAACATGCTATCTGTTTATTCTCCTGGAGATGTGGCATGATCTAAAACCAATAAATCCACACAATAAATAAATAAGAACATTTTGTAGCCTGGCTAGATAAATTCTAACTAGAGTCAGTTAAGGCACCAGGCTAAAAACCAGAGGGAGTTCTAGTCCTGCCTTAGGCATGAAAGCCAGCTGGATGACTTTGGGCCAATCACCAGGTGTCTGCGAGTTCTAGTCCTACGTTAGGCATGAAATTCTGCTGGGTGACTTTGGGCCAATCACCAGGTGCCTGCGAGTTCTAGTCCTGCATTAGGCATGAAATTCTGCTGGGTGACTTTGGGCCAATCACCAGGTGCCTGTGAGGTCTAGTCCTGCCTTAGGCATGAAATTCTGCTGGGTGACTTTGGGCCAATCACTAGGTGCCTGTGAGTTCTAGTCCTGCCTTAGGCATGAAAGCCAGCTGGGTGACTTTGGGCCAATCACCAGGTGCCTGCGAGTTCTAGTCCTACGTTAGGCATGAAATTCTGCTGGGTGACTTTGGGCCAATCACCAGGTGCCTGCGAGGTCTAGTCCTGCATTAGGCATGAAAGCCTGCTGGGTGACTTTGGGCCAATCACCAGGTGCCTGCGAGTTCTAGTCCTGCATTCGGCATGAAAGCCAGCTGGGTGATCTTGAACCAGTCCCCCTCTCTCTGCCCAACCCATACAGGATTGTGGCTGTCTGGTAGATAAGATGTCTGGTAGATAATATGTTCTATTTCTTGAATTATTTCTGAAAATAATAACGGTGGAATAGAAATAAATACGTTAAAAAAAACAAAACGAGGTTTCTTTGCTTTGGCACAGTTTGAGGAACAAGCCACCTTGGGCTGAGTCCATCCAACATGCAAAGAAAGCCAAACCAAAGCAGGCATTTATCCGGTCTTTACTTAGATGCTAGAGCAGTTTAAGATCTGTGGACTTCAACTCCCAAAATTCCTCAGCCGGCCATGTTTGCTGGGGAATTCTGGAAGTTGAAGTCCACAAGTCTTCAAAATTCCACCGTTGGACACCCTTGAACCTCCATGTTCTTGGTCCGTAGCTCAGAGCATCTTCGTGTCAAAAAAAAAAAAAAAAAAAAAGAGAGAGAGAGAGAGAGAGAGAGAGAATATGGAGCTAACCGCGGTTGGTCTAACCATGGTTAACTTTGTGCCCCAGCTCAGTGGACCCATTATTGTGTCTCCTGTTGGTTTCGATGCAGGACAAGGATCTCTTCTCAGCACAATAGGAAGCTGTTGCCTCCACCAAGGCAGAACTTGAGGAGGGCGGACATTTTTTAACCGGCCGATCTGCAGAACTGAGGTAAGGTGTGTCCCAGGGAAGGCTCCGGTTGGGAGTGGCCTGTTGTGGCGGGAAGCCCTTTTTATTTATTTATTTAATTAATGGATTAATGCATTAATTTTCTGCCTTTATTTGTTTCTTCAACCAATAAACTCAAGGCGACACATATATCCAACACTTGGTCCCCCTATTTCCCTCACAACAACCCTGTGATGTGGGCTGGGCTGGGCTGACAGAGAGAGAGAATGGGACTGGCCTCAAAGCACAGAGTTGGCTGTTAGGTCTAAGGCGGGATTAAAACTCGCCGTCTCCTGGTGATTGGGCCAAAGTCACTCAGCTGGCAGTCCAATCCTGTCTTAGTCATGAAAGCCAGGTGAGTGACTTTGGCCAATTCCCAGGAGACGGGGAGTTCTAGTCCCGCATGGAAGCCAGCTGGGTGACTTTGGGCCAATCACCAGGAGACTGGGAGTTCTAGTCCCACCTTAAGAATGGAAGCCAATTGAGTGACTTTGGGCCAATCACCAGGAGACGATGAGTTCTAGTCCTGCCTTAAGCATGGAAGCTAATTGGGTGACTTTGGGCCAATCACCAGGGCACTGGGAGTTCTAGTCCCACCTTAGGCATGGAAGCCAATTGGGTCACTTTGGGCCAATCACTAGGAGACTGGGAGTTCTAGTCCTGCCTTAAGCATGGAAGCCAATTGAGTGACTTTGGGCCAATCACCAGGGCACTGGGAGTTCTAGTCCCACCTTAGGCATGGAAGCCAATTGGGTGACTTTGGGCCAATCACCAGGAGACTGGGAGTTCTAGTCCTGCCTTAAGCATGGAAGCCAATTGGGTGACTTTGGGCCAATCACCAGGAGACTGGGAGTTCTAGTCCTGCCTTAAGCATGGAAGCCAATTGGGTGACTTTGGGCCAATCACCAGGAGACTGGGAGTTCTAATCCCATCCGAAGCATGAAAGCCAATTGGGTGACTTTGGGCCAATCACCCGGAGACTGGGAGTTCTAATCCCATCCGAAGCATGAAAGCCAGCTCGGTGACTTTGGGTCAGTCCCTCTCAGCCCGACCCACCTCACAGGGTTGTCGTCGTGGGGCGAATAGAAGGAGGAAGTAGATACGTTCACCTTGAATTGCTTATAGAGTAATAAAGACTGGATAAAAATCTAATTCATAAATAAAGACATTCCGACCGAATCCTCTGGCTGGACTGCTAAATAAAATTTTCCTGTTTTTTTTTTTTTTTTAACATTTCCTCCTTGATTCCAGAACCATTTGGAGGCAGGCTCGGGCCGTAGGGAGAACCGCTTAATGACCCTGGGACCAGCCCCTCCGTAAAACCCGCTCGGCTGGCTGGCGGACCGTGGAGAATGTTGCCTCTGGGTTACAAAAGCTTGTAAGTAACCTGCTCTCCTTTCTCGCTGTTTTTCTTTTCTTTCATTCGCCGTTTTTCCCTGGCTTTGAAAACAACTCTCATTTTTTTTTTTCTTCTTTCTTTTTCACCTCTGCAGAGCTGAACATGAGATGAAAGGTAAAAAAAATAAAATAAAAATACTATTTCTTTATGTTTTGGGAGGGTGTTTCCCCCTCCTTATCCATTGTAACAATATCCTTCCTTTCCCACCTTGTCCTCCACTCATCATTAAGAGATGTTAAATTTTGTTTTTGTTTCCCAAGCTGCCAATTGCCGCCTGAAATGGCAGGGGGTTGGACTAGAAGACCTCCGGGGTCCCTCCCCACCCTGTTATCCTATGTTCTGTGCCCCTCGGGCTTTGCAGCCGGTTGATTGGGCGCTGGAACCAGGAGGAGGTGGGAGTGACAGGGGAGATATGCCCCTCCCATCTCCCCTCCCACGGGCTTCTGGGAAGCTTACGTGTAGTCCTTGACGTACGGCCACAATTGACCCCCCCCCCAATTTCTGACTCATATCTATGACGGTCGCCTTGTCCCAGGGTCACGTGATCCCCTTTTGCAACCTTCTGACCAACAAAGTCGATGGGGAAATCTGGATTCATTTAACAGCCGTGTTACTAATTTGACCACCGCAGGGATCCACTTAAGAACCGTGGCCAGGAAGGTCGTAAAATGGGGGCCAAACTCATTTTTTTCAAAAGTGTCTCACTGAGCAAAGGAAATTTTGGCCTCAAATGTGGTGGTTATTCAATATAGACCAGGGGTCTTCAAATTTGGCCACTTTGTGGACTTCAACTCCCAGAATTCCTCAGCCAGCCTCCATTTTGTTTGTTAGATTTAAGACAGGGGTCTTCCAACTTGGCCCTTTGATGACTTGTGGACTTCAACTCCCAGAATTCCTCAGCCAGCCTCCATTTTGTTTGTTAGATTTAAGACAGGGGTCTTCCAACTTGGCCCTTTGAGGACTTGTGGACTTCAACTCCCAGAATTCCTCAGCCACCCTCCATTTTGTTTGTTAGATTTAAGACAGGGGTCTTCCAACTTGGTCCTTTTAGGACTTGTGGACTTCAACTCCCAGAATTCCTCAGCCAGGCACACGTGCCTACAGAAGCGGTGAATGCTCCAACACTGGAAGGTTTTAAGAAGAGACTGGACAGCCATTTGTCTGAAATGGTATAGGGCTTCCTGCCTGAGCAGGGGGTTGGACTAGATGACCTCCAAGGCCCCTTCCAACTTTATTATTATTATGGATCATCGCACAGCCAGATGTTCAGACTGGATTTGCATCATCATCATCATTATTATTATTATTAAAGGCACAAGCTTGAAGACCCCTGTCTTAAATCTAACAAACAAAATGGAGGCTGGCTGAGGAATTCTGGGAGTTGAAGTCCACAAGTCTTAAAGTGGCCAGGTTTGAAGACCCCTGATATAGCCAGATAAATGGGAATAACTCACCTTTCTTTTTAAACTCTTCAGTGCTGCATCGTGCCTGGGAAGGACAGCTTTTCATTCAGCATCAGCGAGTGTGCCACATCGTCCTTCGGTCGCCTTTTCAGGCTTCGCTCCCAGCTCAGTTGTAAGTCCTTATTTATTTTTCTCTTCCACTGGAGTTAAGCCAAAAAAACCACCCCAGAATACATTAAAAAGTACCTTCAAACTTGTGCTTGAATAGAGAAGAAGGGAAATAGATCTGTAAATAAAATGACTAGGTTTCCCCCCCCCCCCCTCGGTGTTAAAGCGGTGGTTTTTTTAATGAAATATTTTACCTGTGAAACTTTCCACCTGGATCCCGAAAGAAATGTGTGAGAAATGAGGAATGGATAGAAGAAAAATTTCGTAGCTCAGGGTTGAACTCTTGAGGTCCTTGACGCGCTCTGAGCTGGGTGGTTTCCTTGCAGACGTTTCATGACCCAACTAGGCAACATCATCAGTGCTAAAAAGGAGTGGGGTTTGTGGAGCAAGGAAAGGGGGAGAGGAAGAAGGAGATAGAAGGAATAAAGGGGAAGAGGGAGGGAGGGAGGAGGAGGACTCTGAGGTCCTTGGTGCTCTCCAAGCTTGGTGGCTTTCTTGCAGACGTTTCATGACCCAACTAGGTAACATCATCAGTACTAGAAAGGAGTGGAAAGGAAGGAAGGAAGGAAGGAAGGAAGGAAGGAAGGAAGGAAGGAAGGAAGGAAGGAAGGAAGGAAGGAAGGAAGGAAGGAAGGAAGGAAGGAAGGAAGGAAGGAAGAACTGTGGGGTCCTTGGTGCTCTCTGAGCTTGGTGGTTTTCTTGGAGACGTTTCATGACCCAACTAGGTAACATCATCAGTGCTAGAAAAGAGTGGGAAGGAAGGAAGGAAGGAAGGAAGGAAGGAAGGAAGGAAGGAAGGAAGGAAGGAAGGAAGGAAGGAAGGAAGGAAGGAAGGAAGGAAGGAAAGAACTGTGGGGTCCTTGGTGCTCTCTGAGCTTGGTGGCTTTCTTGCAGACCTTTCATGACCCAACTAGGTAACATCATCAATGCTAGAAAGGAGTGGGGTTTGTGGAGCAAGAAAAGGGGAAGAGGAAGAAGGAGATAGAAGGAATAAAGGGGAGGAGGAAGGAGGAAGAGGAGGAGGAGAACTGTGGACTGCTTGCTGCTCTTTGAACTTAACTTGTTTTCTTGCAGACATTTCATGACCTAACTAGATAACATCATCAATCTACAAGGGAGTGGGCTTTGCAAGCCACTTACATATAAACAGAAAACAAGCCCTCCTCCATTCTAATACTGATGTTACGAAGTTATGAAACATCTGCAAGGAAACAATCAAGTTCAGAGAGTACCCAGGACCCCACAAACAAGGAATGGTTCTAGACTCCAGTTCTGGGGTTTCTCCACCTCTTTGGGATGAGTCTGCTTTGGAAAGACTGCGTCCCAACCATTTGTCCCTTTTCTCCTTTCGTAGGCCAGCCAAGCTGGAATTCAAATATATCGTGCGGATATCCGAATTGCGGAAAAAATTGCCGGAAGCTGCATTTAAAAAAAACAGTTACTCCAATGACGAAGGTACGCTTTTAAATCGGGTCACGCGTTGCGTTTATCTGGGTCGGGATGATTCGCTTTGATTCTTTTCTTTCCAGCCCCATGGGACATTGGGCGGGGGGGGGGGCAAGTGATTTAAATGGGCTCGTGACTCTGTGGGTCCATCAGTCCATCAGCGAGATAATTATGTGGAAACGGTGCAGAAGGAAGCCCAGATTTGAAACCAGAATCGCTTCCACGATGAAGTTGGCTGTGTGTAAATGATGGATGGATGGGTGAATGGATAGACAGACAGAAAGGGATGGATGGATGGATGGATGGATGGATGGATGGATGGATGGATGGATGGATGGATGAGAGACACACAGACATGAATGGATGGAAATGTAGAGATAGACATAGATGGATAATAGCTTGGTAGATAGATGATAGACAAACGAATGGATAGGATAGGATAGGATAGATAGATAGATAGATAGATAGATAGATAGATAGATAGATAGATAGATAGACACAGACATGAATGGATGAAAATATAGAGATAGACATAGATGTATAATAGCTTGGTAGATAGATAATAGACGAATGGATAGAATAGAATAGATGGATGGATGGATGGATGGATGGATGGATGGATGGGAGACACAGACATGAATAGATAGAAATGTAGAGAGACATATAGATGGATAATAGCTTGGTAGATAGATGATAGACAAATGAATGGATAGAATAGATGGATGGATGGATGGATGAGAGATACATAGACATGAATGGATGAAAATGTAGAGATAGACATATAGATGGATAATAGCTTGGTAGATAGATGATAGACAAATGAATGGATAGAATAGATGGATGGATGGATGGATGGATGGATGACACATAGACATGAATGGATGAAAATGTAGAGATAGACATAAATGGATAATAGCTTGGTAGATAGATGATAGACAGACGAATGGATAGAATAGAATAGATGGATGGATGGATGGATGGGAGACACAGACATGAATAGATAGAAATGTAGAGAGACATATAGATGGATAATAGCTTGGTAGATAGATGATAGACAGACGAATGGATAGAATAGATGGATGGATGGATGGATGGGAGACACATAGACATGAATGGATGAAAATGTAGAGATAGACATATAGATGGATAATAGCTTGGTAGATAGATAGATGATAGAAAGACAAATGAATGGATAGAATAGATAGGTAGGTAGGTAGGTGGGTGGATGGATAGATGGATAGGTAGACAGTAGATAGATAGATAGATAGATAGATAGATAGAGAGAGAGAGAGAGAGAGAGAGAGAGAGAGAGAGGTAGATAGGTGGGTGGATGGATGGATAGATGGATAGGTAGACATAGAAGATAGATAGATAGATAGATAGATAGATAGATAGATAGATAGATAGATAGATAGATAGATAGATAGATAGATAGATAGATAGATAGATAGATAGATATGGGTGGATGGAGGGGTGATGGAGGGAGGGAATGGATGGGCATTGCTCAATAATACTGTGGGGTCCTTGGTGCTCCCTAACCTTGGTGGTTTTCTTGCAGATGTTTCATGACCCCGCTAGGGAACATCTACAGTGCTAGAAGAGAGTGGGGTTTTCTTTATAATAGATTTATTGGACCATTAACATTGAATTGTTTTCATTTTTCCTTTCCTTTTTTTTTAAAAAAAAAAGTATGCTTGGTTTTTCCTGCAGTCTGTTGTCAGCAGTTGTCGTTTCGTTTATATCAAGTGGAAATATTAGACGAGAGTGAACTGAAAGATCAGCTAATTGGGAGCATGAAAGAAAAAAACCTGGTGAGTTCTTAAAAATCTTCAGAATTAACTATTATCTTCTTTTGCAGGATGTGGCTTGGGGGGGGGGGTTCATTCTCCAAAAATGCCCAGCAAATTAGCATTTTTAAAAATTTAGGAAGTCTTCCCCTTCTGGTGATTTACAAACATACCCATGTAGATTTTTTGATGGCAATGCCTCAATCTGTTTTTATATATATAAAAAAAATTGCTGGCTGGGGAATTCTGGGAGTTGAAGTCCACCCATCTTAAAGCATGCTAGCTGGGGAATTCTGGGAGTTGAAGTCCACCCATCTTAAAGCATGCTAGCTGGGGAATTCTGGGAGTTGAAGTCCACCCATCTTAAAGCATGCTAGCTGGGGAATTCTGGGAGTTGAAGTCCACCCATCTTAAAGCATGCTAGCTGGGGAATTCTGGGAGTTGAAGTCCACCCATCTTAAAGCATGCTAGCTGGGGAATTCTGGGAGTTGAAGTCCACCCATCTTAAAGCATGCTAGCTGGGGAATTCTGGGAGTTGAAGTCCACCCATCTTAAAGCATGCTAGCTGGGGAATTCTGGGAGTTGAAGTCCACCCATCTTAAAGCATGCTAGCTGGGGAATTCTGGGAGTTGAAGTCCACCCATCTTAAAGCATGCTAGCTGGGGAATTCTGGGAGTTGAAGTCCACCCATCTTGAAGTTGCTAAAGGTGGAGAAATAGTATGTTGTTATATACAATTATAGCTTAGTGTACTGTCAAAATCAGTATATTTTGGTAGACGGACCACAGCTCAGTGCCTTTGAAAAAAAACAGCGATTCTAAATATGTACGTAGACAGCATTCACACACGATACTAGGCCATTATTTTAATCACAGTTTCTTGAACAAGCCAGGATGGTCTATTTTTTTTCCCCAACAACAGATTTTTGAATGGAACCCCAAACCGGCCCTGTTCTAGCTCAACATTCCATATAAAGACGAAGCTGTTAATGAAGGTGACGTGGCATTCTTTGATTGACACCTGAATTAAGCCAGACTGAATTAAAGCTGAATTAAACTAAAGGGTTATTTTTTTAAAAAAAAAAAAAGCCCCCAGATGTGAAATTGCACGATAGGTGCTGGAGATTTGGGGATCAAGCAGGAACCCCACTTTTTCAAGCCATCTGTTTATTCTCCGGATGGAGAAATTAACCACCTTTCTGTGTTACAGGCGCTTGTCAGATATGTAAATGACCGTGGAATCCTCCTCTTCCTCACCTCGTCCACCTTGGCGAGAGGAAAAGGTAAGGAGGGAGACGGACGGACCCTCGGCACCTTCGAATCCAGGTGAGCCTTCCCTGGAAAATTCACGTTCAAGACGGGAAAACATTGACGCCTCGTTTTCTGCTTGCAGATTCCGAGTCAAACGATTTGACGTCTCTCCAAGCTTTGTTTTTGTTTCCATCGCCAGGGCCCAGATATTTAACAGGTGAGATTTGTTTTTGCCAACACGGGGGATCCCTTAATCCCTATTATCGGGTTTTTTTGCCCTGCATTTTTTTTCCTTATATTTACTTACTTGCTTATCTACTAGAATTTTATTCCACTTTTATTATTTTTATAAATACAGCCGGCTTTTATGCCGAAGGCGGGACTAGAACTCACCGTCTCCCGGTGATTGGCCCAAAGTCACCCAGCCGGCTTTCAGGCAGAAGGCGGGACTAGAACTCACCGTCTCCCGGTGATTGGCCCAAAGTCACCCAGCCGGCTTTCAGGCCGAAGGCGGGACTAGAACTCACCGTCTCCCGGTGATTGGCCCAAAGTCACCCAGCTGGCTTTCAGGCCTAAGGCGGGACTAGAACTCACCACGTCTTGGTAACTGGCCCCAAATCACCAAGCTAGCTTTCATGCTTAAGGAAGGACTAGAACTCACAATCGTCTAGCGCAGTGGTTCTCAACCTTTTTAATGCCGCGACCCCCCAACCGGTCGTAAGTCGAGGACTACTCAACCGGTCGTAAGTCGAGGACTACTCGACTGGTGCAGCACCGTTTGCAGAATGGGACTTTTGGCGGGCTCAGCAGGGCAGAGACAGCCTGGACATTTCCTATTGGCTTTGGAAAGCCAATAGAATTAGACTCTATTCAAGAGAGTCTATTCTATTGGCTCTCAAAAGCCAATAGAATAAAAGGGAGTAGCACAGCTAAGGAAAAGGGGGGAAAAATGGCGGACTGCGTTGTTTGGCGACCCCCATAAAATGGTCGTTCGACCCCAAATGGGGTCCCTACCCACAGGTTGAGAACCACTGGGCTAGTCCATTAATAGGCCATCCATTTCATCCATAAAGCAACTCTGCCTGGCTTACACAACAGTAACTGTTTAATTTTATTTATTTTTGTTGAGCATGACTGAAGTTGCTTAGAAATGGCTTTTCTGTTTTGTTTTGTTTTCATTAGCCACAGACTGGAAACGCGAAGAGGGGAGAACTGAGACCCCCCAGAAACTCGCCCTGGTCCTTCCCCTCTTTCACCAGGCGCTGGCAGAAGCCGCCAAAAATCCCGAACTGTCCCCTTCTAACGCTTTGGTCAAATTGCACATGGAGGAATTTGCAAAGCTCGATCGGAGTTCAGCGCCGAGCTGCGGAAACGCAGCTGGCCCCCCTTTTATTCCCAAACTTTCATCCGAAACCCCCAAGGGGGACCCCGTGGACGAGAAGTGCTCCCCCTCCTCGTTTTCCAAGTTGGCGTTTTATCTGTCGGACCCCGAAAGTTACACGCTGGAGGTCTCCTCCGCCTTGGCGTGTTTGCAGGGCGGCTCTCGGCCGTCCGACGGTCGGGCGGATTTAAATTTGGACCCCTCGCCGTTGGACGGACCGGACAATGCTACCGGAACGGGCAAGGTTCCCCGAGCCGGACACGGGCCAAGCCGAGCTGGCACGTCGAAAAGCAGCCCGGCTGGAGAGCGATCCTTGCCGTGGACCAAACGGAAATCCAGCCGCATCCTGGGGGCCAGTTCGAAAAAGAAATGGTCGCCTCTAAAGATGTACTGCATGCTGGAGAACAGCAGGAAAAAGACGAAGGAGAAGGAGAAGAAAAAAAAGAAGAAGAAGGGGAAGAATTTGCTCAAGGAAGCCATGACTCCCAGCATCCCCGTGGCTAAAAATCCCGGGTCGCCAGCAGATCTTAAAAAGCCTACCCTGAAATTAAAAAACATCCAGAATCCACTGAGAAGGAAGAGGGGTGAGTGTCATCTCGAAGAAACCTACACGTTTTAATTTTTTAATAATTAAAGTTGGAAGGGACCTTGGAGGTCATCTAGTCCAACCCCCTGCTGTCCATTTTGTCACGGGAAAGCCATAATTTCGGCTGATCAAGCATTCAGAAGCTATTACTATTATTATTATTATTATTTATAAGATTTTATTAGTTTTTTTCCATACATACAATAGTAATTTTTCAACCAACGTGCCGTCTGAGTTTAAATACGCCAATACATAATAATAATAATAATAATAATAATAATAATAATAATAATAATAATAATAATAATAATAATAATAATAAAGTTGGAAGGGACAATGGAGGTCATCTAGTCCAACCCCCTGCTCAGGCAGGAAACCCTATATCATTTCGGACAAATGGCTGTCCAGTCTTTTCTTAAAAATTTCCAGTGTTGGAGCATTTACTGCTTCTGGAGGCAGGTTGTTCCACTGGTTAATTGTTCTCACTGTCAAGAAGTTTCGCCTTAGTTCCAGATTGCTTCTCTCCTTGATTAGTTTCTACCCGTTGCTTCTTGTCCTGTCTTGATTCCCTCTTCTTTGTGGCAGCCCCTCAGATATTGGAATATTACTATTAATTCCTAATCCTTTATTTTTTCCTCTAACCATCGGTAAAATGCGTCCCACGTTTGATAACAATTCTGTTTTTCTTTCAGTCTCACAGTCAATCTGTCCATCGCTGCGCATTCTAGTATTTTTTTTAAATTATTTCTTCACCTGGTGGTATTCCTTCATTTTTTTCCAATATTGCACAAATATTATTCTTGCCGCAAATATTAATGTTCCACCAGCAAGATTAGCAAAAATGTTCAAAAATATGTCAGATAGATGTTGGAAATGTAAACATAACTCGGGCACGTATTATTATCATGTTTGGTGGACATGTGATGAAGTAAAGAATTCTTGGAAAAGGATACGTGCTTGGTTAGAAAAGATGCTGGGAGAACATGTAGATTTTAAACCTGATTTTTTTTTATTAGGTATAACGCCAGAAAAGACTAAGAAACAAAAGCCTATATTTGATTTTAACACGTCACATCAGAAGCTATTATTTTACGACCATTCATTTAGTGACCGAAATTACAACAGCACCGATCAAAGGGACTTACGCCTGTTTTTCACACGACAGTTGCAGGGTCACGTGATCAAAAATCAAAGGCTCGGCAACTGGCATGTACTTAGGACAGTTGCAGTGTCCGGGGGTCTCTTTTGCAATCTTCTCACAAGCCGAGTCGATGGGGGAAGCCGGATTCGCTTAACAACTGTGGCGTGAAAGGTCGTAAAAATGGGGCAAAAAAATTCAGAGTCCGCCCGGCAACGAACGGACTCACATTTACGACGGTTGCCGTGTCCTTGGGTCACGTGATCGGCTTTTGCGGCCCTTGTGGCAAGGAAAAGTCTATGGGGGAGCCAAATTCACTTTAACAGCCTTGTTACCAACTTCACAACTGCAGCGATTCGCTCAGCAACGGGCCAAGAAAGGTCGCAAACCGGGGCAACACTGATTTAACAATTGTGTGGCTTATAGCAGTAGAAACTTGGGGCTCAATTGGGGTCTGTTTGTATTCCTTTATATCAGGAGTCTTCAAACTTGGCCACTTTAAGACTTGTGGACTTCAACTCCCAGAATTCCTCAGCCAGCTCTGAGGGCTGGCTGAGGAATTCTGGGAGTTGAAGTCCACAAGTCTTAAAGTGGCCAAGTTTGAAGGCCCCCTGCATTATATCCTGCCTTTATAACTTTTTTCCTTTACAAAGATAGTTTGAAGTAGCCGTCTTTTGTTTAAATCTGGAGATTCTGAAGCTGAAGTCTCTCCTTATACAGAACCAGCCCCCCCATCCCAGCCAAATGCCCCCAAATCAGCGGTCTATTTGGGGGGGACAAACTGAGGCCAAACACACCCAAACACGGCAACATAGACTCGGCAATAGTCCGGCGTCACAAAGCACCGTCAGCCAGGCGGTTCTCGGTTTAAACCTTCCTGTGGTTTAGCGTGTTGTGTGAAATCCAACTGGGGTGTGAATGGAAATACATAATGCGGTTTAGCACAGTAACCACATGGAAAGTGGTGTGAACGCCATCAGAGGTGTTAGTTTGAGGGCTGTTGTTGTTTGCCTGTGTTCATGGAATGCAAAAGAAAAAAAAATAGAGATGTGGTTTTCTAAAAAAAAAAACTAAAACTAAAAGAGAGAAGCAGAGTAAATGGGATATACGTTCCCAATGCTTTGTCTATAAACCATATCTGTATCTAGGTCTATATTTCTCTCTATCTAATCCGTATCTGTATCCAGCCTGCCTGCCTGCCTGCCTGCCTGCCTGCCTGCCTGCCTGCCTGCCTGCCTGCCTGCCTGCCTGCCTGCCTGCCTGCCTGCCTGCCTGCCTGCCTGCCTATCTATCTATCTATCTATCTATCTATCTATCTATCTATCTATCTATCTATCTATCTATCTATCTATCTATCTATCTATCTATCTATCTGTATCTGTCTGTCTATCTATCTATCTGTATCTGTCTGTCTGTCTCTATCTATCTATCTATCTATCTATCTATCTATCTGTATCTGTCTGTCTCTATCTATATCTATCTATCTATCTATCTATCTATCTATCTATCTATCTATCTATCTATCTATCTATCTATCTATCTATCTGTATCTGTCTGTCTATCTGTATCTGTCTGTCTGTCTCTATCTATCTATCTATCTGTATCTGTCTGTCTCTATCTATATCTATCTATCTATCTATCTATCTATCTATCTATCTATCCATCTCTCTCTCTCTCTGTCTATCTATGTTTGTCTATCATCTGTATCTCTGTCTGTCTGTCTATATCTATCTATCATCTAAGTGTGTCTGTCTATCTATCTATCTATCTATCTATCTATCTATCTATCATCTATCTCTGTCTGTTTATCTATCTATCATATCTATCATCTATCATCTGTCTCTGTCTATATCTATCTATCTCTATCACTCTGTCTGTCTATCGTCTATTTATCTATCTATCTATCTCTATCTCTATCTGTTTATCCATCCATCCATCCATCTATCCATCCATATCTAATCTATATCCATATCTATGCCTATCTACCTCTATATAGCTACGTATCTATATCTATAATCTATATATCTATCTCTATTAAAATACAATAGAGCCACTGAACTCCGGGATAGAAAAAACATTTTAATAAGTATATATATCTCTACGTATATATCTAAATATGTCTATGTGTCCATCTGTCCATCCCTGCCTCCCTTTTTTTGCCAGTCCCAATTGGGGTTGCTAAACGAGGACTGCCTATAAATCCTTTGCGCTGTGCCACTGCCAGAAAGCCGTGGTTACTCACCGGGCCTCACTTAGCCATTGCTTTACTTAAGGACCACGTTGCCAGTCCCAATTGGGGTCGGTAAACGAGGTCTGCTTATAAATCCTTTGCGCCGTGCCATTGCCAGAAAAACCATGGTTACTGACTGGTTTGTTGTGTCCGCCAGGGGCCGAGGTCTTGTCTGCAGAATTCATTCAAGGCCCAAGGAGCGCCTCACCCGAGGGAGCCACGGAGGCTTCAGGCGGACCCGCCACGGAGGAAAAGAAGCCCCGGCTGACCGAGGCGGAGAAAGCCATGAGGAGCGTGGACAAAATGGACGCAAAACGAGCAAGTAAGATGGCGGCGGTGATCCACATGTAGAAACCCTGGCCGAAAAAAAATGATAATTCTGCTTCCTGTCCTCCATACCTTTTCCTTGTTTTTTTTTTTTTTAATATAAAAGCTGGGGCAGGGATGAGAAGCTGGTCCAGGCGGTCCCCGGCTTACAGCCATTCGCTTAGTGACCGTTTGAAGTTAGCGCTGAAACAAAAGGATTTACAAATGGCGCAACCGGTCAGCAGATCAAAATTCAGGCGCTTGGCTGGTTTATATTTATGGCGGTCGCATTGCTCTGGGGTCACGTGATTACCACCTTCCCAGCCGGCTTCCAACAAGCAAAATCAATGGGGGGAGCAGGATTCGCTTAACGACCGCATGATTCACTTAACGACTGCATTGGTTCACTTACCGATTCTAACTCTAATAACTCTAATTCTTTCTAATCATTCTAATGCTAATAATTGCAATTCAATTCCAATTCTAATCCTAATCCTAATTAATTCTAATAATTCTAATTCTAATATCACTAATTCTAATAATTCCAATTCTAATTTTCATCCTAATTCTAATGTTAATAATTCTAATAATTCCAATTCAATTCCAATCCTAATCCTAATTAATTCTAATTCTAATAATTCTAATTCTAATATCTCTAATTCTAATAACTAATTCTAATAATTCCAATTCTAATAATTTCAGTTCCAATTCTAATCCTAATCCTAATTCATTCTAATTCTAATAATTCCAGTTCTAATTCTAATCTTAATCCTAATTCATTCTAATTCTAATAATTCTAATTCTAATAATTCTAATTCTAATAACTAATTCTAATAACTTTAATTCTAATAGTTCCAATTCTAATAATTCTAATGATTCCAATCTTAATTCTAATCCTAATAGTTCTAATTCTAATAATTCTATTTCTATTTCTATCCTATCCCTTTCTTTTCATGCCTTCCCCCTCATTTTTGGCGTCCAGGGATCATTCGGATCTCTTTTCCATCACACTAGATTTATCAACACTGAGTAGATTTGCCCAAATGAACCTACCCAGACATACCTTGGGTGTTCGTGATCAGATAAAACCAAGCCACCTCTGGAGACAAACGTTCCTTTTTTTTTCCTTCTATTTTTTCCAACCCAAACTACCTCTGTCCCCTTGGGCTAATATTTTTGTCTCTCCTTGCGCAGCCCCGAGGAAAAATGTCCACGGCGTGTCTTTGGAAAAGCATAGGATCGAGGCCGTCTCCGTAAAAAATGACGTGGCTGCTGTCGACGCCCTGCGGACTTCCGGAGGGGAAGAGTGCGATTCACACGCGTTGAACCTGTTGGCCGATTTAGCACTAAGCTCCTGTAACACTCCCTTGGACGGGAACGGTCGAAGAGACTTCGGACGTTTCCGTCCGTCCCAGGAATATCGTCTACCGCGAGGGAAATTTTTGCACAAATCATCCGATCACGAATATCACAGGGCTACCAAGAAATGGAAAGGCACTTTCGCGCCCGGACAATCCTCCCGATCGTCTTTTTGGCCTGCCAGGGAGACCGGCCGGGACAGGGACTGGCCTTCGAACGTTAAGGACCGAAACACCGTGAATCCCAGCAAAAAAAAGAAGGCGAGGATCGACCTCACCAAATCTTCCCTGACCCTTCCAAACGAGACCGGGGACCTGTCGGATTCGGGCGTCATGATTTCGTTAGAGCACTCGTACGCCTCCCCCATCTCCGAGACCCTCCCAAAGGGGACGCCGCGTTCTCCCGATTCGAGGAATGGGGTGAAGCAGGATAAACCAGGTCCCTTGGTTGGAAAAGTGCTTCCTTTCCAGCACCAGCAGAATTCGTGCCAACCGGGCAAACCAGTTATGAACCATTTATCGCCCACTCGTTTTACCCTCATGGGGGCACGGCTGAGGGAGGACTTTTCCGCCAATCGCCGAGTGACTTCTGGCGATAAAACGGTCCAAGTTACTTTCCAGTGGGAGGCGAAATACCTCTTCAATTTGGATAGCAAATATACTAATAATTCCTTAGAAAAAACCGTCCTGCGGGCAGTCCACGGGTAAGTGAGGGTCCCATAGACAAAATAAATACCTGGTGCGGTTTGGGAGTAAAACGAGTTTTCTCTGGGGATTCAAAATCACGGCTTGGTTAGTTCCCAAATCGATTTTGGAGGTGTTGAGGGGTAAGAACTGATGGATCTGGAATTGGGTTTCATCATTTAGCAAAAACATTGATCCGGCAAACAGCGGCGGCTGTAAAGATGACAGTTCTCTGTTGGGATTGTTAGAAAAAAAATTGACTGCAAAATTCAGCTTACTACAGATAGTCCTTGATTTACAACAGCTTGTTGGGTGGACCGTTCGAAGTTACAATGGCACTGAAAAATGTGACTTACGACCACTTTTCGCGCTTACGACCGCCGCAGCATCCCCGCGGTCATCTGATCAAAATTCAGACGCTTGGCAAGCGACTCATATTTATGACAGTTGCAGGGTCCTGGGGGTCCCCGTGTGATCCTCTTTTGCGACCGCCTGACCGGCAAAGTCCAGGGGGATAACCAGATTCACTTAATAACCGTGTGACTAATTTAACAGAGATTAAGAAAGCCGTTAAAACTCTCCTGTTCCGGCAGGCCTGGGGCTGATGTCCCCGGGGGGGGGGCGGGATATGATCAGACTCGCGGTATGATTGTATTGTTTTATTGTTGATGATTGTTTTAATTTTGTACGCCGCCCTGAGTCCTTTGGGATTGGGCGGCATGTAAATAAAATTAAATAAATAAATAAATAAATAAATTCACTTAGCAACATGTGGCAAGAAAGGTTGTAAAATGGGCGGGGCAAAAACGCGTGGAAGAAACGTCTCGCTTAGTGATGGAAATTGGCGGCTCAACTGTGGTCGTAAGTTGCGGACTATCCGTAGTCTGGTACATTTTGCTTGAGCTGTGAACTCTTGGCGGCTTCCCGTTGCAAAGCCGAAATGCCCACTTTCGCTTCCTTTTCTTTAATTTTAGGCCCTGGGATGAAAATCTCTCAGATAACATGGAGGACATGAGGCTGATCCTGCACATGTGGATGGCGCTATTTTATAGCAAAAAGTTCCAAGCCCTGACAGTACGAAAAGTGGTCGAACACAGTAACCCTGCGAAGTACGTGTCCCTGAACAGCCTGGTGGACCCTTTGGAGCCCATGGATGGTGGTGGTGGTGGAGCCTACATTTTGGAGAAAGGCCCGGCAAATTCTGTCTCCGAAGCTCTCCAGATACCTGCTGAAGGAGGGGAGGATGGATCCATTTCTCCTTCCCAGAAGCTCCTCTCGTGTAACAAATTGTGCTCCACCGACTCCTTAGAGGAAGAGAGTCCTCTGACTAAACTTGAAGAGACCGAGGACCTGCTTGAGAAGGAGGAACGGTCTCGTCCTTCTCTGAAGCCCGTTGAGGAGGTAAGGTTTTGGTTGGGCCGGCCCCTGAGAGCCAACAATGAAGGTGTAAATGGCTGCTCCGTGCGAGGGATACCAGAATATTTATCGTTCAAGGTGGAATTGTGGGGTCCTTGGTGCTCTCTGAGCTAGGTTGCTTTCTTGCAGATGTTTCATGGCCCAACTAGGTAACGTCATCCGTGCTAGGAGGATATAGGCATTATGGAGGGGAGGGGGAGGAGAAGGGGAGAAGGAAGAGGAGAAGGGGAAAGGAAGGGAAAGGAGGAGGAGGAGGGGAAGAAGGAGAAAGGAAGAGGAGGAGAACTGTGCCTCCTTAGTATTCTCTGAGCTTGGTTGTTCTCGCAGACATTTCATGACCCATTTAGGTAACATCATTAGTGCTAGAAGGGAGTGGGTTGGGGTGGGTGCAGGAGGAGGAAGAAAGAGGACTGTGGGATCCTGGGTGCTCTCTAAGCTTGGTGTTTTTCTTGCAGACTTTTCATGATCCGACTAAGGAACATCATCAGTGGTTGATGATATCAGTGAAAATAAAGTTACCTACCATATTTTCCAGCATATAAGGCGACCCGGCGTATAAGACGACCCCCAACTTCAGCACCGAGTTGCATGCCTAGAAAGTCGTCTTATACGCCGGAAACTACCATAATTTCCGGCGTATAAGACGACTCGGCGTATAAGACAACCCCCCGACTTCTGCGCCGATTTCAACGCTTTAGAAAGTCGTCATACGCCGGAAAGTACAGTAGTTAAGTAAATGAAATGTCTACAACAGTGGTTCTCAACCTGTGGGTCGGGACCCCATTTGGGGTCGAACGACCATTTCACGGGGGTCGCCAAACAACGCAGTCCGCCATTTTTTTCCCCTTTTCCTTAGCTGTGCTACTCCCTTTTATTCTATTGGCTTTTGAAAGCCAATAGAATAGACTCTCTTGAATAGAGTCTAATTCTATTGGCTTTCAAAAGCCAATAGGAATTGTCCAGGCTGTCTCTGCCTTGCTGAGCCCGCCAAAAGTCCCATTCTGCAATGGTGCTGCACCAGTTGAGTAGTCCTCGACTTACGACCAGTTGAGTAGTCCTCGACTTACGACCAGTTGGGGGTCGTGGCATTAAAATGGTTGAGAACCACTGGTCTACAAGAAGACAACCAAGCTCAGAGAGCATGGGATACCCTGATGTTTTGTTTAGCAACAAATCTGAAATCTGGCTATTTTTTTTTTTTCCAGGTGGTTGAAGCAGAGCCCCAAAAACGAACCTTGCTTCACCCTGTGCTTCCTATTGAATGCCTGCCTGGGGTTGATGAAGGTGTGAACCCTCCAACGTGTCAAACCAAGGCAGACAGAAGTGAAGAGACTAAGTCAGTTGACCCTTCCCAAAACGATGCGCTTGTGTCTACGGGTCTTCCGAACGGTTCGAGAAACCAGCAGCCCATCGCAAGCACCGAAGTTGCCGTTTCCGTAGCAGATAGGAGAATTGATGTTGGGTCTTCTTCGGAAGAGTTGACGAAGGACGACCTCCCGCCTGGTGGTCCCAAGCTAGGAACGTCAGAAGCGATGGGGTTCAAAGAAGACGTGACATCTTGGGAATCCCCTAGTCCAGGAAGCAAAGTGAAAAATCAGCCTACCCTTCATACTGATCAGGAAGAGGGAGGAAGCATGGACTTGGGATCCATTGATCCCGTGCTGTCCGAAAGGAACGATGCTAACATGGAAGTCCAAGATATGGATCTGGTTTCAGAGGACGAGGAAGATCTCGAGGAGAATGATGTGAAAAGAAGGAAAGAAATGGATGGTATGTGGGATGAAACATCATCCAGACAAGATCTTCTCCCATCTAGGGCATCACCAGATACCTTGTCTGGGCATCGGACAGAATTCCAGACTGTCCCAGAAGCTGCTGTAGGACCATCCTCAAATTCTATATCTCCAAACGAAATGGGATTGATTGAGATAGTCCCTCAGCAGGTGAGCTCCTTACATCCAATGACTATTGAAGAAAAGATGGCTGGATCAGCCAAGAAGATGGATCCCACATCTCCAAGGCAAATAGACAAAGTGGAGGACTCACACGATGAAGCGATCTTAGCAGATTCAGTTTCCATTCAAGCTTCCGGAGACTTCCCAAATGATCTAGCGACAGACGATGGACCCTTACAAAGTCAACAGGAATCGGTGGAAAGTCCTAGGTTTCCAAACCAAGTTGATCCGGTTGACCTTTCCTCAGTTTCCCAAGAAGACAACGGGATCCGTTTGTCCTGTCTGCCTTCAGGGCAGGCTAGTCCTGTCCATCAACGTGCTTCTGATGAAGAGTCACCAAGGGTCCAGGAAGACCATCTGGAAAATCCCCTGTATCGCATCTTTCAAAGTTCAGTGGATCTGATTGAAGATATTTCTCAGGACAGCACAGAATTGGCCGATCCAGCTGTGCCTCTTTGCGAACCAAACAGCAACTTGGGCTTGAATTCGGTACCAAATAGTATATCAACTCTGCAGGAATTGGTGGAAAACCAAGAGAGCTCCATTGCATCCACTCAAGGTCTTCCCCTGGCCAAAGAAATGGATTTGGTTGAAAATCCTGAAGGAGAAGACCATCCAGCTAGTCCTCTCCAGCGGGAAACTTCTGACGAAGCTGCAAAATTGCGGGAAGATTCCAGTGCCAAACTGGATTTGCTTGAGAATTCTTCCGTTCCCCAAGAAGAGGATGTCGTTCACCCAACGGACAACGTTTCGGGACGAGTTAATGACCCTCAGCTTGTAGAGTTTGATTTTGGCACTGAAGAGGAGCAGACAGTCAGCCGGGGAGAAAAGATCCTGGTGAATTCTCAGCCCGCAGAAGAATCCCTGGAGTTGCACGATGTAGAATCTGAGACTTCCTTCAAGAATGAAACGTGTTTGGGTCAAGAGAACATCAGAGATTCTTCTGCAAGAGAAGAAGCAGCCTCTGAGGATGAGGTTGAAAAATCAACTGTTATCACGGCTGCTGTAGCTGAAGAGGTCCACGCTTTAATGAATGAGCTGGTCGCTATGGTGTGTGCCACGATAGCTCAGAGTGAAGAAATGAGGGCTCAGAAGTGTTTAGATTGGATTAATCTGGACATGTTAGAGAGTGTGACACCTCCGGAGAGCGATGATGAGGGTTCCTCAACTGTCCAGCATTCCCATGCGGACATGAAATGCGCTGATGAATGTTTAGAACAGACTTCCACCTTTGATGACCAACAGGAAGACTTGCAAGCCAGGGTACAAGGAGAGTGGTGTTCATCCCCAAATGAGAACACGGCATCTGATCCAGGAGATGTTTCTGAAAAAGAAGACCTTCAAGACAATGATGCTACCTCAGCTGCCACGGGGATCTTCTCAAGTTGCGGCACAAGTCAAGAAGAGTTGGTCACCACCAACCCAAAAGGCAGATGGCTATGGCTTGAAACCACCGACTACGCTGCAAAGGTGGATGACTACGGTACGTCCACTTTGGAAAAAGTGGAGCAAACGAAGGTCAATCTGGAAGAACCCATTTGTAACAGGGATGACCGTTCTAGAGGAGAAGATGTGGGGAACCCATCCTCTGTCTCAGCAGAAGGTCAGGAGGACTCTTTGGCAGAAGAACCTGATCCTTTGGTTGACGGAAATTCCAAACAAGCTCCAGATGATCAGGAAGAAGAGGCCCAAGTAGAAGTAAAGGAGTGTCTGGGAAGTCTTGAAGACCCTCTAATTGATGAAAGGACACAGTTGACTACCAGTTCTTCGAGCATGGATGTAGACTGGGAAGACAAGTCTCTGACGGCGGAGAGCAGCCAAGATCCCTGCGTAGATTGGTATCCCACAAGTAAACTTGAGAGTTTGAATCAACCAAGCTTCAAGGCCTCCCCAAGCATTGAGTCCGAGTTGACCTGTAGTTCAGGTCCTGGGAAGGAGACTTGTAAAGATGGGGATTGGGTATCCTCAGAAGCTAGCCAGAAGGCATCAGATGCCGGGTCCACGAAACACAACTTTCCTTTCGGTTTTAAAAAAGAGGATTGGTCATTGTGGCTGTCTCTTGATGAGGACCATAAGCCCGAGCACTTCAAGGATTATATCAATTTCTCCGTCACCAAGAAGCACAAGGAAAAAACGAGGACTTTCCACTCCTTCTCCAAAGAGCACAGCCCCTTCTCCAGGGATTTGGGATTGATCAACTCCTGGAGCAGGAACTGGGGTTTTCTGAGCAATCCGATTCAAAACATTGTAGACCTGGAATCCGTGCGATTCCATTGCAGGATCCGAGAGATCCTGAAGAGATCACAACAACGTTCTACCTCCCGTGTGCTTCCCACCAAGAAGGTCCCACCTCAAGGGATAGGAGCGGTGGTGCCGTCGTCGAGAACGATCTCCGAAGGGACAATCGCTAGGTTCCCTGTTAGGAGCAGAAGTCCGCTTCTCGTCACCGTTGCGAACTCAAACCCGAGGACCGGTGGCCGACGCGAGGACTTCTACGGCCCGTTTCCTGCCACCCAGGATCCATTTGGCCCAGCTGTTGCGCCGAGGAGTCAAAGTGGACTCGGTCCGAAGCGTCCCTTCCCTTCTTTGCACCTCCAGGAACTGACCTACCATAAGCTAAACAATTTCTCCCGGGACATCTCGTCCGTTGTCGAAGAGTTTGCCGAGTTCGGCAGAGCGATGGCCTTTGACAGCATGCGGGCGTGCAACCCAGAGAGAGATCCCACTGCTACCTCAGGAGAGGCGGGGGAGAAACGGTACCTACCTCGGCCTCCCAAGACGCTCGGCTACGAGGATCTCCTTGCCGCGCTGCGCAACACACTACACTTCCAGCTGACAAACGTAGCCCAGGAAGCGTGCCGAAAGCCTTTCTCATTCTACGTGATGGAAACGGAAGACGACCCGTTCTTCGGGAGAGTAAAGGTAGGACGTGGCGGGGGAATAAAAATCTAATCAGTTACGGGCTTTGCCAGTCCCTTCCATCAACTGCCTCAATCAGGCTGATCCTAACAATGACGGTGAATCCTCTAATCATAAGCAAACATACATAGTACTTCTTACTCTTTTCCCCACCAAAACCCTGTGAGGTGAGTTGAGCTGAGGTAGAGGGATTGGTCCACAGTCAGCTGGCTTTCATGAGTAAGGCAGAACTAGAACTCACCGTCTCTGGGTAATTGGCCCAAGGTCACCCAGCTGGCTTTTGTGCCTAAGGCAGAACTAGAACTCACTGTCTCCTGGTGATTGGCCAAAGTCACCCAGCTGGTTTTTGGGCCTAAGGCAGAACTAGAACTCACTGCCTCCTGGTGATTGGCCAAAGTCACCCAGCTGGTTTTTGTGCCTAAGACAGAACTAGAACTCACTGTCTTCTGGTGATTGGCCAAAATCACCCAGCTGGCTTTTGTGCCTAAGGCAGAACTAGATCTCCTGATTTCTAGGCCGGTATACCTTAACCACTACACCAAACTGGCTGTGGTTTGAGGAGGATACACAAACATCCCTCGTAACAATTTGTGCTGTTGCTCAAATGGAATTTGCATCAGACTGCGTTATCTTTACGCAGACAGTGCAGAACGGTGCAACACAACAGGATTCTTCCACGCGCAGCTGAGTCTGCTAAAGCCAGGCGTCTCTGTGTGTGTGTTTGTGGTTCTCCTCACCGTGGCTGTTGTTTTTTTGTGTTTCGTGGATGGATTTAACAACTGTGTCTCCTTCCAGAATTTGCTGAAAAGGGGAGGTCACACCGAAGTGGACCTTCTGCACTTGCGCAAACGAAGCGATGTGGAAACGGGGAACCTGCTGGTTATCGTTCGAAACGAGGACATTTTCTTACACATCCACAAAGTAGGTTCAGAACTCACTTTCGGCTCTTGCAGGAAGTAATTCTCAGTCATTGATCACCAACAGAGCAGGATTTCTGCCTTGTTGAAGACATTTTGGGGAATGTGGTAGATCACAGAATAACAGAGGTGTAAGGGACCTTTAGAGGTCTTCTAGTCCAACTGCCTGCTCAAGCAGGAGACCCTATATCGACAAATACTTGTCCTGTCTCCCACAACTTCTGGAGACAAGCTCTTCCTTCCTTCCTTCTCTCCCTCCCTCCCTCGTTCCCATCTCTTTCCTTTGTCTGTCTGTCTGTCTGTCTATCTATCTATCTATCTATCTATCTATCTATCTATCTATCTATCTATCTATCTATCTATCTATCTAATCATCTATCTATCTATCTATCTATCTAATCTATCTATCTGTTATCTATCATCTATCTACTATTTATCTCTATATCTAATCATCTATCTATCATCTATCATCTATCAATCATCTATCATCTATCTATCATCTATCTATATCTATCTATCTAATCATCTATCTAATTATCATCTATCTATCTATACTATTTATCTCTATCTCTATCTAATCATCTATCTATCATCTATCATCTATCTCTATATATCTATCTAATCATCTAATTTATCTATCATCTATCTCTATCTAATCAGCTATCTATCATCTATCTATCTATCTATCTATCTATCTATCTATCTATCTATCTATCTATCTATCTATCTATCTATCTATATCTATCTGTCTATCACTGGAAGTTTTTAAGAAGAGACTGAACAGCCATTTCTCTTAAATGGTATAGGGTTTCCTGCCTGAGCAGGGGGTTGGACTAGATGACCTCCAAGGTCCCTTCCAACTTTATCATCGTCATCGTCATCATTATTATTATTCATCTCATCTCTCTATTTCAGGGGTGTCAAACCGCGCCCCCCCCATTGCCGGCAATGGGGAAAAAGTCACGATGCACCGCGACACGTCACGTGATGTTGCGAGTTTGACACCCCTGATCTCTTTGGTGCTTCCACAGGTCCCTTCCTTGCTGCGTCTCAAACACTGCCCCAACGTGACTTTCGCCGGGGTGGACAGCCCCGAAGATGCGCTGGCTCACACCTATCAGGAGCTTTTCCACAGTGGAGGCTTTGTGGTGTCCGATGACGACGTGCTGCGGGGGATGAGCGTGGGTGAGTCTGCTCACTTCGGACGGCCGGTTTGCAAATTCTTCAGCTCAGCTGGGAAGGAAGGAAGGAAGGAGGGGGGGTCTGCTCTTCACGGCCGCATCAATTGTAGGTGGAGCCACTGGTCCCAGCCCCGCCCCTGGGGAAGTAACTCGTTTGTCATATTGGCATGCTGGCTGGGGAATTCTGGGAATTAAAATCCATTAATCTTAAAACATGCTGGCTGGGGAATTCTGGGAGTGGAAGTCCACCGATCTTAAAGTAGGCAATGTTGAGAACTACTGGACTAATGGTGGGGCCCTCTCTTTACTCTAGGGGAGCTGAAAGACGTGATCAAAACTCTGGAGAAACTCAACAGTCATGGACGATGGAAGTGGTTCCTCCACTACCAAGAATCCAAGAAGCTCAAGGAAGATGGCAGGTGAGATCAATCAGATCGTTGCTGGAAGGGACCTTGGAGGTCTTCTAGTCCAACCCCCTGCTCTGCCTTCCCAAGAACCTCCTCTTTGCTCTCAGTCCTGCTTCCCCATTGGCTCACACCCAACTGTACCGAATCTGCACACCATATATATTTGTGGATCAGCCCATCTGCAGCAGAAACTAACCCTCAATTTTTTTAACCCAAATCCCAACAAAAATACACGACAAATTGACTTATTTGTGGGTGGCACATTTTTCGTGGTATTTTGATTGAAAATTTACAGCTCTGCTCATCTGCCAGTATAATCCTGGGAGTATACTTTGGCACTTAAAATTCTTGGCCAATCTGCGGGTATATACGCTAGTCCTCATTAAACAAAGAAGCACATTATACGAGGACCACGTTCATTCAGAAACGGGTTCGTTCATTCAAGCAGGGCCCAATACCGGTCTGTGAATGAGGCCATTTTGTTTAACCAGGGTTATCTGTAAGTACGTTGCGGGAAGCTGGCCAATGCACTTTCCACGGGCAATTTTATTTTATTTATTTTATTTAGATTTCTTACACCCTCCATCTCCCCTCAAGTCTCTGTGCAGTTTACAACAACATCATAAGGCCATATAAATCTATCAACAAAAGCAGAATTTGAAAACTGTATTAAAAACAAGTTAAAACTTAGAAGCGAAAACAAATCAGATTAAAATTCAAATGCTAGATGATAGTAATAATAATAATAATAATAATAACAGCAACCATCAGCACCAGCACCAGCCAATTTGAATGTTCAGTTGACAGGTTCATGTCTAATAAATAAAAGATAATAATAATAAAGTTGGAAGAGACCTTGGAGGTCATCTAGTCCAACCCCATGCTCAGGCAGGAAACCCTACACCATTTCAGACAAATAGCTGTCCAGTCTTTTCTTAAACACTTCCTTGATTTACAACAGTTGGTTTAGCGACTGTTCAAAGTTACAATGACGCTGAAAAAAGTGACTTATTTTTTCATATTTACGACCGTTGCAGCAGGCCTGTGGTCACGTGATCAGAATTCAGATGCTTAGCAATTGACTTGTATTTATGACGGTTGCAATGTTCCGGGTCACGTGATCCCCTTTTGTGACCTCAAGAGAAGCAGAGTCAATGGGGGAAGCCAGATTTGCTTAACGACCATGTTGCTAAGTTAATAACTGCTTCACAATTCTAGGAAGAAAGGCCATAAAAGGGGGCAATATTCATGTTTCACTTAGCAACGGAAATTTCGGGCTCAGTTGTGGTCGTAAGTTGAGGACTGCCTGTATTATGGTGGGTGGAAAGTGGGATATATCCGTGGACAATATTGCTTTTGCCCCCGCCCCCCCCCCCCGCAAGAGGGACAATGAGCTGGGCTGATGGACTGGGGACCCTTCGTGAAATTGCCACCCGCTCAAGGGATCACCTCTTGGTCTTCTTTCTTCCTGCAGGGGGGATCCTGCTGCGTACACCAAGGAGTCGGTCCTGAAATCCTGCCAGGTGGCTAACCTCGCCGAAGTCCTCCACTACCACGGGTGCGACTCCAGATCCTGCACGAGATTCGAGCGCCTCAACTGCCTCTTGAACTTGCAGATTCAACACATCACCAGGAGGTTCGCCGTGTTCCTCACAGGTAGGAACACGTGTTCCCCCCCCCCCCCGTTGCCGTCTTCCCCACCCCCCAAAAAAACGTAGGAAGAATTTCGACCATGTTGGCCATGCACGCCGCTCCTCTCTTCCGGAACACCCTTCCCTTTGCAGATACAGGCAGTCCTCGACTTAAAGAGCGGAACCGAAAATTTCCGTCGCTAAGCGAGACACTGGCTACGTGAGCTTTGCCCCAGTTTAGGGCCTTTTTCTCGCCACAGTTGTTGAAGTGAACCCCTGAAGTGGTTTAAGTCCGGCGTACAGTTGTTAAGTGAAGCTGGCTTCCCCTGTTGGTTTTGTTTGACGGAAGATCCGGGCGAGAGTAAGTTTGTTGTAACTTCAAACGGTCGCTAAGCGACCGGCTCCCTCTTAAGTCCATTGTGACTTTGAACAGTGGCTAAGTAACCCAATGTAAGTCTAGTTTGATTTATCTAGTTCAGTGGTTGTCAACCTTTTTAATGTCGCAACCCCAACTGGTTGTAAGTCGAGGACTACCCACCGGTCGTAAGTCAAGGACTTTCCCTGCCCAGGAGCGCCGCGCATGCGTGGTGCCGCCCCCCTGCGCCAGCCGAAGCGTAGCTGGCAAGGGGCAGCGACGGTGCAGGCCGACCACCGGCTGGGCCACCAGCTGGCCCAGCCCAAGGGAAGTAAGGCACCCGCCAGGCCCCACACACGCCAGCAACCCTCCCTGCGCCCGCCGGTCTCCCACCTCCCACCCCTGGCCCTCTTTTACTTAGATTGTTAGTAGTTGCTCAGCAGGGAGGGGTGGAAACTTCCAGACAGCTCACCTTTGCTGCAGACAACTCGCAGCCCCGTTTGCAGAATGGGACTTTTGGCGGGCTCAGCAGGGCAGAGACAGCCTGGACCATTCCTATTGGCTTTTGAAAGCCAATAGAATGAGACTCTATTCAAGAGAGTCTATTCTATTGGCTTTCAAAAGCCAATAGAAGAAAAGGGAGTAGCACAGCTAAGGAAAAGGGGGAAAAAAATGGCGGACTGCGTTGTTTGGCGACCCCCGTGAAATGGTCGTTCAACCCCAAATGGGGTCGCGACCCACAGGTGGAGAACCGCTGATCTAGTTGGATATGGCATCCGACGCCATCCTTGCCTCTTTTCTGGGCTCTCGTGGCCTGTCTGGGCCTGAGATTCCCTTCTGTGAAATGGGCGCAGGCCTGGAAGGATGACTTTCCTTGTTCCGTCCAGGAGAGTGACCTCTGCTTTTGCCTTTCAGAAAACGCCAGCACTTGCCGGGAAGCCTTGGAGGACAAAGGGATTCTCCGCCTGGACATCACCGGCTTCATCGCAGCCGCCCCAGAGATGGTGGCGCCCTTCAGAAGCAGCTTCTGGTAAGGAAAGCGGCGGGATCCAGAAAGTGGACAACAAAAAGAAGCATCGATGGCGGATTTTGGAAGTCGACTGAGGATTTTTATTTCATTTTATTACTTTATTATACTATTTTATTTTATTATTGCATTTTATTTTATTATTGTATTGTGCTATATTATTTTATTTTACATTTATTTTATTTTATTTTATTTGATTATTCTATTTTATATTATTTTATTATTGTATTTTATTTTATTATTGTATTGTGCTATATTATTTTATTTTACATTTATTTTATTTTATTTTATTATTCTATTTTATATTATTTTATTATTGTATTTTATTTTATTATTGTATTGTGCTATATTATTATTTTATTTTACATTTATTTTATTTTATTATTTTATTCTATTTTATATTATTTTATTACTTTATTTTAATTTATTATTGTATTGTGCTTTATTATTATTATTTTTTACATTTATTTGATTTGTTTTATTTTGATAATTTTACATTGTTTTATTTTATTTATATTTCATATTTGATTTTACATTATTATATTTTACATTTTATTTTATTGTATTATTTTATATTTGATTTGATTTATATTACTAGTTTATATTAATTTTACATTTTATTTTATATTTTATTGTATTATGCTATATTATTTTATTTTACATTTATTTGATTTCTTTTGTTTTCTTTTATATTCTTTTACATTTTGTTTTATTTTGTTTTCTTTATATTTCATATATTTTATTTTACATTTTATTTTATATTTTATTGTATTATTTTATATTTGATTTATTTTATTTACATTACTATTTTATATTAATTTTACATTTTATTTTATTATTTTATTGTATTGTATTATGCTATATTTTATTTTACATTTATTTGATTTATTTTCTTTTATTTTCTTTTATCATTTGCTTTTACTTTATATTTCATATTATATTTTATTTTACATTTTATTTTACATTTTATTGTATTATTTTATATTTGATTTATTTTATTTACATTACTATTTTATATTAATCTTACGTTTTATTTTATCGTTTTATTGACTGCCCATCTCCTCATGAAACAACTTTTTAGTGGCAGTTAATCCCCACACACACACACACACAAGAAAGAAATTGGGCAGGAAATAATTTCCTGAGGAGGAAAACTATTAGACAAATTAGTCCTCGACTTACAACATTTTGTATAGTGACTATTCAGTTACAAACACCACTGAAAAAGGTGACTTAGTACCATTTTTCACACTTACGACCGCTGCAGCACCTCACGGTCACGTGATCGAAATTCAGTTACATTTGGCAAGTGACGCGTATTTACGACGGTCGCGGCGTCCCGGGGGAGCGGGTGTCACGTGACCCCTTTTTTGCGACCATCTGACAAGCAGAGCCAATGGGAGGAAAGCCGGATTCATTTAACAACGGTGTTACCGGCGGAACAATTGCAGTGATTCGTTTAACGATGGTGGCAACTCGTAAAATGGGGGCAAAACTCGCTTAACGTCCGTCGTCCTCAGCGGTGGAAGTGGGGCTCAATGGCGATTGTTATTTGAGGACTATCTCGATGTTTGTTCCAGGTAACCAGGATCGACGCCTTCGGCCTCTTGGCAACCGGCCAGGGATCGCGACGCCAAACCGACTTTTCCCTTCGTTCCCGGAGACCCCGGACTCTCATCCCGCTCACTCCAATTAAGCAGCCACCAATGCCGTTCGAGGTCAAGCAGATGGTCCTCACTTCCCCCGGCCAGTTTTATTTAAGGGCCGGGGCAAGGATTTGGGTGGGGTGGGGGGAAAGGGGGGGGGGCGTTGTTTTATTTAACCACAACGTGGAACCTCAGAAGGAAAATGCGTTTTGTGCTCGTCCGTCTCTCTCTCTCTTGCGTAGGAAAGCAAAGGCTGGGAAACCGGGACACTCAATGGTGCAGCTCAGTTCTCTCATAGGAAACATTTAAAAAATCTGCTTACTTGAAGGGTTAGGGATCGGTTGACCTCAGCCCAACACTTCAGAACGGTTGGCACACTCCAAAAGTGTGTGTGTGGTGGGGAGGGGGCGGTTTAAAGTGTTGCACAGGCACTGTGTTAGGCAGGGGTGTCCAATTCCCCAGCCAGTGGACTTCAATTCCCAGAATTCCTCACCCATTGGACTTCCAACTCCCAGAATTCCCCACCCATTGGGCTTCAACTCCCAGAATTCCCCACCCATTGGACTTCCGACTCCCAGAATTCCCCACCCATTGGACTTCCAACTCCCAGAATTCCCCAGCCAGTGGATTTCAACTCCCAGAATTCCCCAGCCAGTGGACTTCAACTCCCAGAATTCCTCACCCATTGGACTTCAATTCACAGAATTCCCCACCCATTGGACTTCCAACTCCCAGAATTCCCCACCCATTGGACTTCCAACTCCCAGAATTCCCCACCCATTGGACTTCCAACTCCCAGAATTTCCTACCCATTGCACTTCCAACTCCCAGAATTCCCCACCCGTTGCACTTGAATTCTGGGAGCTGAAGTCCACCTCTCTTAAATTAAGTCGCCCAGTCTGGACACCCCCGGTGCGCTGCGCTGACTTTAACACAACTCCTCTGCAATTGTGCTCCTCCAGGGTGCACGACAACTGTGCTGCCTGCGTCTCGTGGAGTTTTAGGATTCTGGATGTTTTGCAATGATCATTTACCTTTACGAGGGGCGTTTTGCGGGGGGGGGGGAAATGGGGGGAGGAAGAGGGGCGACAAAATAGATAATCAGAGTTAGTAGCACTTGATTTTTCTTGTAGATAGCATGGTTTGTTTGGGTTCTGGAGTTAGGCCTCTCTCTCTCTCTATTAAGAGGTCTGTTCATGGTATTGCAATAATAAAAGGGTTCCCCCCCCCATTTGCTGCACTAATAAAAATTAGGCCTTGTAAGTTATCTTCGCCCATCTTTGGGGAACCACACAAAAAGAATTCTTTTGTAACTAATCTTTATAAATAAAGTTGACTTGAAAAGGCTTAGTGGAATTATTCAGAGGGAAGAGGACAATTCCCCAAATAATAATAAAACTCAACGAACTAGAGGCGTAATCACACACCAAAGGCATTAACAATGGACAATGGGAAGGGGAAAATAATCTAAATTTTATATTATTTCGGCAGTTGGGGATGACCTGTATTTATTGATTTGATTTTTATCCTGGCTTTATAACTTTATAGGTTTGACTCGAGGCGGTGAACGTAAAATCGTATTCTTTCCTTCCTGTTTTCCTCAACAACCACCCTGTGAGGTGGGTTGGGCCGAGGCGGACTGGCCCAATTGGGCTTCATGCTAAGATGGAGCTAGAACTCACAGGCTCCTGGTGATTAGGGAACATCCTCAGTGTTAGAAGGGAGTGGAAAGGAGGAGGACTCTGGGATCCTGGGTGCTCTCCAAGCTGGGTGATTTTCTTGCAAATGTTTCATGACCCAACTAGGGAACAGCATCAGTGCTAGAAGGGAGTGGGGTTTGTGCAGAGGAGGAGACCTGTGGGGTCCTCGGTGCTCTCTGAGCTTGGTGGGTTTTTTTGCAGACATTTCATGACCCAGCTAGGGAACATCATCAGTGCTAGAAGGGAGTGGGGGCTACGAGGATTGTGAGGGTCCTTGGTGCTCTCTGAGTTGGGTGGTTTTCTTGCAGACGTTTCACGACCCAACTAGGGAACATCATCAGTGCTAGAAGGGAGTGGGGTTTGTGGAGAGGAGGAGCTGTGGGGTCCCTGGTGTTCTCTTGAGCCTGGTGCTTTTCTTGCAGACTTTTCTTGACCCAACTAGGGGACATCATCAGGGTTAGAGGGAGTGGGGTTGTGATGAGGAGGAAGAACGACTGTGGGGTCCTTGGTGCTCTCTGAACTTGGTGGTTTCCTTGCAGACGTTTCGTGACCCAACTAGGGAACATCATCAGTGAACTGGTTTTACTTGCACAGCACCGCACCGCACTAATGCAGCACCTTTTCCCCACTCGACCAAACCTCAGCCTCCCTCCACCCAATACCACAAAAAAAAACCCAAAAAGGTCCCAAAACGCAGGCGACAGCGCGCGCACGCACACACACACGCCTTGCCCACACCAGCGTTTTCGTGCTTGCACCGGTTTTTTCTTTTTCTTTTTTTTATTAGTAGCACTTTTAAAACACAAACAGAAGCCTCGCGGCGCAGTTGTGTCCCAACAGATGTAAACAAGTTTTGAGAAGCTTAGGAGGATGGGGGGAGATTTAAGGAGGGGGGGGTTAAACAAAAAAAAATGAACCAAAAAACCGCAAAATTGTCGGGGACTCTTTTTTTACGAGCTGCCGCTTCAGGAGGGGCAGCTGGAAGGCAGCTTTTGGCAGGAGAGCAGATTCGATGGGAACTTTTGGCTGGCATGAAATGGGATATTTTTATTTTATTGGGGGGGGGAGAGAGAAAGGCTGATATCAGGGCGTGGACCGCCAGGATTTTGGGGGAAAAGATGGTAGTCTGGGGGGGGGGCTAGGAGAGACCCTCTGGCTGGTGGTCCTTGTGTCCCATTTTACCCCCATCCCACTCGGGAACCGGCTGGCTTCTTTCTTTCTTTCTTTCTTTCTTTCTTTCTTTCCTTCCTTTCTCTTCCTTCCTTCCTTCCTTCCTTTCTTTCTTTTTCGAAGGGCTGAGAGCGGAGTTACCAAAAGAGTTAGAGAGAGAGAGTTGTGGGGGTTGTAGCACCTGCCAATCTGAACACCGCAACCTGAAATGGACACATGATTATATCGGAAAAGAGAGGGAGGGAGGGGTTTGGATCAGCGCAGGGTCCTTTCAATCTCCAGAGATATGATTCAGGGAGGGAGGGCAGAGAAAGAGAGAGGGATGGAGGGAAGGAAGGAGGCAGAGAGGGAAAAAAAAAACAGGGCCTTACAACGGTGAGCTGGGTATGGCGCTCAGCTTAAAAGGTCCTCCGTGCGGGGGGGGGGGGCGCCCCTAGCCAGCGGCCGAGAGCCAGGGAGTGGGGTGGGGTGGGGTATTGAGAGACGTCCTGGCCCCGCTCACTGCTGCTCCTCCTCTCCGTAGATGTCGTTCTTCTTCCGCTTCATCTCTTCGAAGTCGAACTCGGAGCCCATCATCCGCTTGTAAATGTCTTTGATGTCATCGCAGGTGGTCTCAAAGTGGGTGGTGGGGTCGTAGGTGCGGGAGATAAAGATCTGGCCGGAGTGGGGGGAAAAAAGGGCAGAGGGTGCCTGTCACCATCAGAGTTTGGGGTTTTTTTTCTTTCTTTCTTTCTTTCTCTTTCTTTTCTTTTTCTCTTTTCTCTCTCCTTTCTGGATCTTTCCTCATTTCCCTCTTCCCAAATCCATCCTTCCTTCTCTTCCTCCCTGCTTCCCTTCCCCTTCCTTCTTGGCTGCCTTTCTCCTTCCTTCTTCCCTCCCTCCCCTCCTTCCCTTTCTTCCTTTCCCTATTCCCAAATCCATCCTTCCAATCTTCTTTCCTCCTTCCTCTCTTCCCAAAACCTTCCTTCCATCCTTTCTCTCATCTTCTTCCCTCCCTTTCTCCTTCCCTTCCTTTCCTTTCCTCCTCTTCAAACACGTTTCTTTTCTTCCTTCCTCCCTTTCCCTCTTCCCAAATCCTTCCTTCCTTCTCTCCTTTTTCCCTTCCTTCCTCTCTTCCCCAATTCTTCCATCCTTTCTCTCATCTTCTTCCCTCTTTCCTTCCCTTCCTTTCCCCCTCTTCACGCACGTTTCTTTTCTTCCTTCCTCCCTTTCCCTCTTCCCAAATCCTTCCTTCCTTCTCTCCTTTTTCCCTTCCTTCCTCTCTTCCCCAATTCTTCCATCCTTTCTCTCATCTTCTTCCCTCTTTCCTTCCCTTCCTTTCCCCCTCTTCATGCACGTTTCTTTTCTTCCTTCCTCCCTTTCCCTCTTCCCAAATCCTTCCTTCTCTTCCTTCCTGCTTCCCTTCCCCTTCCTTCTTGGCTACCTTTCTCCTTCCTTCTTCCCTCCCTCCCCTCCTTCCCTTTCTTCCTTTCCCTATTCCCAAATCCTTCCTTCCAATCTTCTTCCCTCCCTTCCTTCCTCTCATCGTTTCTCTCACCTTCTTCCCTCTCTCCTTCCCTTCCTTTCCTCTTCACGCACGTTTCTTTTCTTCCTCCCTTTCCCTCTTCCCAAATCCTTCCTTCCATCTTTCTCTCTTCTTCCCTTCCTTCCTCTCTTCCCCAATCCTTCCTTCCATCCTTTCTTCTCTCATCTTCTTCCCTCCCTCTCGCCTTCCCTTCCACCCTTCTTGTTCTTTGATTAGGCAATTAAACGTGACAAAGATGAAAAACACGAAGCATTAAATTTAGAAGCAAATGAAATGGAAGGACCAGTGCATAAACGGGGTCCTCCCCCCCCATAAACAGTCCTGCCCCCCCTCTTCATACCAACCTGGCTTTCTCTGCCCAGGTCGGTTGGTGAAAACATGTCGCTGACACTAACAAATCTACGAGGAAGGAGAAAGAGAAGATCAATCCAGGAAGATTCCAGCCAACAGGGCGGTGAGAGCCGACCCAACAACAAACAAAATAAATAAATCTGGTTTTATTTCAAAGGCACAAACTGCATATATTGGGGTTTCTGTCTGATGCCTCTGGTGGGGTGGGAGTCTGGCAAAAAAAACCAAAATCTGGTACGTTTTGATCTCGTGGGGTTAAGGCAGGGGTGTCCAGCCTTGTAAAACTGGTGGACTTCAACTCCCAGAATTCCTGGCAGACTTGTAAGACTGGTAGACTTCAACTCCCAGAATTCCTGGCAGACTTGTAAGGCTGGTGGACTTCAACTCCCAGAGTTCTTGGCAGACTTGTAAGACTGGTGGACTTCAACTCTCAGAATTCCTGGCAGACTTATAAGACTGGCGGACTTCAACTCCCAGAATTCCTGGCAGACTTGTAAGACTGGCGGACTTCGACTCCCAGAATTCCTGGCAGACTTGTAAGACTGGTGGACTTCAACTCCCAGAATTCCTGGCACACTTGTAAGACTGGCGGACTTCAACTCCCAGAATTCCTGGCAGACTTATAAGACTGGCGGACTTCAACTCCCAGAATTCCTGGCAGACTTGTAAGACTGGCGGACTTCAACTCCCAGAATCCCCCAGGCTGGTGTGTGTGTGTGTGTGTGTGTGTGTGTGTGTCAGAGTCACCCAACTCAGCCCAAACCCAGTAGGCAGCCTTACTTCTCCTCAATGGGCTCCAGCAGGTCCATGGCGGGCCTGATCTCCTTGTCGGGATTGTTGGTCTCCACGGTGGTGCTCACGATGGCGATGTACTTGCCCTGGGCCGCCACGTTATCATGCAGACGTAGATGTCTTTAAAAAAAATAAAATAAAATAAAAGACGCAAAGGGTGGCAAAAAAACCCCCCACAAACACACACAAAGGCACGGAGACAAAAGCCGCCAAACGGGCACGGCTTCGGCTAGGACAGTGTTTCTCAACCTTGACCATTTTAAGGCATGTGGACTTCAACTCCCAGAATTCCACAGCCAGCATTGCTGGCTGTGGAATTCTGGGAGTTGAAGTCCACATGCCTTAAAATGGTCAAGGTTGAGAAACACTGGGCTAGGAGATTTCTCTCTCCCCCCCCCCCCAGGGCTGTATTTGCTCCTCCCGCGTCTTACCCGACTTCCGGTTGACTTGGTTCTGGGGAATGATGATCTGGCAGGAGTTGGCGTCGTTGGTGTTCCGGATGGGGTGGTTCAGGATGCAGATGACCCGGATCACCTTGCCCATTTTCTTCACCCGGTCCGGGACGTAGCTGGGGTCGCAGATGAGCTGCTTGCAACGGGCGATCTGCGGCGGGGAGAGAGGAGAAGGGGAGAGGGGTTTGAGACCACCGAGGGATGGAGAACGGCAGAAGACGCGGGCGGATCCCGGAGAGAACGTGGGTAGCTTGGGATAGGACCGTGGGGGGGGGGTCTTGGGGGCTCTCTGAGCTGGGTGGTTTCCTTGCAGACTTTTCCTGATCCAACTAGTGCTGGGAGGGAGGGAGGGAGGGAGGGAGGGAGGGAGGAAAGGAAGGAAGAAAGAAAGAAAGAAAGAAAGAAAGAAAGAAAGAAAGAAAGAAAGAAAGAAAGAAAGAAAGAAAGAAAGAAAGAAAGAAAGAAAGAAAGAAAGAAAGAAAGAAAGAAAGGAGGAAAGGAAGAAAGAAAGAAAGAAAGAAAGAAAGAAAGAAAGAAAGAAAGAAAGAAAGAAAGAAAGAAAGAAAGAAAGAAAGAAAGAGGACTGTGGGATCCTTGGTGTTTTCTGAGCTGGGTGGTTTCCTTGCAGATGTTTCCTGATCCAACTAGTGCTGGGAGGGAGGGAGGGAGGAAAGAAAGAAAGAAAGGAGGAAAGAAAGGAAGGAAGGAAGGAAGGAAGGAAGGAAGGAAGGAAGGAAGGACTGTGGAGTCCTTGGTGTTCTCTGAGCTTGTTTGTTTTCTTGCAGACATTTCCTGACCCAACTAGGTAACATCATCAGTGCTAGGAGTGGGGTTTGCCGGGGGGGGGCATGGAGGAGGAGGAGAGGAAGGACTGTGGGTTCCTGGGGGCTCTCTGAGCTGGGTGGTTTCCTTGCAGATGTTTCCTGACCCAACTAGTGCTGGGAGGGAGGGAAGGAGGGAAGGAGGGAGGGAAGAAAGGAAGGAAGGAAGGAAGGAAGGAAGGAAGGAAAAAGGACTGTCGGGTCCTAGGTGTTCTCTGAGCTTGGATGTTTTCTTGCAGACGTTTCCTGACTCAACTAGGGAACAGCATCAGTGCTGGAAGGGGGGGGGTTGAGGGGGAGGCACAGAGGAAGAGGAGGAGAGGGATTATGGGTTCCTGAGTGCTCTCTGAGCTTGTTTTCTTGCAGATGTTGCATGGGCCAAACTATGTAACATCATTAGAAGGGAGTGGGGTTTGCAGAGAGGATATGACAAAGGAAGTGGGGTTGTGAAGGGGAGAAGGAAAAGGGGAGGAGGAGGAGGAGGAGTACTCTGGGGTCTTTATTGCTCTCTGAGCTTGCTTGTTTTCTGGCAGACGTTTCATGACCCAAGTAGGTAACATCATCAGTGCTACAAGGGAGAGGGGTTTGCGAGGAGGAGGAAGACTGTGGGGTCCTTGGTGCTCTCTGAGCTTGGTTGTTTTCTTGGAGACGTTTCCTGACCCAACTGGGTAACATCATCAGTGCTAGAAGGGAGTGAGGAGGAGGAGGAGGAGGAGGAGGAGGAGGAGGAGGACGACGACGACTGTGGGGTCCTGGGTGCTTTCTGATCTTGTTTCCTTGCAGACGTTTCATGACCCAGCTAGGGAACATCGTCAGTGCTAGAAGAGAGTGGGGTGTGTGGTGGGCAGGAAGAGGAGTCATCATCTCTGGTGCTCTGTGAACTTTTCTTCCAAACATTTCCTGACCCAACTAGGTGACATCATCAGTGCTAGAAGGGAGTGGGGGGGTCTGCGCTGTTGATACACCAATGGCTTGCCCGGTCAGTGTTGGTGGGGGTGTTCCTGCAGGTCCCTTGATCAGGTTGTTGGTGACTGATTGTTTGTCGAACGATAATTATTTGCTGCTGAGGATGCTCCCTAGTTGGGTCACGAAACCCTCGCAAGCAAACGGCCCAGAGAGCGCCAAACACCCTCCAATTCCCTCTCCTCCTCCTCCTCCTCTTTTCATTCACTTCATCTGCACAAGTACCACACACACACACACACACACACACACACCCTTCTAGCACCGGTGAGGTTGCCCTGATTGGATCACGAAACAATCCTTGATCTTCCGACTGATTCCTCAATGTTAAAGAATCCTTGGAGCGCTTTGGAAAAGAAGTCGGGAGGTTTCGGCTCATTCCCTGGACCAGAGGGGGGGGGGGATATATGTGTGTGTGTGTGTGTGTGTGTGTGTGTGTGTGTGTGTGTTTTCTGAGGTTTTTGCGGGTGTTTGTATATAGGTCTTTGGTTGTTCGGGTTTTCTCCCGCGTAAAATTGGAAGTGTCTTGGCGACGTTTCGACAAAGACCCATTCGTCATCTTCAGGCTGGTGTTTTCAGCTTCGTGCTTCGAGCAGCTGCTCAAAGCACGAGCAATTTCCAATTTTATATATATATATATATATTTGTTTTCTGAGGTTTTCGCGGGTATTTGTATGTAGGTCTTTGGTTGTTCGGGTTTTCTCCCGCGTAAAATTGGAAGTGTTTGGCGACGTTTCGACGAAGTCCCATTCATCATCTTCAGGCTGGTGTTTTCAGCTTCGTGCTTTGAGCAGCAATGTGTGGTCTTAGCTGTTTCTTCCTTTTAACTGCCAGTGGGGGTATGAACTGATTGGGTGGGAGCTTGACTGTGTTCTGATTGGGTGGAGGTGTGTTCTGAATGGTTAGGGGCTTGGCTGTGCTCTGATTGGCTGGGGGAGTGTTCTGTTTGGTTGTGCTCAGGTTAGTCTGAGTTGCAGAAGCCAGACCACAGCTGCATCATTAGCCACTTTAAATCCCTCCAATCCATACATGAAGCAAACTGACACCCTCCATGGAGAGGAGGCATGACCACGAACGCGAAGCCAAAAAAAAAAAAAAAAGCAAGGCAGCCCAAAATCTTAAACCCCTCTGCAACTCAGACTAACCTGAGCACAACCAAACAGAACACTCCCCCAGCCAATCAGAACACAGCCAAGCTCCCACCCAATCAGTTCATACCCCCACTGGCAGTTAAAAGGAAGAAACAGCTAAGACCACACATTACTCCTCGAAGCACAAAGCTGAAAACACCAGCCTGAAGATGACGAATGGGACTTCGTCGAAACGTCGCCAAGACACTTCCAATTTACTTTACAAAAACAGCCTCACTCTACCTCGCCTTCCGATTTCACGCCGACCACTTTGCCGTTCTCTACGACAATCTCTTCGATGGGCTTGTTCAACATGTAGGTCCCTCCGTAGATGGCACTGAGCCTGCCGACAAAAGCAAAACAGACAATCCGGTTGGTCCAAAGTCAAAAAAAACGATTTAAATGGCACCTTCGGCTGACCGAGCCCCAATGTGGACCATGATCTAAGGCACTGGTTCTCAACCTGTGGGTTGGGACCCCATTTGGGGTCAAACGACCATTTCACGGGGGTCGCCAAACAACGCAGCCCGCCATTTTTTTCCCCCTTTTCCTTAGCTGTGCTATTCCCTTTTAGTCTATTGGCTTTCCAAAGCCAATAGGAATTGTCCAGGCTGTCTCTGCCCTGCTGAGCCTGCCAAAAGTCCCAGTCTGCAAACGGTGCTGCACCAAACGGGCTCTGTTGACCAGACTTCTTTGCACGATCTCCGTTTCCCCAAACTGGAACGTTCCCGTGCCATCCCAATTGGGGGGGGGGAGTTAAAAGAGGCAGCAGCCTAGCATTCCTACATAGTCATAAACAAACTAAATCTAATCTCCTTTGAATTTAGCCGGTCCTTATCTGCAACAACCTGCCTCCAGAAGCGGTGAATGCTCCGACACTGGAAGTTTTTAAGAAGAGACTGGACAGCCATTTGTCCGAAATGGTCTAGGGCTTCCTGCCTGAGCAGGGGGTTGGACTAGATGACCTCCAAAGTCCCTTCCAACTTTATAATAATAATAATAATATTGTTATTATTATGGATCATCGCACAGTCAGCCAGATGTTCAGACCGGATTTGGCATTTTTGTCTACCTATTGAGTCCTTACCCAGGACCTGGGATAGGCAGATGTGGATGTTGGATGGTATTACAGATATCGTCGCAGGATGGAAGCAGTTCCTAGCAAGGCCGCCTTTTGCAATTGACTAATAGTGAATTTGTCAATGCCAATGGTGTTCAAGTGGTGCTCCAGTTGTTTTGGGATTGCACCCAAGGAGCCTATGACTATTGGTACTACCCTTGCTTGCTTTTGCCACAGTCTTTCTATTTCTATTTGTAGGTCTTTGTATTTTGTTATCTTCTCCAGTTCTTTCTCGTCTATTCTGCCGTCTCCAGGCATTGCCACGTCCACTATCCAGACTTTTTTGTCTTTCTTATCGACAATTGTTGTTGTTATTATGGATCATCGCACAGTCAGCCAGATGTTCAGACTGGATTTGGCATTTTCTCTACCTATCGAGTCCTTACCCTGGACCTGGGATGATGATGATTAAATAAAAGGCTATTAATTGGACTTGGTAGCCCAAACAAGTCCGTCTCCCCCCCCCCCAGCGAAGGTCTCACCTGGCGAATCCCTGGGGCAGCTCGCCCAAGCCATAGAGAGGGTAGAGGTAGGGACTTTTGCCGTATCTCGCCAAAGACTCGCTGTACAGTTTAATCCTGTTGATGGTTTCTTGGCAAGGTTGATCTAGATAGCTGAAAGAAAAAAAGAAAAGAAAAGAAAAGAAAGAAGGGAAGTTAGAAGAAAGGAAAGGGAAGGGAAGGAAAGGAAAGGAAAGGAAAGGGAAGGGAAGGGAAGGGAAGGGAAGGAAAGGAAAGGAAAGGAGGGAAGGGAAGGAAAGGAAAGAAAAGGAAGAGGAAAGGAAAGGAGGAAAGGGAAGGCAGAAAGTTGAGATCATGGGTAGGCCAATATAACCTGGGACTACAACTCCCAGAATTCCTGAGCCAGCTATTATAGCTCAGGAATTCTGGGAGTTGAAGTCCCCAGGTTGTAAAGTCGCCATAGTGCCCTGGTTTAGACGAAGTGAGGGAAAACCCAGGCGAAGTGGGGAGGGGTCTCTCTCGGGGAGGGGGGTCCACTTACTCATCCGTCCTGTACAGGGCCAGGGCGTGGCCCGTGAAGTCAATCACATCCTGGCCGAGGTCAAACTTCTTGTAGACGTCGCGCATGGTGGTCTTCTTGGGGTCCACCCCTTCGAAGGTGCGGGCGTCGTTCTCGTCAAAGTTGGCCACGTAGACTAGAAACTTCCGGAAGCGTCTTTTCTCAAACAGGCCCATCAAACCTTCAAAAGGCAAAACAGCCCTCTGAGTGAGGAGGAATGACAAATGCGCGCTTCTCTCCTGGTTTGTTCTAGAGCAGGGGGAGGCAACCTTGGCTCTTTTATGACTGGTGGACTTCAACTCCCAGAATTCCTGAAACCAGTCACGCTGAGGGGAAAGGGAGAGGTTTCCAAGCTGAGCCATGCTGGCTCAGGAATTCTGGGAGTTGAAGTCCACGAGTCATGAAGGGGCCATAGTTCCCCCATGCTGGCTCAGGAATTCTGGGAGTTGAAGTCCACCAGTCATAAAAGAGCCAAGGTTGCCTATCCCTGGCCTAAGTCCTCCTGTTCTAAGCGGTGAGCCTCCTGGACCAGGGGTAGGCAACCTTGGCTCTTTTGTGACTGGTGGACTTCAAATCCCAGAATTCCTGAGACAGCCTGGCTCAGCTTGGAAACCTCTCTCTTTCCCCTCAGCGTGGCTGGCTCAGGAATTCTGGGAGTTGAGGTCCACCAGTCATAAAAGAGCCAAGGTTGCCTACCCCTGTCCTAAGAACTTGGAGAGGAGCAGCAATGGGGCCTCCAGCCAGTTCCCCCCAACTGTGGACTGGAGATTGTTTTGGAGTATAGGGAGTCCTCGACTTATAACCATTTGCCTAGTGACGGCACTGGGAAAAAAAGTGACTTCGGACTGTTTTTCACACTTATGGCCACTGCAGCATCCCCACGGTCACGTGATCAAAACTGGCCACCGGGATGTATTTATGATGGTTGCACGGTTGTCCCGGGATCATGTGATCTCCTTTTGTGACCCACTCACCGGCAAAATCAACGGGAGAAGCCGGATTCACTTAAGAACAGTGTTAAGAACTGCAGTGATTCACTTCACAACGGTGTTAAGAACTTAACTGCAGTGATTCACTTCACAACTGTGTTAACTGCAGTGATTCACTTAACAAGTGTTAAGAATTTAACTGCAGTGATTCACTTCACCAGTTAATTGCAGTGATTCACTTAACAGTTAACTGCAGTGATTCACTTAACAGTTAACTGCAGTGATTCACTTATCAAGTGTTAAAAACTGCAGTGATTCACTTCACAAGAACTTAACTGCAGTGATTTACTTCACAACTGTGTTAACTGCAGTGATTCACTTAATGTTAACTGCAGGGATTCACTTAACAGTTAAAAACTGCAGTGATTCACTTCACAACAGTGTTAAGAATTTAACTGCAATGATTCACTTAACAATGTTAACTGCAGTGATTCACTTAACGAATTTTAAGAACTTAACTGCAGTGATTCACTTCACAATTAACTGCAGTGATTCACTTAACAGTTAACTGCAGTGATTCACTTATCAAGTGTTAAAAACTGCAGTGATTCCCTTCACAAGTTAAGAACTTAACTGCAGTGATTTACTTCAAAACTGTGTTAACTGCAGTGATTCACTTAATGTTAACTGCAGGGATTCATTTAACAGTTAAAAACTGCAGTGATTCACTTCACAACAGTTAAGAATTTAACTGCAATGATTCACTTAATATTGTTAACTGCAGTGATTCACTTAACGAATGTTAAGAACTTAGCTGCAGTGATTCACTTCACAACAGTTAACTGCAATGATTCACTTAACAATGTTAACTGCAGTGATTCACTTAACGAATTTTAAGAACTTAACTGCAGTGATTCACTTCACAATTAACTGCAGTGATTCACTTAACAGTTAACTGCAGTGATTCACTTATCAAGTGTTAAAAACTGCAGTGATTCCTTCACAAGTTAAGAACTTAACTGCAGTGATTTACTTCAAAACTGTGTTAACTGCAGTGATTCACTTAATGTTAACTGCAGGGATTCATTTAACAGTTAAAAACTGCAGTGATTCACTTCACAACAGTTAAGAATTTAACTGCAATGATTCACTTAATATTGTTAACTGCAGTGATTCACTTAACGAATGTTAAGAACTTAGCTGCAGTGATTCACTTCACAACAGTTAACTGCAGTGATTCACTTAACAGTTAACTGCAGTGATTCACTTAACAGTTAACTGCAGTGATTCACTTATCAAGTGTTAAAAACTGCAGTGATTCCCTTCACAAGTTAAGAACTTAACTGCAGTGATTTACTTCACAACTGTGTTAAGTGCAGTGATTCACTTAATGTTAACTGCAGGGATTCCCTTAACAGTTAAAAACGGCAGTGATTCACTTCACAACAGTGTTATGAACTTAACTGCGGCGATTCACTTAAGAACAGTGGCAAGGAAGATCGTAAAATGGGACCCAGAGTCACTGAAGAACCGTCTTGCTCAGCAACAAAATTCTGGCCGTAAGGCGAGGCCTACCAATGTGATGATCCGGCAACCCCCATTGTGACCCCCTGGTGGGATCCATCACGAGAAAGACCCATTCGCTTACTGGAGGCGAGGGCTTCCGCTTCGGTCGAAGGGACTTTATAGATCTTCCCGCCCTTGTAGACGAAGCTGCCTTCGATCACCTTGAAGTCCAGGTAGCGAGGTCACCTCCGTGTACAGCAGCATCTTGACCAACTGGCCTGCAGGTGGAAAAAGAAAACAGGTCCCAGTATGAATCACCAGTATGAACCCAGGCAGGCGAGGAATGCTGCAGACGACATGCCGCCGGTTCAAGAACTCTGCGCTGGGGGGGGGAGGTCCAGGAAGGGAGCCTTCTCCGTCTTTTGCTCCCCATTCTGTGGGATATTCTCTCTATCCCACCCCCCCCCCCAAGAGGTGAGGCTAGCCCTCGCCTTCCTGGCCTTCCAGAAAAGACTCAAAACGTGGCTGTCCTGGTTCCGACGGAGGAGACTCTTCAAAGAACTTTGAGGCATTGTTTACCTTAAGGAATCTTTATTCGAGTAGCATAATGTATATAGACATTAAGCCACAATGTAGATTCCCCTCCCCTGAGCATAGTATCAAAGCACAATTCCCTCCTCCAATTCACAGTCATAAATCACATTCCCCAATTCGCTTGAAATGCAGGCTTCCCCTCCAGTTCGTCCATCCTCCATTCCTTATCATCTCCACATGCCTTAAAATTGTCAAGAACCTTGGTTCTCACGCTAATTACAGTATTGTTATGTCTAGCTAAATTCTCATGCATCTTCCTCCTCCTCCCCCCCAGTCTCATCTAATTCTAACTCTAATTCTAAGAGTAAAACATAAGAAGGAAAATGGCTGCATCTCCATCTGTTGTCCAAGCCAGAACGTCCGGTGTTAGCAGCGTTGACAATGGCTTGGGGTGTCTAGAGCAGCGGTTCTCAACTTTTAATGCCGCGACCCCCAACCGGTCGTAAGTCGAGGACTACTCAACCAGTCGTAAGTCGAGGACTACTCAACTGGTACAGCCCCGTTTGCAGAATGGGACTTTTGGCGGGCTCAGCAGGGCAGAGACAGCCTGGACAATTCCTATTGGCTTTGGAAAGCCAATAGAATTAGACTCTGTTCAAGAGAGTCTATTCTATTGGCTTTCAAAAGCAATAGAATAAAAGGGAGTAGCACAGCTAAGGAAAGGGGGGGGGGGAATGGCGGACTGCGTTGTTTGGTGACCCCCGTGAAATGGTCCTTCGACCCCAAATGGGGTCCCGACCCACAGGTGAGAACCACTGGTCTATAGGAACATGCAGCCGTGGGGCCGATTAGCCCCCCGGAAAGCCCCACCTCCTTTTATTGCCCAAAGTGCTTTTTTTTTTCAGGAGGCAAATGGACTTTCCTGTTTCCTATAGAACTTTTTAATTGAGTCTGTCGGCTTTCACATCGCGAGAGTTCACCCAAATGGCTTCGGACAGTGAATATCCCTTCCATTGTACTCAGTACTGCAAATTCCCTTTAAAAATCCTAGAATCAAGAATACGCTTTACTTCGTAGTGGGTCTGACCCGCCACCCCAAGGGGCCGGGGTTCCACTTTAAGACCTTCCCCTAAAAAGGTCGTAAGTTGAGGACCCACCTGCAAGATAAAGGAAATCCATTACGCAGCCCGGAGGGATGGCTGCCGTGTGTGCTGCAGCATTTTCAGAGGGCCGAGACACACAAGAAATAAAGGAAACCCACTGTTTTATTTCTAGCAGGAGAAGAAAGCAGTCAAGGCCGTTTCCAGCCACTCACCACAGGCATAAGAAATTTGGGGATCAGATCGACGTTCCAGTCTCTTCCTCGGCCCATCGACTCCGGACGACTCCTGGCATGGAAAACCTTTTGTACAGCTTTTAAGAACAAGAGGAGGTGAAGTTAGGAGGGGTTGGGCACTTCGCCCACCCAGGAAAAAAAATCTGTAAACTGACCAGAATCAGAAGGGAACCAGAAGGGAAAGGGAGAAAGAAAGAAAGAAGAAAGAAAGAAAGAAAGAAAGAAAGAAAGAAAGAAAGAAAGAAAGAAAGAAAGGAAGGAAGGAAGGAAGGAAGGAAGGAAGGAAGGAAGGAAGGAAGGAAGGAAGGAAGGAAGGAAGGAAGGAAGGAAGGAAGGAAGGAGAAAGGAGGGAGGGAATGAGAAAGAAAGAGGGAGAGAAAGAAAGAAGGAAGGAAAGAAAAGAAAGAAAGAAAGAAAGAAAGAAAACAGAGGAAGAGGGAGAGAGGGGAAGGGAGGAATGAAGGAAGGAAAGAGAGAAAAGAAAGGAATGGGAAAGAAAGGATGAAGGACAGGGAAAGAAAGAAAAAAGGAAAGCAAGCACGAAAGATGAAGGGAATGGGAAAGAAAGAAGAGAAAGAAGAGAGAGAGAGAAGGAAGAAGAAAGGAAGGAAGGAAGGAGAGGGGGGAAAAGGATGAAGGAGAGAAGAGAAAGAAAGAAAGAATGGGAAAGGAAAGAAATAAAGGATGAAGGGATTGGAAAGAAAGAGAAAAGAAGAGAAAAAGAAAGGAAAGCAAACAAGCAAGAAAAGATGAAGGGAATGGGAAAGAAAGAAAAGAGGAGAAAGAAAGAAAGAAAGAAAGGAGAAAGAAAGAGGAGAAAGAAAGAAGAAAAAGGAAGGAAGGAAGGAAGGAAGGAAGGAAGGAGAAGAAAGGAGGGATGAGAAAGAAAGAGGGAGAGAAAGGAAAGAAGGAAGGAAGGAAGGAAAGAAAGAAAAAGAAAGAAGAAAGGAACAGAGGAAGAGGAGAGAGGGAAGGGAGGAATGAAGGAAGGAAAGAAGAAAAAAGAAAGGAATGGAAAGAAGAAGAAAGAAAGGAAAGAAAGGTGACGGGAATGGAAAGAAGAAGAGAAAGAAGAGAGAGAGAAGGAAGAAGAAAGGAAGGAAGGAAGGAGAGGGAAAAAGGAATGAAGGAAAGAGAAGAGAAAGAAAGAAAGAATGGGAAAGAAAGGAAAGAAATAAAGGATGAAGGATTGGGAAAGAAAGAGAAAAGAAAGAGAAAAGGAAAGCAAACAAGCAAGAAAGGATGAAGGGAATGGAAAGAAAGAAAAGAGGAGAAAGAAAGAAAGGAGAAGGAAAGAGGAGAAAGAAAGAAGAAAAAGGAAGGAAGGAAGGAAGGAATGGGAAAGAAAGAAAAGAGGAGAAAGAAAGAAGAAAGAAAGGAGAAAGAAAGAGGAGAAAGAAAGAAGAAAAAAGAAGGAAGGAAGGAAGGGAGGAGGGAGGAAGGCAAGGATACTCACATCTTCCAGGGCGTAATAGAAGCCCTTTCCCCTCCATAGTAAGCATTGCGGTCCATGTGCAGGACCTTTTTGCCATTCACTGACATGATGCCAGAGAGATGCATCTGCAGAAAGCGCAGATATCAGAACAAATCAAGCAAGGGGCTGGACTAGAAGACCTCCAAGGTCCCTCGCAGCTCTGTTATTCTACATTATCCTTTGCCTTCCTGCCTTCTGATGCGGCCCCCACCTCAAGCCCTGCCACACCACTTCCCTCTAGAAAGCACAGCTGTTGTGTTGGACTGTCGTCCAGGGGCTCTTTGGCCAGGCTGCCAAGAGACGAGCTGGACTTGGACTGTGTGTTGGACGCAAATAATTGCTTTCATCTGTGTTGGTTCACAACAATAAAGGAACTACACTTGACTTACAAACATTGACTTACAACAATTGACGTGCAACAATTCATTTAGCGACCCTTTGAAGTTTTACAATGGCACTGGGGGGGGGGGGAAAGGGACTTTAGGACCGTTTCAGCACCCCACACGATCAAAATCCGGACGTTTTATTCCCAACAATCGTTCCAATCGTTCCTACACTTATTTTCCAAAACAAGGTCAAGAAGCTTCTCACTCAAAATAAGTGTGTCCTAAACAGTGAGGACATTAACCAGTGGAACAACCCGCCTCCAGAAGCGGTGAATGCTCCAACACTGGAAGTGTTAAGAAGAGACTGGACAGCCATCAGTCTGAAATGGTATAGGGTTTCTTGCCTGAGCACGGGGCTGGACTAGATGACTTCCAAGGCCCTTTCCAATTTTATTATTATTACGGATCATCGCCTAGTCAGCCAGATGTTCAGACCGGATTTGGATTTTTGTCTACCTATCGAGTCCTTACTCAGGACCTGGGATGGGCAGATGTGGATGTTTGATGGTATTACAGATATCGTCGCAGGATGGAAACAGTTCCTAGTAAGGCCGCCTTTTGCAATTGACTAATAGCAAATTTGTCAATGCCAATGGTGTTCAAGTGGTGCTCCAGTTGTTTTGGGATTGCACCCAAGGCGCCTATGACTATTGGTACTACCCTTGCTTGCTTTTGCCACAGTCTTTCTATTTCTATTTGTAGGTCTTTGTATTTTGTTATCTTCTCCAGTTCTTTGTCTATTCTGCTATCTCCAGGCACTGCCATGTCCACTATCCAGACTTTTTTGTCTTTCTTATCGACAATTGTTAAGCCTGGGGTGTTATGTTGCAGGTGCTTATCTGTTTGAATTCTGAAGTCTCAGAGCAGTTTAATTTTATCATTTTCTATGATTTTCTCTATTTTATGATCCCACCAGTTTTTGCTTACAGGCAAATGATGTTTTTTGCAGATCTTCCAATGCACCATTGTTGCTACTTTGTCATGCCGCTGCTTGTAGTCAGTCTGTGCAATCTTCTTGCAACAGCTTACCAGGTGGTCCACTGTTTCTTCGGCTTCTTTGCATAGGCGGCACTTACTGTCTGTTGCTGTCTTCTCAATTTTGACTTTATATGCATTTGTCCTTAAGGCTTGGTCTTGTGCAGCCAGAATTAGTCCCTCGGTCTCTTTCTTCAGTTTTCCTGCTCTTAGCCATTGCCAGGTCTTGTTATTATCTGCTTTCTCAGCTATTTTTTTAATGTATTGGCCATGTAGTGCTTTGTCTTCCCATGCCTCTATTCTGTTCTTCATTTGGTCTTTCTTGTTGTTCTTGTTGTTGTTATAATAACTCCGTTTCTTTTCTTTTCATGGTGTAAGCGGGAGAGAATGGGAACAATGGCCGCGTTTGAAGGACTGGTTAAGCCTGGGAGTGTCTCCACTGAAATCCTCTGATCCATCATAAATATATTTCTGACGAAGGGCCAGTTAGATTAAGACCCCAACTCGCCTTGCTGCATTTTAAACGTTCTGTATCTAGGACGCTGAAGGTACAGTAATGGCCAAAATTGTGGAAACCTTTTGGGAAAAGTGTATTTTTGAGGTTTGATGGCGAATAACACCACTTTTTTGGGGGGGGAGTAGTACCATAAAATTATATATCGGTGGAAAGATAATTTAATCTAGAATGTAATGCAACCAAGTTTGTTCAATTATCTATACTGTGTTCTGTGAAAAGTTACAGCCAAATAACCAGAAAAAGGAAGCACAACTTGCTTAGGTTGATCTCAGGTAGCTTTCCTTCATTTGATTGTAGCCAATCAGCGTTTAGAAAGCCAATCAGGTGTCCTCTTGTTTTGGCCATGAGCCAATCAGATCACAGCAGGATCCAGTTATTGATCTCATGTATTGAAGCTGAGAGGAGGACATTTGTCAGTGTGTTATGTGTTTCATTTAGTGAGCTTGTTAAACGTAATCAAATTAAAGTCATGGTGCAAAGAGTTGACTGGTCACCCAGAAAGCGATGTAAAATAGTATTATTAAGTGAACAAGGCTGCAGTTATAAAGAAATTAGAAGAAAAATGGGTGGAAACTTAACCAAAGGTGGCATTTCTACCGTACACGTTTCCCAAAAGGTTTCCACAATTTTGGCCACTACTGCGCAAGCAGAAGGTAGACAGTAGCGGCCAATGGGAGCAAAGCAATCCCAATTTATGGCAGGGCTGTCCAACCTTGGCAACTTTTAGGTGGACTTCAACTGCATCCAGTTTTGGTCACCACGATGTTAAAAAAAAAAAATGTGGAGACTCTAGAAAGAGTGCAGAGAAGAGCAACAAAGATGATCAGGGGACTGGAGGCTAAGGCATATAAAGAACGGCTGCTGGAATTGGGCATATCTAATTTAATGAAGAGAAGGACGAGGGGGGACAGGATAGCAGTCTTCCAGTATCTCAGGGGCTGCCCCAAAGAAGAGGGAGTCAAGCTATTTTCCAAAGCGCCTGCAGGCAGGACAAGAAGCAACAGATGGAAACTAATCAAGGAGAGAAGCAACCTAGAACTCAGGAGAAACATCCTGACAGTGAGAACAATTAACCAGTGGAACTACCTCCCTCCAGAAGCGCTGAATGCTCCAACACTGGAAGATTTTAAGAAGCCACCGGACAGCCATTTGTCTGAAATGGTATAGGGTTACCTGCCTGAGCAGGGGGTTGGACTTGATGACCTCCAAGGTCCCTTCCAGCTTTATTATTATTATTATAACTCCCAGAATTCCTCGGCCCTCCTCTATTTAGGAGGAGCCCCAATTTGACAGCCCCCACCCCCAAATCCCTCCCAACAGAGTTCCAAGCCAGCGTCGCCAAGTTAAAAAGTAGCAGAGGTGTTTGCTAAGAGCAGGCAAGCCGGTTCTTGCCCTTGGCTCTCCCTGCCTCTTACTTGAAAATCAAGCTTTATAATTAAGGTGGAGGCTTATCTTGCAGCTTAAGCTTAAGCCTACTTTTTTTTTTTTGGCTCTGCAAGCATCCCAGACTATTGCTGGGTGCAGGAAAGCTACAACTTGGCACCCAGATGAAATTGCAACAGGAAGGTTGCTTAACCGGAGGTGGGGAAGAATTAGGCCCGAGCAAAGCAAGGGAGGGAAGCAGGGAAACATAAAATCTGATCTGCAAGGCTATCACCAGAGGCCAACCCATTTGTAGGCTGGGGGGGGGGGAATCAATTTTTGCAACAGAATCCAGATGGATCCGAACCTCTTTTTCCAATCAAAGTGAGAGGCAGGTACAGGTTGTCCTCAACTTACAACAGTTCATTTAGTGACCGTTCAAAGTTACAAAGGCACTGAAATAGGATAGGATATGATGAGAATAGAATAGAATAGAATAGAATATGGAATAGAACAGAACAAAATAGAATAGAACAAAATAGAATAGGATTAGAATAGAATAGAATAGAAGCTGGAAGGGACCTTGGAGGTCATCTAGTCTGACCCCCTGCTCAGGAAGGAAACCCTATACCAGGGATAGGCAACCTTGGCTCTTTTATGACTGGTAGACTTCAACTCCCAGAATTCCTGAGCCAGCATGGCTTAGCTTGGAGACCTCTCCCTTTCCCCTCAGCATGGCTGGCTCAGGAATTCTGGGAGTTGAAGTCCACCAGTCCTAAAAGAGCCAAGGTTGCCCACCCCTGGGCTAGGAGGCTCAACGCTTAGAACAGGAGGACCAACTCCCAGAATTCCTGAGCCAGCATGGGGGAACTATGGCCCCTTCATGACTCGTGGACTTCAACTCCCAGAATTCCTGAACCAGCCTGGCTCAGCATAGAAACCTCTCCCTTTCCCCTCAGCGTGGCTGGCTCAGGAATTCTGGGAGTTGAAGTCCACGAGTCATGAGGGGGCCATAGTTCCCCCATGCTGGCTCAGGAATTCTGGGAGTTGAAGTCCACCAGTCATAAAAGAGCCAAGGTTGCCTACCTCCGGCCTATACCATTTCAGAAAATGGCTGTCCAGTCTCTTCTTAAAACCCTCCAGTGATGGAGCAGCCACGATTTCTGGGGGCAAGCAGTTCCACTGGTTAACTGTCCTCATTGTTAGGAAGTTCCTCCTTAGTTCCAGGTTGCTTCTCTCTCTGATGGGTTTCCATCCATTCCTTCTTGTCCTGCCTTCATGCTCTTTGGGGAATAGCTTGACCCCCTCCTCTTCTTTGTGGCAGTCCCTCAAATACTGGAAGATACTGCTATATCGTGTCTCCCCTATTTCTTCTTTTCACACTGGCCACCGTGGCAGCAACCCCGTGGTCACGTGATCAAAATCCAGATGCTTGGAAACTGACATGGACTTATGACAGTTGCAGTGCCCCGGGTTCAGGCGATCCCCTTTTGCGACCTTCCGACAAGTCAAGTCGAGGGGGAAGAAGCCGGATTCACTTAACAACCGTGTGACTAGCTTAACAACCGAAGAGATTCGCTTAACGACTCGAGCAAGGAAGACGGCAGAATGGGGCAAAACTCAACTTAAGCAAGGGTAAATATGGGGGCTTCCTTCAGAATTCAGTGTTTCTCAAGCTTGACCATTTTAAGGCACGTGGACTTCAACTCCCAGAATTCCACAGCCAGCGATGCTGGCTGTGGAATTCTGGGAGTTGAAGTCCACGTGCCTTAAAATGGTCAAGCTTGAGAAACAGGGCTTCAGATCAAAGCCACGGGATGACCTCAGTATCCTGGTTAACCGCTTCAGGGAGAAGCAGATGGACGGCATCAAAGAAGACACAAGAAACAGAGCTGAGGCGGGTTAATGATTGAGCCCAACAAAGCGGCAACAAACAAACCACCCTATTGTCGTCAGGTTTCAGAGATTAAGCCACAATCACAACCATCACGGGGAGACCGTGAGCAATTCTAGGTGTGTGTGTGGGGGGGGGGAAACAGAGGAAAGGAAAATACAGATTGCAAAGGTTAGGGCTTCAATGACTGTAGTTTGAGTCTCCCCCCCCCCCAGTTCTGTCAATTTTCCAGAGGAAGGCTTTTCTAAACAGCTGGCAGGCACCTGCATAAAGGAGATGCCAGAAGGAGCAACTACAAAGCCTATACAGAAACAGTGCTGTCCCTCCCTTTGCAGAAGAGGCTGAGATTCTGGGGGAGATGGTTCCTCTTGTATTAAGACTAGCCCTGATGATGTTCCCTAGTTGGGTCATGAAACGTCTGCAAGAAAACCAACCAGTTCAGAGAGCATCAAGGACCCCACAATTTTTCTTCTCCTTCCTTCCTTCCTTCCTTCCTTCCTTCCTTCCTTCCTTCCTTCCTTCCTTCCTTCCTTCTTTCCTCCCTCCCTCCACTCCCTACTAGCCCTGATGGTGTACCCTAGTTGGGTCATGAAATGTCTGCAAGAAAACCACAAAGCTCAGAGATCACCAAGGACCCCACAGTTCTCCCTCCTTCCTTCCTTCCTTCCTTCCTTCCTTCCTTCCTTCCTTCCCTTCCCTTCCTTCTCCTTTCCATTCCCTACTAGCCCTGATGAAGTTCCTTAGTTGGGTCATGAAATGTCTGCAAGAAAACCACAAAGCTCAGAGATCACCAAGGACCCCACAGTTCTTCTTCTCCTTCCCTCCTTCCTTCCTTTCTTCTCCTCCTTTCCACTCCCTACTAGCCCTGATGGTGTACCCTAGTTGGGTCATGAAACATCTGCAAGAAAACCACCCAGCTCAGAGAGCACCAAGGACCCTACAGTTCTCCTTCCTTCCTTCCTTCCTTCCTTCCTTCCTTCCTTCCTTCCTTCCCTCCCTCCCTCCCTCCCTCCCTCCCTCCTTTTCTTTCCTTATTCTATCTCTATCCTTCCTTCCACCCTTTTCTCTTTTCTTTTCCTTCCTTCCTTCCCTCCAAGGACCCTTCATTTCAACTCCAAGCTACAAATATTGTCTTTTATTGGGAGTGGTGTTCCTTGCATGATTCTATGTAAACAGAAAGCAAACCTCCCTCCCTTCTAGCACTGATGATGTTCCCTAGCTGGGTCATGAAACGTCTGCAAGGAAACCACCCAGCTCAGAGAGCACCAAGGACCCCACAGTTCAACGCTGAGCTACAAAGATTTTCTTCTACCTGCTCCACTACACGGCTTACTTACAGTAACGGTCACATTAGCAGATGCCAGCCTGCTTGTGCCCCGGCTATAAGTCCTCGAATTGCACCCATTAAATGACCAAAGTTTTGAAGGCACTGAAGAAAAGCGACTTATGATCGGTCCTCACACTTATGACTGCTGCAGCCTCCCCGTGGATTTTTGAAAAGTCAATGGGGGAAAACGGATTTGTTTAGCGACCATGTGGTTCACTTAACAATTGCAGTGATTCACTTAGCCGCGACAAAAAAAGTAGTAAAATTGGGCACGATTCACATAAACCCCCATCTTCCTTAGAAATGGTAATTCTGATCCTCTGTGGTCGTAAGTTGAGGACTTCCTGTATCCTGAACGCAGTACTCTTCATTCAGAGATTTATGTTTGAGGGAGTCTGAGAAGACCACCAGCGTATGGACTGAAAGCATTAGAATTTTAAATATATTAAATATTAAACCTTTACCAGACGCATGCTCTAAGCCAGGGGTCTTCAAACTTGGCTCTTTGATGACTTGTGGACTTCACCTCCCAGAATTCCTCAGCCAGGCTTATATGGTCCATGCTGGCTGAGGAATTCTGGGAGTTGAAGTCCACAAGCCATAAAAGGGCCAAGTTTGCAGACCCCTGGCTTATATGGTCCATGCTGGCTGAGGAATTCTGGGAGTTGAAGTCCACAAGCCATAAAAGGGCCAAGTTTGCAGACCCCTGGCTTATATGGTCCATGCTGGCTGAGGAATTCTGGGAGCTGAAGTCCACAAGCAAGGGTCTTTAAACTTGGCCCTTTTATGACTTGTGGACTTCAACTCCCAGAATTCCACAGCCAGGAATAAAAGGGCCACCTTTGAAGACCCCGGGCTTATATGGTCCATGCTGGCTGAGGAATTCTGGGAGCTGAAGTCCACCAGTCATCAAAGGGCCAAGTGTGAAAACCCCTGCTGTAACCACAAGGAGCAACTTTGCTACCATATCGTTTCTCCTGAACTTATGACTCATGCAATCTGTTTCCTCTGTCCTCTGTGTAACTCTACCACAACAGAAGCATCTGTTCATCTAGGAACAAAAATCTCGAAGTCTGTGCAAAGTTTCTATTTAGACCAGTTTAAGATTTGTGGACTTCAACTCCCAGAATTATTAAGTGAATCACTGCAGTTGTTAAGTTAGTAATCTGAATCTGCTTTCCTGACTGACTTTGCTTGTCAGGTCGCAAAAAGGGATGGTATGATCGGAGACACTGGGACCGTCATAAATGTGAGTCATTTGTCAATCGCCTGACCCGCGAGAGGATGCTGCAATGATTGTAAGGGTGGGGAAATGGTCATCACTTTTTTTCCCAGTGCCGCTGTAACTTCAAACGGTCACTAAATGCACTGTTATAAATCAAGGACTGCTTGCATTTCGTTTGTAGTAAAAAAAAAAAAAAGCAGTCAAGAATCTTGTGACATCTTCAAGACCAGCACACATTTGTTATTGCAGAAGCTGCTGAGAAGCACACTTCGTTTCAGATATTGCATAATTTTTTTATTCCGGCGCCTGCCTCCGCCAGCCATTCTCCTTTCAGGAAGCCGATTACGGATTTGCAGATATTATTTCCAAACAAGGTGCTGATGCAGCGTTACGGCTGGGCTGGCCACAATCTGGCGGGGCTGCAAGATCATCTACCCCGTAGCTAATCCTTGCCCAGCCCGCTGTGGGAGCTGTGCAGCTGCCAAAAAGGCCACTGCAGTTGTGCCCACAGGAAAAAAAAAATGACAATAAAGGTTATCGAATCGGATCGAATCTACCTAAAGGTCCATTAACATCGGGACCAATCTAAGCTGAACAAGGGGAAATCCTCAATATGCTGGAAGTGTGGAGAGAATGTTGGGAATTACTACCACATGTGGTGGCAATGCCCAAAGGCACAAAAATTTGGGAACATATTAAAGAAATGGCTGGAAGAAATTTTGCTAATAGTGATAGAGGCCAAACCAGATTTTTTTTTAATTGAGAATTATAGAAAGAAGATATAAGAGCCGAGGTGGCGCAGCAGTTAGAGTGCAGTACTGCAGGCCACTTTAGCTGACTGTGTTCAGCAGGTCAGCGGTTCAAATCTCACCGGCTCAAGGTTGACTCAGCCTTCCATCCTTCCGGGGTAGGTAAAATGAGGACCCAGATTGTTGGGGGGCAATGTAAATATATATATATACATTGCTTACTGGTGTACACCGCTTCGAGAGTGCTTGCACTTAAAGCGGTATATAAGTCTCATAAATAAATAAATAAATAAATATAAGATACAAATTATTTACTACTGCATATAGCGGCACGAATAGCCTTTGCTCAAAAATGGAAGGAGAAAGATACTCCAACTTGAAGAGGAAATATTACTGAAAATTTTCAATTGCGCTGAAATGGGTAGACTTACGTGGGAACTCAAGGACAAAAGTGAAACTAAGTACTACAAAATCTAGGAACAACTTTATGATTGGATAGAGTCCCAGTGTTTCTCAACCTTGACAATTTTAAGGCATGTGGACTTCAACTCCCAGAATTCCACAGCCAGCATTGCTGGCTGTGGAATTCTGGGAGTTGAAGTCCACATGCCTTTAAATTGTCAAGGTTGAGAAACACTGGTAGACAATAAGAGAATAGCCAAGACAAATGTACAGTGTTAGAATAAAATATAGATTATAGACAATGTATATTTAAAAGACAAATAGATATATAGCAATAAGGGAAAAAGTGTTAATATTATATTATAAATAGTGAGCAAAAGCTTAAGAATTTTATGTCTAGATGAGTACTAATACTACTGTAAAATGTCGGAAGATGTATGGAGCCAGTGACGTCATATCTATGTCCAATGTGTTTTTAATTTTGTATTAATCTATATAAATAAAAAGGTAAAAGTTCGTTTGTTCAAAATCTTAAATCTCCAAAAGTTCTTCACCGATTGCTTTGAAATTTTGACACAACGTTGCATTCGAATACGCACGTGTTTTTATATACCTATATTATATAGATGTCACACCTGTGATAGGTAAAAACATGCTTTTTTGAAAAACAGGCAAAACATGCTTTTTTAAAAAAAAAACCAGTGCCATCTGTTGGACGTAATCTCTATATCTGCACACACAATGGAACAACAAAAAAATATTGTATACCCACAAGCATTGTGAAATTAAACATCTTACAAACGTGCACTCTCTCTTCTCTTTCTTTTCCATTTAACCACACTGAGCCACAGCAACGCGTGGCCGGATACAGCTAGTAAAAATTAAAAAAAAAAAACATTGGGACCAATCTAAAGCTGAATTAAGTTCAGCCTGACTGTGTGATTTAAAAAGCGACTTTAGTTTGCTTTGCCTGCTAAGCGTCAAATGAGGAAAGCCAATGTGCCTCTCGAGTGGAAATGTGCCAAGGCACCACAAGGCTTTCACTGCAGCCTGAAGACAGAAAAGCACGCCACGCCCGACACAGGACAAGCAGTTTACAACAACAAACCTCCGTAAATTCAGTGGAGGTGCCCACATTTTAGCTGCAAATATTCTGGCGTTCCAGATTCCGTCACCCTCAGCTTTTTTTCTTGCAAGATCTCAGCTGACCCTGTCAACTATGCTCTTAGGGGCAAAGGTTCAGGCTAGCAAACCAGCAAAGGAAGCGGAGTCCTCTTTGTTCGCAGTGTTTCTCAACCTTGACAATTTTAAGGCATGTGGACTTCAGCTCCCAGAATTCCACAGCCAGCATTGCTGGCTGCGGAATTCTGGGAGCTGAAGTCCACATGCCTTAAAATTGTCAAGGTTGAGAAACACTGCGGGAGTCTTTGACTTACAACAGCTCATTGTAAGCTTGCAACAACCCTGAACAACAACCCTGAAAAGTGACTTGCGACAGTGTTTGACACTTCACGACAGTTGCAGCATCCCTTTGGTCAAGTGATCAAAATTTAGAGGCTCAGCAACTGGCTCCTATTTATCACGGTCGCAGCGCCCTGGGACGCCCTTTTGCGACCTTCGGCCAAGCAACGACTACAATGGAGCCCAACATTTAATTTGTGAAGTGGGTTTTGCCCCGTTTGGCGACTTCCCTTGCCACACTTGTTAAGCGAATTGCTGCAGTTGTTAAATTAGTAACACGGAGTTGAAGTGCCACTGGCTTCCCATGTTTCTCCGTGTCATCTATGTTTGCGTACGTGAGTAAATGCATAATGGTATTTTTTGAGAGCCGAATGCAACGAAATTTCAGTTTAATGTATGCTGATTCGTGTGTATTTAAAGTGACAATAAAGTTTCATTCTTCCTATTCTATTCTTCATTCCTTTTCTTCTATTCTATTCTTCATTCTATTCTATTCTATTCTATTCTATTCTATTCTTGTATTTTCTTCTTATTTCCTATTCCATTCCACTCTTTATTCTTCTATTGTACTGTATTCTATTCTATTCTGCAATTTGCATTCTATTCTATTCATTATTCTATTCCTCGTTCTATTCTATTCTATTCTATTCTTGTATTTTCTTCTCTTATTTCCTATTCCATTCCACTCTTTATTCTTCTATTGTATTGTATTGTATTCTATTCCGCAATTAGCATTCTATTCTATTCTATTCTATTCTATTCTATTCCTTATTGCATTCCTTGTTCCATTCCTTGTTCTATTCCTCATCCTATTCTATTCCTCATTCTATTCTATTCTATTCTATTCTATTCTATTCCCTATTTTCTATTCTATTCTATTCTATTCTATTCTATTCTATTCCTTATTGCATTCCTTGTTCCTTTCCTTGTTCTATTCCTCATTCTATTCTATACTATTCTATTCTATTCTATTCTATTCTATTCTATTCTATTCTATTCTATTCTATTCTATTCTATTCTATTCTATTCTATTCTATTCTATTCTATTCTTCTCTTATTTCCTATTCCATTCCATTGACTTTGCTTGTCAGAAGGTCTCAGAAGGAGACTGCATGATCCCGGGACACCGTAACCATCATAAATGAGTCTGAATTTTGATCATGTGACCTTGGGGATGCTACAACGGTCCTAAGTGTGAAAAACGGTCCCAGGTCCCTTTTTTTCAGTACCAGTGTCAACTTCGGTCACTAAATGAACTGTCGTAAGTCAGGGACTACCTGTACCGGAGACACAACACTCTGAGACACACCATCAACAGATCTCCGCTCTTCAAAGAATTCCACCCCAGGGTCTCTCTCTGCTCAAATGAAGGCAGGGTTTTTTTGTGTGTGTTTTTTTTTAAACAGTTGAAATCTCCATTCTACCCCCTTCCCCCCCCCCCCAATAAAAGACTCAAAACAAATGCAGGAAAGAGCTGGCTTCAACAATTGCAGGAAGGTTCTATTCATCCCCGGCCATGCTTCTTTCTCAGGAAGAACAATCTCCCTCTTATCCTATGCTTTGACCCTCGTGAGTCATCCCAAGGGCTTCTTACTAAAAACGGTTAGCTGTCCCAGCAGAGAAGTGAAACAAACTGATTTTTCAAAAGAAAGCAGAACAGAGAGGGGGGGGGGAGAAAAGAAAGGGAGAGAGAAAAGAAAGGGAGAGAAGGGGGGAGAAAGAGAGAGAGGGAGAGAGAAAAGAGAGGGAGACAGGGAGAGAAGAGAAAAAGAGAGGGAGGGGGACGGGATGAGAGAGGGAGAGAGAAAAGAAAGAGGGAGAGGGAGAGAGAAAAGAGAGGGGAGAGGGAAAAGAGAGAGAAGAGAAATAGGGAGAGGGGGAGGAGAGAGAGAAAAGAGGGAGAGAAAAGAAAGGGAGAGAGGGAGAGAGAAAAGAGAAATAGAGAGGGAGGGGGACAGGGGATGAGAGAGAGGGAGAGAGAAAAGAGAGGGAGAGGAGGAGGAGAGAGAGGGAGAGAAAAAAGAGAGGGAGAGGGAGAGAGAGAGGGAGGAAAGAGAGGGAGAGAGAAAGAAAGGGAGAGAGAGCAGAGAGAAGGAGAGAGAGAGAGAGAGAGAGAGAGAGAGAGAGAGAAAGAAAATGGTCTCATAAGATCAAAAGGCTAGCATTTTCTTTTGAAATCATTTTGCAGAATATTTTGGGAGGCCCATCTGGAAGTGTCTCCTTAGAGGCCTTCAAAGCAAGAACCACCTCATGCATGACTGTTATGAGACAACTGAAAAGTGGGATAAATGGAGATTATAATGCTTTCATTAGCTGCCCCACCCACGACAACTCAAAATAATAATAATAATAAAGTAGACAAGGTTGACATAAGAATAAAAGTTCCCCTACTCTGATGACTTTTATGGAAAGTCTGCTTGGTCTGCTGTTTTACAGCTGGCCCCTCAAACGGCTTGCAGGCAGCCCTCGACTTCGGACCAGAAGTGAGCCCAAAACCCATGTCGCTAAGTGAGAAATTTGTGGCGGGCCTCGCACCGTTTTACGACCTTTCTCGCCACCGTCGTTAAGTGGATCCCTACGGTTGTTAACTTGGGAACACGGGGCTTCGGCGAATCTGCCTTCCCCCAGGGACTTTGGCCCGTCAGGTGGTCGCAAAAGGGGATCACGTGACCCTGGACACTGCAACCGACATAAGTACATGTCAGTTGCCAAGCATCCGAATGTAAATCGCGTGACCACGGGGATGCTGCAACGGTCGCAAGTGTGAAAAACGGTCGTAAGTCCCTTTTTTCCAGTGCCGTCACTAAGCCGACTGTTGTTGCAATCAGGGCTCAAGGGACGACAAACCACAGCTTTCAAGGTTTAGCATGTTTGTTACTTTGGGGAAATTCCTTTCTCCTAAACCAGAGTTTCTCAAACTTGGCCCTTTGATGATGGGTGGACTTCAACTCCCAGAATTCCCCAGCGAGCGTTATTCTCCCGACATTATCCCCAGCCGGGCCGGCTGAGGAATACTGGGAGTTAAAAGTCCACCCAACTTAAAAGGGACAAATTTAAACCGCTTCAAATTATCCCCTGAAATTATCCCCACCACCACAGGGATTCTGGGAGTTGAAGTCCACGTATCCTACAGTTGCAGAAGAGTGACCTAAATGAAGAAATGGAGCAGAGGGGGGGGAATTCAAGTGGAGGGGGGGGCACAATCCCTAAATAATCTGGTGGGAGGGGAAAAAAACCAGGAACGCCACCCGATCTTTAAGGGGCCAAGTTTGGAAAACACAAGATTTTGAAAAAAGATTCAAATGATCCCCATCCAATGATCCCCAGCATGGTTGGCTGTGGAATTCTGGAAGCTGAAGTTCAGCCAGGAAGAGGAGAAACACAGAATGATGGGCACAGAAAGGAACTAACACAGCAGGACAGCCAGGGGCCACAAAAGAATTAAAGGTGTAAAAAAAGAGGCATGATGGACACACACACACACACACACACACACACACACACACACACACACACACACACACCGACCCGACAGGAAGACCTCAGGATGGGAATGGCAAGGGTGTGAAATGATTTGAACCCACCCCCAGATACGGGGAGCAGCGCTTCTCCTGAAGGATGTGAGAAGGACAGCCGCGAGACCAAAGTGATCAATCAATCAGAACAGAACTGGAAGGCGCCTTGGAGGTCATCTAGTCCAACCCCCCCGCTCAAGCAGGAAACCCTATTACCATCTCAGACATTCTCCAATCTCTTCTTTAAAACTTCCAGGGATGGAGCATTCCCAACTTCTGGTGGCAAGCTGTTCCACTGGTTAATTGTCCTCAGTGTTAGGAAGTTTCTCCTTAATTCCAGGTTGTTTCTCTCCTTGATGAGTTTCCATCCGTTGCTTCTTGTCCTGCCTTCGGGTGCTTTGGAGAACAAGTTGGCCCCCCTCCAATTTGGGGCAGCCCCTCAAATATTGGGGTGCTGTTATCATGCCCCCCCCCGGTCCTTCTTTTCTCTAGACTGCTATTCCCAAATCCCACAGCCGTTCTTCGTGCGTTTCGGTCTCCAGGCCTTTAAATCATCTTAGTTCAGTGTTTCTCAACCTTGACCATTTTAAGGCATGTGGACTTCAACTCCCAGAATTCCACAGCCAGCATTGCTGGCTGTGGAATTCTGGGAGTTGAAGTCCACATGCCTTAAAATGGTCAAGGTTGAGAAACACTGTCTTAGTTGCTCTTCTCTGCGCTTTTTCCAAAGTCTCAACCTCTTTTCTGTAATTTGGCGAGCAAAACTGGATGCAGAATTCCAGCTGTTTTCACACATGAGGAATGAACAACAGAGACTGAGGGCTAGCCAAGAAGACCCCCATGAGATTGGATCGGGGGCAGGACAAAGTGGGGAGCAAAACAGGGGCCCTGAAGGGCAGCAAAGAGCAAGAGGCTGGAAAAATACAGTCCTCAACCTACGACCGTGACCGAGCGCAGTTTCCGCAGCTTATCAAGTCAGCTTGGCTCCGTTTTACCACCTTTCTTCCACCGCGGTGACGTGAATCTGCCTTTGTTCAGTGGCTAACACGGTCGTTAAGCGGAATCCGGCTTTCCCCCCCCCATTGACTTCGCTCGTCAGAAAGTCACAAAAGGGGATCACGTGACAGCCCACCGGGGACACTGCAACCGTCGTAAGGACATGCCAGTTGCCAAGTGTCTGAATTTTGGTCACGTGATCCCCCAGGACGCTGCAACGGCTGTGCGATAAACAGTCATAAGTAGCTCTTTTTTTAGATCCGTTGTAACGTCAGTCACCCAATGAGGAGTTGCAAAGCGAGGATATATTTGTATATTTGGATTCGAGAAAGCCGGCGTGTCAATCAGGATAACTTACACACGAGCAACTGGAGGCAAACCGGATGCAGGGGCCGGAAGCGAAAGTTATAACGTTTCTGTGGTGAGAGACAAGTTTTTAAATCAACAAGAGACCGATTTTTAATCTTTTTCGGGGGGGGGGGTTTAAAAAGCCTGGCAACCTGAAGAGAGGTAGCTGGGAAAATAAAACCCTTTCAGGGCCACAAACGTTGAGCGGTTTCCCCCCTGAAATGTGATCCGAATTGGTTCTCTTTTCCGTAGAAAGCCTGTATAATTCAATATATCCGAGAGAAAGCCGTGATTCACACTTGACAGGGCGATGTGGCAATTTTTTTTACTTTCTTTGGAGTGAAGCACCAACCACGCGGCACGCGATTTGTCTGGAGCAAACGGTAAACTTGGCCCTTTGATGACTGGTGGACTTCAGCTCCCAGAATTCCTCATCCACCATGGACCATATAAGCCAGGGGTCTTCAAACTTGGCCCTTTGATGACTCGTGGACTTCAACTCCCAGAATTCCTCAGCCAGCATGGGCCATATAAGCCAGGGATCTTCAAACTTGGCCCTTTGATGACTTGTGGACTTCAACTCCCAGAATTCCTCAGCCAGCATGGGCCATATAAGCCAGGGATCTTCAAACTTGGCCCTTTGATGACTTGTGGACTTCAACTCCCAGAATTCCTCAGCCAGCATGCCTTTGCTTAAATGAGGGCTTAGACTGGGGGCGTCCAATCTTTGTGACTTTAAGACCTGTGGACTTTAACTCCCAGAATTCCTTTGGCAGCAATGCTGACTGGGGAAGTCTGGGAGTTGAAGTCCACAGGTCTTAAAGTCACAAAGATTTGACGCCCATAGTGTAAACCTTCATTTAAGCAAAGGTTCTCTTTATCCTTCAGAGCAGTGGTTCTCAACCTGGGGGTCGGGACCCCATTTGGGGTCGAACGACCATTTCACGGGGGTCGCCAAACAACGCAGTCCGCCATTTTCCCCCCCTTTTCCTTAGCTATGCTACTCCCTTTTCTTCTATTGGCTTTTGAAAGCCAATAGAATAGACTCTCTTGAGTAGAGTCTAATTCTATTGGCTTTCAAAAGCCAACAGGAATTGTCCAGGCTGTCTCTGCCCTGCTGAGCCCGCCAAAAGTCCCAGTCTGCAAATGGTGCTGCACCAGTTGAGTAGTCCTCGACTTACGACCGGTTGAGTAGTCCTCGACTTACGACCGGTTGGGGGGTCACTGCATTAAAAAGGTTGAGAACCACTGGTTCAGAGGACAGACATTAAGGGTCAAGGGGGGGCAATATTGATGCTGGGGGGGGGAGATGGTTCCCCACTGTTTCAAAGGACAGCAGAGAGAATGCAGGTAATCCCTCCCCTTACAGTCATTTGTTTAGTGACCATTTGAAGTTAAAATGGCACTGAAAAAAAAAATGACTTGTGAGCAGAGACCTGGTTTGGAGGAAGAAATAGGAAAACCTGCAAATGAGAAAGAGAAGCTGAAGATGCCAAAAAAAAGAAAAAAGAAAAAGAAATTGTGCAAAGGTCACAAATGCAAGAGAAGGACAAGGAGACACGGACAACTCACGAATCGAGCAAAGAGAGCTAAATGTCAAATTAAAGTTAAAATCCCTCACTCCAAATCCATAGGCCGAACTGGGTGGCCTTGAACCCATCTCGTCTCCAATTTTTTTTTTTTTTAACCTTAAAGGGGCTACTTAAAAGACATTTCCCGAAGTCACAATGTAGATTAATAAGGGTACTTCTGCTACCATTCTGTCAGTTTGAGAATTACCAAGTTATTTCCTCCAGAAAAAAAACGCAGCGTCAACATTCTGGATGGGGAGGAAAAAAGAGAGAGAAAAGGCACAGAAAAGAACAACAAACCTGCAAGGTAGGAGAGCTGAATCAACAGCCTGGCCCTCCCAGGCTCGGATTAAAGCCAATTAGCTCTGCTCAATCCTCATCTAAGCTATTCATTGCTAATGACTCCCTGCAAACTGACACATTGATTTCAATGGGAAAAATGCTAGCTGAAAAATGACGAGGGGGGGGGTCAAGGCTCTGAAGCAATGGATGGGTCTATTCCCAAAGTCTCTCACCCCCCAATCCCACACACACACACACACACACCTGGCAAGGCCCAGGAGCTCCTGGGAATGGCAATAGTGCCCCTTGACGCAAAAGGAGGACTTAAAGCAGAGGTGGTGGGATGCCCGGAGAAAAAACAGAGAAGGCCAGGACGAGACTAAAGGGCAGGGGAGGATCTGAGAGTAAAAAAATTAAATGCAGCTAACTCTTTAATTTTGAAGTCACAACGGCACTGGAAAAAGGGACTGACGGCCGTTGTTCACACTTACGACCGTCGCAGCCTCCCCAGGGTCAGGTGATCCACATTCAGACACACACATATGATGGTTTGCAGCCTCCCCAGGGGTCACGTGATCCCCTTTGTGACCTGACAAGCAAAGTCCACGGGGGAGGGGAGCCAGATTCATTTAACCACCGTGGCAAGGAAGGTCGCAAAACGGGGGCAAAACCCACTGAACTGTCTTGCTTAGCAACGGAAATTCCAGGCTCAATTGTGGCCGTCAAGTCAAGGGCTGCCTGTAATGCAACATTAAAAATATAAAATAAAAACTCCCGGGATATCTTCCTCGATGCCACCGGCTGGAAAAGGGAAGGGGCAACTTCCAAAGTCTCCCCCAAGGTCAGAGCCTCCATGGTCAGGAGCAGCGTGCTGCCGAATGGCGTTTGGCCCTCGCCAGGGTCTCTTCCCTCCCCCCCCCCCGCATCTCCGAGGCTGGCAGCCAAGAATTATGGGTAACGGTACCTAGGGTGGGGAGGGGGCAAAATGGGAAGGAGTAGCCACCACGCAGGGGCTCCATCCCTGAGAAGGGAATGCTGGATAAACCAGGATAAAAAAGAAGCCCAGTTTTCTTGGCTGCAGAAGCCGAAGGAAAACTGGGGGGGGGGGGGCAGGCTGAGCCAGATCACATGTCCCCAGAAGACCTGGGTCTGGGGGGGGGGGTCGTCTGTATGAACCCAACTCTGCAGGTGGGAGGGGAGGAGATTAAAAAAAGGGGCAAAAAAAGTGTGAAGAAGATTAAGGTTGGGGGGTGGACAGGAGGCTCAGAAAATAAGGCCAATATATAATAATCAAACGTTCCTATAAAAGCAGCGTTTCTCACCCTTGACCATTTTAAGGCATGTGGACTTCAACTCCCAGAATTCCACAGCCAGCATTGCTGGCTGTGGAATTCTGGGAGTTGAAGTCCACATGCCTTAAAATGGTCAAGGGTGAGAAACACTGCTATAAAAGACTCATTTCCAAAATAAAGTCTCAAAAAGGGGAGAGGAAAAAGAGGAAAGGGGGGGGAGACACCAAGCCCACCCCAACCGCCTTCGTTCAAGTTACACGTATCTTTGATGGGGGGGGGGCAGAAGCCATTCCGATGACTCCCAGCCCTGATATAACCCCCCCTCCCAAAAAAACTAATCAGAATAAAATAACCCCCAAATAACCAAAAGAAGGGAAGGAGGTGAAAGGGGGGGGGGACACCCAGCCCTGCGGCTTGCCCTCAAGTTACCTGTGTCTTTTTTCCCTTCCCACAAACTCTACCTGGGTCCTTCCTTGCCTTGAAATTGCACGCATTCAGATGACTCCCAGCCCCCACTGATATCCTGTGATATAAAAGGTAACCCTAATAAAATAATCCCCAAATGAAGGCAGATTTCTGCTAAAAGAGAGGGAGGGGGGAGGACACCGAGCCCAGCCCAGCCCTCTTCCCTCATGCTACACCTGTCTTTGCCTTCCCACAAGCTACATGTGCCTTTGCCTGCCCTCCAGCTACACGCATTTGTGTCTCCCCTCAAGCTACACCTCAAGCTACACGTGTATTTCTCTACCTGCAAGTTAGCCGTCTCTATTCCTTCAAGTTCCACGCATTCAGATGACTCCCAGCCCCATTGATAGAACAGCTAATCCTAGTAAAACAATCCCCAAGTAAGGCTGGTCTCAACAAGGGGGGAGGACGGGGGACACCAGGTCCAGCCCAGCTCCCTTCCCTCATGCTACACGTGTCTCTCCTTTCCCACAAGCTACCCCGTGCCTTTGCCTAGACATGCATTTTCCTCTTCCCTCAAGCTACACGGGTCCTTCCCTACCCACACCTTACACGTGTCTCTCCCTTTTCTCATGCTACACGTGTCTCTCCCTTCCCACAAGCTACCCGTGCCTTTGCCTACCCTCGAGCGACATGCATTTTCGTCCTCCCTCAAGCTACGCGTATCTCTCCCTTGCAAGTCACACGTGTCTTTCCCTTTCCTCATGCTACACGGGTCTCTCCCTTCCCACAAGCTACCTAGGCCTTTGCCTACCCTCAAGCGACATGCATTTTCGTCCTCCCTCAAGCTACACGGGTCCTCCCCTGCCCACATCTTGCACGGGTCTTTCCCTTCCCGCATGCTACACGCGTCTCTCCCTTCCCACAAGCTACCTAGGCCTTTGCCTACCCTCAAGCGACATGCATTTCCCTCTTCCCTCAAGCTACACGGGTCCTTCCCTGCCCACATCTTATATGTGTCTCTCCCTTCCAAGTCACACGGGTCTTTCCCTTCCCTCAGGCTACACGTGTCTCTCCCTTCCCACAAGCTACCTGCGCCTTGCCTACCCTCAAGCGACCTGCATTGTCGTCCTCCCTCAAGCTACATGGGTCCTTCCCTGCCCACATCTTGCACGGGTCTTTCCCTTCCCGCATGCTACACGTGTCTCTCCCTTCCCACAAGCTACCTGCGCCTTGCCTACCCTCAAGCGACCTGCATTTTCGCCCTCCCTCAAGCTACACGGGTCCTTCCCTGCCCACACCTGACACGGTTGTCTCCCTTCCCTCGTGCTACACGTGTCCCCCCTTCCCACGTTACACGCGTCCAGACGACTCCCACACACACACCCCGCCGCCAGGACGCGAGGACCCCCCCTCCCCTGCGCCCCCGCCTCCCGCAGGCTCACCGTCAGGCCGGTGCCCAGCACGATCACGTCGTACTCCTCGTTCATGGCGGCGGTGACTGCAGCGGAGGCGGCGGCCGGGCGGCGGGCGAGGCCGGGCGGCGGGGGCGCGGCGCTGGGGGGCCTCCCTCGCTCGGGGGCGGCGGCGGCGACGGGGCTCGGGCGGCGGGGCCGGGGCTTGGGCGGCGGTTCGGGCCCGCGGCGGCCGTGAGCGCCGGCGCTGGAGGAGGACGAGGCGACAGCTGAGGAGAAAATGGAGGCGACGCTGCTGCTGCCTCCGCCGCCGCCGGGAGGAGACCGCGCCAGAGGGGCGGGGCCTTTGGAGGGCGGGGCGGGGCCTCGCCCGCCACCCGAGGAGGAGGAGCTGGAGGGCGCCCCAATCCCCGCCATCGTAGCCCAGGGGGCGCTGCCCGGCCGGCGGCCGTTATTGGGCTGCCGCGAGATGTCAATCAAAAAGAGGGAGGGAGGGAGGGAGGGGAGAAAAAGGAGGCGGGGCGTTCCTTTATCCCACTGAACGCCACCCACCCGCCCGGCGGTGATTGGCTGCGCGCCCTCGGCCGGCCAAGGCGAGGAAGGCTCGATGCCACGCAGGTGGCGGCGGCGGCGGCAGCGTGCTTGGGAGGGAGGCGCATGCGTACCCGCGCGGGTGAAGCCGCTGCCCTATGAAGCAGCGGACGGCTGGCGCGTCCGGGGGATGAACACGTGACCCGCTGCCCAGAAGAGGCTTCAGCCAAGCCAGGGGTAGGCAACCTTGGCTCTTTTGTGATTCGTGGACTTCAACTCCCAGAATTCCTGAGCCAGCCATACTGAGGGGAAAGGGAGAGGTTTCCATGCTGAGCCAGGCTTGTTCAGGGATTATGGGAGTTGAAGTCCACGAGTCATGAAGGGGCCATAGTTCCCTCAAGCTGGCTCAGGAATTCTGGAAGTTGAAGCCTGCAAGTCATGAGGGGGCCATAGTTCCCCCATGCTGGTTCAGGAATTCTGGGAATTGAAGTCCACCAGTCATAAAAGAGCCAAGGTTGCCTACTCCTGGTCTAGGAGGCTCACCGCTTAGAACAGGAGGACTTAGGCCAGGGGTAGGCAACCTTGGCTCTTTTATGACTGGTGGACTTCAACTCCCAGAATTCCTGAGCCAGCCATGCTGAGGGGAAAGAGAGAGGTTTCCAAGCTGAGCCATGCTGGCTCAGGAATTCTGGGAATTGAAGTCCACCAGTCATAAAAGAGCCAATGTTGCCTAGCCCTGCCCTAGGCCGCTTTATGACTCGTAGACTTCAATTCCCAGAATTCCTGAGCCAGCCGTGCTGAGGGGAAAGGGAGAGGTTTCCAAGATGAGCCATGCTGGCTCAGGAATTCTGGGAATTGAAGTCCGCAAGTCATGAGGGGGCCATAGTTCCCTCATGCTGGCTGAGGAATTCTGGGTGTTGAAGTCCGCAAGTCATGAGGGGGCCAAGGTTTCCCCCATGCTGGCTCAGGAATTCTGGGAGTTGAAGTCCACCAGTCATAAAAGAGCCAAGGTTGCCTATCCCTGCTCTAGGAGGCTCACTGCTTAGAACAGGAGGACTTAGGTCAGGGGTAGGCCACCTTGGCTCTTTTATGACTGGTGGACTTCAACTCCCAGAATTCCTGAGCCAGCCGTACTGAGGGGAAAGGGAGAGGTTTCCAAGCTGAGCCATGCTGGCTCAGGAATTCTGGGAATTGAAGTCCACAAGGCTTAAAGTGGCCAAGTTTGAAGACCCTTTCCATTGAAACTCCGAATAAACAAGGCAATTATCTTTTGATATCTCTAAGCTCCTCCTGTTATCCCAATAACAACAACCCTGTGAGGTGGGTTGGGCCAAGAGCAAGCGGCAAGCCCAAACTCCCCAGCTTCCATCTTTAAGGGCGCGATTCAGCCTCTCCCGTCTAACATCTTAGCCGCTATACCAAGTTGGCTAATGTTTTTCCAAAAGGATGAGATACAAACTTGCTATAAATTCACCCAATACAGGCAATCCTCAACTTACCATTTCATTTAGTGACCGTTCAAAGTTACAATGGCATTGAAAAAAAGGGACTTAGGACCGTTTTTCACACTTACGACCGTTGCAGCATCCCCTGGGTCACGTGATCAGAATTCAGATGCTCGACAACTGATTCATATTTATGACGGTCGCAGCGTCCTGGAGTCATGTCAGCCCCTCATGCGACCTAACTCAAGGACTACCTGTATAGTGTCAACTAGAAAATTAGACCGAGTCAACCCTGGTTAGAGTTACATGGATACATGTTTGCGGCAGCCAGCTAGTCACTTGGTGTGGCATATGAAAACAGGTTTGCACATTGTATTACGCCACGATTGCTCTTTAAATAGGACCAATGGCTGCCAAACAGACCACAGTATTATATTATTCAAGAATTATGCTCTACGCTATGCCGGACTTATTCATCCGGAAGGCTGACTGAAACATGAATTCCCACAAAATAAGCCATACAGGCTAGGCCAGTGACGGCGAACCTTTTAGAGACCGAGTGCCCGAACTGCAATCCAAAACCCACTTATTTATCGCAAAGCGCTATTTTCCAAAGTGCCTGAAGGCAGAACAAGAAGCAACGGATGGAAACTAGTCAAGGAGAGAAGCAACCTAGAACTAAGGAGAAATTTCCCGACAGTTAGGAGAATTAACCAGTGGAACAACCTGCCTCCAGAAGCGGTGAATGCTCCAACACTGGAAGTTTTTAAGAAGAGACTGGATAGCCATTTGTCTGAAATGGTTTGGGTTTCCTCCCTGAGCAGGGGGTTGGATTAGATGACCTCCAAGGTCCCTTCCGACATTATTATTATTATTATTATTATTATTATTATTATTATTATTATTATTATTATTATTATTATTATTAAAGTGCCAACAGGGCAATTTAATCTGAATACTGAGGTTTTAGTTTAGAAAAAACAACTCATACATTAACATCTTTTGTCTTAAAAGAAAAACACCATAACAAAGCTTTCAGTGATACAAACAACTTTTTACTGAAAGGTAAACAGTTTGCATTTGGCATGCTTTTGAACCATTAATGTGATTTTTGCTGTTGTATGCATGCTGATCATTTGTCCAACCTTGGCTCATACTTTGTACGTTTGAAAGCAACACATGCAACACTCAGGTCATCTGTTAGTCTGTTTCTGGTGTCAGATTTGATAGAATTCAAAGCTGAAAACAGCCCGCTCACTCTGGAAGCTTGTTTTGGCTAGGAAGGGGCTTGAGAAACAGCTTTTTTTCCTGTGAAAACTTAGCCAAAGAGCGAGGCACGCGTGCCCAGAGAGTGCTCCGAGCGCCCCTCTCTGGCACGCATGCCATAGGTTTGCCACCACTGGGCTAGCCGCTAGGCCACTGTTCCTCATCCTCAGCAACTTTCAGATGTGTGGTCTTCAACTCCCAGAATTCCCCATCGACTAAAAGACTCCTCCCCCTTATAACATTTTGGGAAAGAGCCTCTGGGAAGCTTTTGCTCATATGTTATACCAGAAAAGAGTTGGAAATTAGGGTGTGTGTGTGTGTGTGTGTGTGTGTCTTTTTAATGCTCGTTCCCACCAAGTCTGTTCTCCTCAAAGAGCTGGAGAAGGTCAGGTTTCTTCGCCAGTTGCCTGGCGTACATCCCGGTGTCGTCTGGAGAATCCTTTAAACCTGCCTGCAGGAGGAAATGCACGCAGGGTGCGTGTTGTCTTGCAGAAGCCATGTGCAGCGCTGTGCGGGACAGAGAAAGCAAAGCAAGCGTGAAGGCCTTGTGCACGCCATGGCAGCACGCAGCCCTCCGGCGTCAGTCCCTTCACTTCTTATTGAAGTCAAAAATTTAACATTTGTTCGTACGAATATATTCATTTTGCCTTAAGCCTAGGTGGTTTTAGATGCAGATTCGCTGTATTTATTTCAGAGGTAAATTTAGCCAGTTTCCTCTAGTGGTTAAGGAATCAGGCTGGAAACTAGGAGCTGTGAGTTCTAGTCCTGCTTTAGGCAGGGTGACCTTGAATTAATCACCAGGAGACAGTGACTTCTAGTCCTCTCTTAGGCATGAAAACCAGCAGGATGACTTTGGGTTAATCACCAGGAGATGGTGAGTTCTAGTCCTGCCTCAGGCATGAAAACCAGCAGGGTGACCTTGGATTAATCACCAGGTGACAGTGAGTTCTAGTGCTGCCTTAGGCATGAAAACCAGCAGGGTGACCTTGGGTTAATCACCAGGAGACGATGAGTTCTAGTCCCGCCTTAGGCATGGAAGCTGGCTGGGTGACTTTGGGCCAATCACCAGGAGACGGTGAGTTCTAGTCCTGCCTTAGGCATGGAAGCTGGCTGGGTGACTTTGGGCCAATCACCAGGAGACGGTGAGTTCTAGTCCTGCCTTAGGCATGAAAACCAGCAGGGTGACCTTGGGTTAATCACCAGGAGACAGTGAGTTCTAGTGCTGCCTTAGGCATGAGAGCTGACTGGGTGACCAACCGGTAGATGGTGAGTTCTAGTCCCATCTTTGCTATGAAAGCCAGCTGGGTGACTTTGGGCCAATCCTCAGAAGACTCGTCCTAGAGGATGCAGACCCTGTAAGCCTCCTGCACCCCGCTGACCTGGTTTGGTGGTCCCCCAGGGTCTTGTTAGCAAAGCGGCCTTACCAGTTCGATGCTTCTTATCCTGCACATGCAGGGACGCCCCCAAGGAAAGCAGACATTGGATCGTACCCTTGTGCCCTTCCTACATGGCAGAACAAAAACACAAGAGTCGAGATTCAGTGCAAGTGTGAGCCCCTCGAAGTGCGTTTTGTGCAACCCAGATGGACTTACTCTAAGGGCCTAGCCACAAATCATAGTTTGCAATCTGTAGGTTTTAGTCATCCGTAGGGTTTCTATTTTATTCTCAGCTCAGGAGCCAAAGAGGACACAGGCGATGGATGTCAGCTCCCAGAATCCTTTGCCAGGACCGCCCATCACATGAATGAAGGGACCTGGGCCACTAAAGCTGCATTCGTTTTGCTGGAAAGCAGAAGTGGCCAGGAACAATTGCAGTAGGCTGGGGAGGATGGGAGGTGAGGAAGAGGAAGAAAAGGCGAGGAGAAGGTCACACACCAGAGGGTGGATGTGTTCAGATGTTCCTCCTCTTCCTTCCTCAGCAGTAAAGACTGTTTTAAAAGTTGAAAGAAGAATAATTTTTTTTTTTTGCAAATCCCTAGTTGGACAAAATATTTAATTCTTATAAGATGATGCTGAATCTGTTGGTTATTTGGCTTAAGGCACCCTTAATTGAGAGTCACTTGGGTCTCGGGGTCTAGGCTAGTGAATTCTAGTCCTACCTTAGGCATGAAAGCCAGCTGGGTAACTTTGGGCCAATCATTAGGAGACGGTGAGTTCTAGTCCTACCTTAGGCACAAAAGCTGTCTGGGTGACTTTGGGCCAATCACCAGGAGACGGTGAGTTCTAGTCCCGCCTTAGAAATGAAAGCCAACTGGGTGGCTTTGGGGCAATCACCAGGAGACGGTGAGTTCTAGTCCCGCCTTAGCCATGAAAGTCAACTGGGTGACTTTGGGCCAATCACCAGGAGACGTGAGTTGTAGTCCCACCCTGGAAATGAAAGTCAACTGGGTGATTTTGGGCCAATTACCAGGAGACGGTGAGTTCTAGTCCTGCCTTAGCCATGAAAGTCAACTGGGTGACTTTGGGCCAATCACCAGGAGACATTGAGTTCTAGACCTGCCTTAACCATGAAAGCCAACTGGGTGACTGGGCCAATCACCAGGAGACGGTGAGTTCTAGTCCCGCCTTAGCCATGAAAGCCGACTGAGTGACTTTGGGCCAATCACCAGGAGACGGTGAGTTCTAGTCCCGCCTTAGAAATGAAAGCCAACTGGGTGACTTTGGGCCAATCACCAGGAGACAGTGAGTTCTAGTCCCATCTTAGCCATGAAAGTCAACTGGGTGACTTTGGGCCAATCACCAGGAGACAGTGAGTTCTAGACCCGCCTTAACCATGACAGTCAACTGGGTGGCTTTCGGCCAATCACCAGGAGACATTTCTAGCCCCGCCTTGGGCATGGAAACCAGCTAGATGACTTTGGGCCGATCATTCCCTCTCAGCCCAACCCACCTCACAGGGTCGTTGTGGGAAAAATAGGAGGAAGATGTGTTTTGATATGTTCGTCCCTTTCAGTCACTTGTAAAAAGAATAAAGGCAGGACACAAACACACAAAATAAAGTGACGCTGCTCCAAAGGCCAATAAAAAAAGGACAGAGACCTTTGCCGCGTAATGCAGGGCAGTGAGACCAAGGTCCGTGGCCTTTTCATCAACATCAACCCCAAGATCGGACACCAGGAACTGTAGCGCCTCCTCCTGTCCTGTGATTGCAGCTCGGTGCAACGGCTGGTTGCCCAGAGCATCTCGGATCTTACAGTCAGCCTGCAGGATGGGGAACAGAAAGCAGAAGACAAGGATTTGGGGTTATAACCCCAAAGGCATGCTGGGGAGGAGAGAAAGCATGTCTCAAGAAATCTTTCTTGACATTTAAGCCCAGGTTTTTCGAACTCGGCTGACTGAAGATGGGCAGATTTCAACTCCCAGAATTCCTCAGCCAGCTTGGAGAATTTTAAGTATAGGTCAGGGATCTGCAACCTTGGCAACTTTAAGATTTGTGGACTTCAGCTCCCAGAATTCCTCAGCCGGCCTCCATTTTGTTTGTTAGATTTAAGACAGGGGTCTTTAAACGTGGCCCTTTGATGACTTGTGGACTTCAACTCCCAGAATTCCTCAGCCGGCCTCCATTTTGTTTGTTAGATTTAAGACAGGGGTCTTCAAACTTGGCCCTTTGATGACTTGTGGACTTCAACTCCCAGTTCCTCAGCTCCCAGTTCCTCAGCTGGCCTCCATTTTGTTTGTTAGATTTAAGACAGGGGTCTTCAAACTTGGCCCTTTGATGACTTGTGGACTTCAACTCCCAGAATTCCTCAGCCGGCCTCCATTTTGTTTGTTAGATTTAAGACAGGGATCTTCAAACTTGGCCCTTTGATGACTTGCAGACTTCAACTCCCAGAATTCCTCAGCCAGCCTCCATTTTGTTTGTTAGATTTAAGACAGGGGTCTTCCAACTTGGCCCTTTGATGACTTGTGGACTTCAACTCCCAGAATTCCTCTGTGCCCTTCAAGTGCCCTTCCACTGCCAAGTGGCCTCAACGACTGTCAGAAGATCGCAAAAGGGGATCATGGGACCCTGGGACAGTGCAACCGTCATAAATATGAGTCAGTTGCCAAGGGATGCTGCAATGGGTGGAAAAGTCACTTTTTTCAACGCCGTTGTAACTTCGAACTTCATGTTGTAAGTCTAGAATTACCTGTACTCCGACGTTACCAGGGATAAAGCTAGCTTTTCAAAGGGACACCTGTCGGAGCAGGTGGATGAGGAACGCACCTGGTGTCTCTCTAGAAGCACTTGGGCAACGTCCAAGTGGCCGTTTTGTATAGCGTCCACAAAAGGGGTGATCCCGCAGTGGTCCCGAACGTCCGGCGTGTAGCGGCATCTTGGAATAAATGCAGGAAAAAATGGGGAGAGTCGCAACTGAACCCAGCCCAAAGCACACTCAAGAGCCAGTTGGGGAAAGTAGTGAAGGTGCTGGACCAGAAACCAGGCGTGGTGAGTTCTAGTCCACCCACAGTCAGGAAACTGCCTGGGGGATTTTTGATCATTCTCTCAGCCCATCCCACTTTACAGGGTGATTGTGCTGGGAAAAACAAAGAGGGAGGCTTATGCATCCTGCCTTATCATATACAATTGAATTGAATTATTATTATTATTATTATTGTTGTTGTTGTGGTTTTTATATATGATATGATATGATATATGATATAATAGTTGGAAGGGACCTTGGAGGTCTTCTAGTCCAACCCCCTGCTCAGGCAGAAAACCCTATACCAGTGGTTCTCAACCTGTGGGTCGGGACCCCATTTGGGGTCGAATGACCATTTCACAGGGGTCACCAAACCATGCTGTCCGCCATTTTTTTCCCTTTTCCCTAGCTGTCCTACTCCCTCTTATTGGTGGCCACACCCACTTGGGGGTCACCACAACATGGGGAACTGTATTATGGGGTCACGGCATTAGAAAGGTTGAGAATCACTGCCCTATACCATTTCAGACAAATGGCTGTCCAGTCTCTTCTTTAAAACGTTCAGTGATGGGACATTCACAGCTTCTGGAGGCAGGTGGTTCCACTGGTTAATTGTTCTCACTGTCAGGAAGTTTCTCCTTAGTTTTAAGTTCTTCTCTCCTTGATGAGTTTCCGCCTGTTGCTTCTTGTCCTGCCTTCAGGCACTTTGGAGGATAGCTTGACTCCCTCTTCTTTGGGGCAGCCCCTGAGAGATTGGAACGCTGCTATCATGTCCCCCCTCGTCCTTCTCTTCATTAAACTAGACCTACCCAATTCCAGCAACCGTTGCTTATGTTTTATCCTCCAGTCCCCTGATCATCTTCGTTGCTCTTCTCTGCACTCTTTCTAGAGTCTCAGCATCTTTTTTACATCGTGGTGACCAAAACCGGATGCAGCATTCCAAGTGTGGCCTTACCAAGGCCTTGTAAAGTGATATTAACGCTTCACCTGATCTTGATTCTGTCCCTCTGTTAATGCAGCCTAGCCCTGTGTTGGCTTTTTTGGCAGCTGCAGCACACGGCTGGCTCCTATTTAAGGGATCGTCCACTAGGACACTGAGATCCCTCTCACAGTTGCTACTATTGAACCAGGTACCCCCTATACTGTACCTGATTGTAATAAGAAATTGCAACAACAACAACAAACAACAATAATAATAATTGCAATAATAATAATAATAATTGCAATAATAAGAATTGCAATAAGAATTGCAATAATAAGAATTGCAATAATAATAATAATTGCAATAATAATAATTGCAATGATAATAATCATTGCAATAATAATAATAATTTGTAATAATTGATCAATGAATCATTGGAAAGGAAAGAGTAGAATATGACTAGCAGCAAAGCAAAAAGGAAGACCTGAAGGACCACGTTTGGGCCAGATCCTCCTGGAGGAAAGTGTATCTTTGTGATCACTAAGACTCCACAACAACTTGACGGTATATCCAGGTAGTTCTCGACTTACAACAGTTCATTTAGAGCCTGAAGTTACAACGGCACTGAAAAAAGGGACTTTGGATAGTTTTTTTCGCACTTACAACCGTTGCAGCAACTTCAAGGTCACGTGATCAAAATTGGGCTCCTTGGCAACTGGCATGTACTTCTGACGGTTGCAGTGTCCCGGGGTCACGTGACCCGCCCTTTTGCAACCTTCTGACAAACACAGTCAATGGGGGAAACCAGATTCACTTAACAACCAGGTTGCTAACTTAACCATGGCAGCGATTCACAAGCGCAGTGGCAGGAGGGGCGTAAAAGGGGGCCAAACTCACTTAATGACCGTTGTGGGTCGTGGGAGGAGCAGAACTCAGCTCACCTTTCGAGGAGGATTTTCACGACTTCCAGGCGCCCGTGCATCGCTGCAAAACAGAACAGAGAAGGTAACACGGCTAGTATCGAAAACTTGGCAGCAGCTTCGCTCATGGAATTCTGGGAGTTGAAGTCCACAAGTTATAAAAGAGCCAAGGTTGCCTACCCCTGGCCTAGGGGATGGATTGGACCCAGGATCAGGGTAGCCACCAAAGAAGTTCAAAGCAAAATCCTGTCTAAGGAATTACACCCATTTCACAGACTGGCTTATTCACCCACTGCTGATGAAGCAACTCAACCATCTTAAGATGGGTGCACATGACGCAACCTGCTGTGTGGAGGGGGGTCCTTCCGATCCGGCTTTCTGTATCCCAAATGTCCGGAAAAGCATCCAGCAAGTATTGGATGACCCCTGGATCTCCTTCGCGGCTGGCAATGTGGAAACAATTCCAACCGTCCTTGTTCTTTAGCTGCGGGTTGGCGCCTTGGTGGACAAGATCTCGGATGATCTCCAAGTTCCTCCTCGTACAAGCCATCATAAGAGGAGTCCTAGAAAATGGAGCCGAGGGAGAAAGATCAACCTTCTCCAGCCTTTTCACAGGAGATCATCCAGACATATGGGAAGAACAGCTCCCATAATCCCCTGCTTCACTGGGAACCAGCCAGGAACCTCTTTCGGAGGTTGAGGAACCTCAACTGAGTAAGTTGGTCTTCCCTTTAGATGCCTCCTCCAGTAGCGCAACAAGCATTTGGCAAGCTTGTGCTGCGTTTGCTTAATGACCGTGTGATTCCCTTAACAACTGCACGGATTTGGTTAACAGGAAAAATCAAAGGTACAAGTACAGATTAGGCAAGACCTGGATTAATTGTCGTCGTAAGTCAAGGACTATCTATAGATGAATATCTACATCATCTTCATCTACAAACCCAAGATTTGATTTTTTTTAACATTTCACGGTACATGGCCCTTGTGACTCTGAGCAGCTAAAATATAATAAAAAGTAAAATATAAAAACAGAAAAACCACGCTCATCAAGCCACAGTTGGAATTAAAAACTGGCCCACTGGTCAGAATTCACACAGGCAATGCACGGGCTCCTCCCCTCCGAACTATGCCTTTTAATGCCTTAAAAAAGGCCAGCAGAGTCATGGCTAATGTGATCTCCTGGTGGTCACCCATTCAACACGAGAAAAACGCTTCCGTGCCAACCCACCGTACCAGTCGGCTTTTTTCAAGCAGTCCACAATGGCTCTCCGCTCCAGAAGGTACAAGACGCAATCCCGGTGGCCCATGGAGGCAGCTTCGTGGAGGGGACGCTTGTAGTCCTGGTTCACCAGCTCAACGTTCATTCCTAGGATCTCAATGAGGTAACGCAAGATATCCAGCTTGCCGTGCCTGGCTGCAAAGTGGAGCAAGGTGTCTCCCGACTTCTCCCAGTGCTTCTGCCTCACGTCTCTGTCCAGGTCAGCAACGTTTTCAATCTGTTCTTTGAGAAGAGTAAACATCCCTTCCCGTATTAGCCGAGGAAAGAGGTTGGCCATTTCTCCTCCCTCCATCGCCGGTCCAGAGAGAAAGACCTAAAGCCCATTCGAGGCAGATGGGCGGTTTAGAGGGGAAAAAAAAAAGAAACATCTTTTATATATGTAAAAACGTACGGTATATTTATAATGAAATATATATTTTTATACAATATGTAATTTACGTACATACACAAAATACATATTTTATGCAATATATTACATAGAATATATCAATATGCAAACTTTATATATCTATATATTCAGATTTCTTTTTGCTGACAAAGAGCAAAAAGAAATCTGAATTTGTAATGTATCGCAGTAGCGACTTGAGCCTGCTTAACGCCCCTAGTATGGGGGGCTGCAAGGCAAAAAGTGATTATAAAAAAAGTAGAAGTGCAGTATAGCAGTCAAAATGCCAAGGTGCAATCAATCAGACCGATCTGTCTGAAAAAATTCTGTATGTGTGTGTGTATATATATTTATTCTGAGGTTTTCGCGGGTGATATACGTATATATATTTATTCTGAGGTTGTCGCGGGTGTTTGTATGTAAGTCTTTGGTTATTCGGGTTTTCTCCCACGTAAAATTGGAAGTGTCTTGGCGACGTTTCGCCAAGCATGAAGCTGAAAACACCAGCCTGAAGATGACGAATGGGACTTCGTCGAAACGTCGCCAAGACACTTCCAATTTTACGTGGGAGAAAACCCGAATAACCAAAGACCTACATATGTATGTATGTATGTATGTACGTACGTATGTATTGATGATATCCGTGAAAATACGACTCCCGGGCATAATTATAAGTAAAATAAATAACATAGGACCACCAGGAGAATTTAAGTAAGAAAATACTTTACTAAAAACCGCCAAGCTTATGTACGTATGTATGTATGTATATATAATTTCATAAAATATAAATATCCAAAAATATTTTAAATATTTAAAAGTGAAATGAAAAATGAATTAAAAATATTTTTTATATTTTCTGTATAGATTTACAATATATATAAACATAGGAAACATACTGTATTTTTATACAATTTAAAAATATTCAAAAGTATTTTAAAAATAAAATAATTAAAAAATAAATGTTTTATAAAGTTTTTTTATCCAATATTTTCTGTATATATGTATATATATATATGTGTGTGTGTGTGTGTGTGTGTGTGTGTACAGACATAAACACACACATATATATACATATATAAAATATATATTATATAAAATATATATATAAAATATATATGAAATATACACACACAAACAGGCACAAGAGTCAACTCAGCTTTGGGCGACCTCTTTCATCCCAGTTTTCACGTTTTTTTCTAACTGGGAACATCTGTAGTGGAACAACCAACGTTATGGCAAGACACCATACAGAACCCGGATGTGACGGCTGTAAAGCACTGGACCCTTATAGCTTTTTTCCCTGCATTACATCATCAACTACACGCGACGCTTTATTGGTCCGCACCTGGCAACTCTTCCACGTGAAGGAGGAGCCATGGGGAGCGAGCTCTGCGATAGGACGACAGAGACACACCTCTCGGAGGGCGGGTTTCGCGGGCCAGCACTTTAGGTTGCGCGTCTCCAAAGGGCGGGGGTGGCAAGTTCAGGTGCGCGTGCAAGAAGGGCTGCTGGCCGCTTGCAAATTAGGGCGAGATCAAAGTTAAGCAGCCAGGATTAATTGAAAATCCGATTAATTACTAATGAGATTGTTTTTGGGGGGCGAGGAGGGGCTAGACCTGGAAAGGATCGTCATCCAGGCCGAATCCTATCCTTATCCTGATTTTGGAGAAAAAATAATTGAATTGCTTTTTGGAAAAAAAGGGGGGGGGAGTGAATTGCAATCCAGGGTTCGTCAACCTGGCGCCCCCCAGATGCTGAGGTCTTTTTACAGTTAGTCTTAGACTTAAGACCATAAAACTGCAGCTCCTAAAGTGAGAAAGTTATTTTTTTTTAAATATATTTTATTGGTTTTTTAATTTTAATCAAGAGTACTTTAGACCAGTGGTTCTCAACCTTTTTAATGCCACGATCCCCAACCGGTCGTAAGTCGAGGACTACTCAACCGGTCGTAAGTCGAGGACTACTCAACTGGCGCAGCACCGTTTGCAGAATGGGACTTTTGGCGGGCTCAGCAGGGCAGAGACAGCCTGGACAATTCCTATTGGCTTTGGAAAGCCAATAGAATTAGACTCTATTCAAGAGAGTCTCTTCTATTGGCTTTCAAAAGCCAATAGAATAAAAGGGAGTAGCACAGCTAAGGAAAAGGGGGAAAAAAATGGCGGACTGCATTGTTTGGCGACCCCCGTGAAATGGTCGTTCGACCCCAAATGGGGTCCCGACCCACAGGTGGAGAACCACTGCTTTAGACACACCTGTGGCGTTTGGGTAAACAAACATTTCAAGATAAAAAAGATACATAAACAGCTCAACTTAATACATTCACTATCATCTCTCTATTTCGGTGAGAAAGTTATTAAAGTGACTTTTGAAAATCGCCCTGGCTGCTTGTCAAGAAAAAGAAAGCAAAGGAATGTGGAAAGGACTCGATGGAGCCCGCTACTGCGATAGAACTGTGGGAAGCCAGGTTTCCCCCCCCCCCCAGAGAAGGAAATATGAAAAGGGCAGAAAAATATATTTCCTCCAAGGATCTTAAAGAGTCAGGAAAGCATGCCCAGTTTTTCTTAATAGCCCCAGGTCTGCCTCCCCTCAAGCAGACACCAGCGCTGTACAAATGCAGATGTAAATCCAGGAAAGTTGCAGGCCCCCAGACAAACCAGGTTTCCTGCCTGAGTAGGGGGTTGGACTAGATGACCTCTAAGGTCCCTTCCAACATTATCATCATTGTTATTATTGTTGTTATTGTTATTAACAAAGAGAAGGACAAGGGGGGACATGAGAGCAGTCTTCCAATCTCTCGGGCTGCCCCAAAGAAGAAGGAGTCAAGCTATTCTCCAAAGCACCTGAAGGCAGGACAAGAAGCAACGGGTGGAAACCGATCAAGGAGAGAAGCAACCTGGAACTAAAGAGAAACTTCCTGACAGTGAGAACAATTAACCAGTGGAACTACCTGCCTCCAGAAGTGGTGAATGCTCCAACACTGGAAGTTTTTAGGAAGAGATTGGACAGCCATTTGTCTGAAATGGTATAGGGTTTCCTGCCTGAGCAGGGGGTTGGACTAGATGAGCTCCAAGATCTCTTCCAACTTTTATTATTATTATTATGGATCATCGCACAGTCAGCCAGATGTTCAGACCGGATTTGGCATTTTGTCTACCTATCGAGTCCTTACCCAGGACCTGGGATAGGCAGATGTGGATGTTTGATGGTATTACAGATATCGTCGCAGGATGGAAGCAGTTCCTAGTAAGGCCGCCTTTTGCAATTGACTAATAGCAAATTTGTCAATTCCAATGGTGTTCAAGTAGTGCTCCAGTTGTTTTGGGATTGCACCCAAGAAGCCTATGACTATTGGTACTACCCTTGCTTGCTTTTGCCACAGTCTTTCTATTTCTATTTGTAGGTCTTTGTATTTTGTTATCTTCTCCAGTTCTTTCTCTTCTATTCTGCTATCTCCAGGCACTGCCACGTCCACTATCCAGACTTTTTTGTCTTTCTTATCGACAATTGTTAAGTCTGGGGTGTTGTTGTTGTTATTATTATTATTATTATTATTATTATTATTATTATTATTATTATTATTGATCATTGCACAGTCAGCAGATGTTCAGACTGGATTTGGCGTTTTGTCTACCTATCGAGTCCTTACCCAGGACCTGGGATAGGCAGATGTGGATGTTTGATGGTATTACAGATATCATCACAGGATGGAAGCAGTTCCTAGTAAGGCCGCCTTTTGCAATTGACTAATAGCGAATTTGTTGTTGTTGTTGTTGTTATTATTATTACATGTTTATGCAATTAAATAAATTTAAATACAGGTCTTCCTCAACTTGCAACAAGTTTGTTTAGTGACTATTCAAAGTTACAGTGGTACTGAAAAAAAGTGAATTAGGACCATTTTTGACACAAACTGTTGGCAGCATCCCCATGGTCACGTAATCAAAATTCAAAGGCTTGAGTCATATCTATGACGGTGGCGGTGTCCCGGGATCACTCGATCCCCTTTTGTAACCTGGCATGCAAAGTCACTGGGGAAGACAGATTCATTGATCAGTTGCTTAACACACTTAACAACTGTGGCAAGAACCAGGGATGTGCCATGTTTATGCCCCTGTTGCCTGCACTTTGTTTGTGAGCAAAATTCACTTAACAAAGGTCTCACTTCGCAACAGATATAATTTATTGAATTTCATAAATAAAAAGGTATTTAAATAAATGGAATACACTTAAATGTTTAGGCAATCCATCATGCACGTCCTTTTCTGGGTGATGCGCTTTGTCGACAGTTCAAATCGCAGTAAAGAGTTAAAAGAGTTTTACTCAACGAAAAGTGTGCAGGCAACAGGCGCATAAACGTGGTGCATCCCTGGTTCTGCCGGTTGCCCCGAGCCAAGAAAGAAATTTGAGCCTCTAATTAGCAGACTGTCTGAAAGAAACATCAGGAAGGCATCTGAAACAGCTGGCTCGTTGGTCTAGGGGTATGATTCTCGCTTAGGGTGCGAGAGGTCCCGGGTTCAAATCCCGGACGAGCCCAATTTTTTTTCTCCCTGGGATAACCTCTTTCAGGAAGCAGAGAGACAAACACATTAAAATTTGATCGGCATCTCTTGGTATGTGTGGTGGCTAGGGAATTCTGGGAGTTTAAGTCCACCCATCTTCAAGTGCTGGCTGGGGAATTCTGGGACTTAAAGTCCACATATCTTAAGCAGGTTGGCTGGGGAATTCTGGGAGTTGATGTCAACAGAACTTAAAATAGTCAAGCTTGAAATATATTAATTTTTAGATGATTTAAGGATGAAATTCCCCCTCCGATCTCTGGGGGCCATACTTTCAAGGAAAACAGACTTGTTTTAAAAAGCTGGAAAAACGAAAGAGATCATTGTCGACTTCAGAACAGGTAGGTACAGCTACACTCCTCTGTGTAGTGCTGATTCACCTCTGGAGGTGGTTAGCAGCATCAAGTTTTTGGGTGTGCAGCTAATGTGTAGACTAGCTTGGTCACTCAACAGTGAGACACTGGTGACAGCGGACACAGCAGCGCCCACATTTTCTGCATTGCATGATGAGAAAAGCACATCTTCCTTCCCCTGTCCTTATCACTCTCTAAAGCAGTGGTTCTCAACCTTTTTAATGCCGCGACCCCCAACCAGTCGTAAGTCGAGGACTACTCAACTGGTGCAGCACCGTTTGCAGAATGGGACTTTTGGCGGGCTCAGCAGGGCAGAGACAGCCTGGACAATTCCTATTGGCTTTTGAAAGCCAATAGAATTTAAGACTCTATTCAAGAGAGTCTATTCTATTGGCTTTCAAAAGCCAATAGAATAAAAGGGAGTAGCACAGCTAAGGAAAAGGGGGGGGGGAAATGGCGGACTGCGTTGTTTGGGGACCCCCGTGAAATCGTCATTCAACCCCAAATGGGGTCCCGACCCACAGGTTGAGAACCACTGCTCTAAAGAGAGACGATCAAGAGCATCACTGTTTGGTTTGGAAGCATTATTGCTTCCAATTTGGAAGCATTATTGCTTCGGACAGGAAGGCAGTGCACAGAGTGGTGAGGACAGGAGAAAAGATTATCAGTAGTTCACTCCCTTCTATCCAGGACAGGGCATGTAAGCGATACTTGGGCGGGGTCCGCAGGATTTTTCTGGGACGCTACACATCCTCTTTACGACCTGCTTTCCTTGTTACCTTCTGGGAGGGGGGGGGCTTTGTGGTATCCCAAGCAGAACATCCAGATTCGATCACAAAAAAGGGGGACTGGGATAGCTATTTTGAGCTGGTTAGCTCTCATCAGCCAGACATACCCTTCTGAGATTCGAACCTGGGCTGCACGTTAGGCAGCTGTGTTGACCTCTAGGCCACAGGCTCTTTCTCACTTTGTCAGCTGTATCAGGGTGGGAAGAGACCGGGGGAGGAGATTCACCTTGAATGTTTTTTTGATGCACCCTGTCGGCCCAAATATGGGAGGAAGAAATCTTTTGCCTGTATCAGCTCAATATATGCGTGTGTATGTGTCTGTGTGTCTGTGTCTGTGTATGTATGCGTGTTAGTCTGTGTGTCTGTGTGTGTATGTATGCGTGTATATCTATATATCTATATGTCTATCTAATCTATTAAATCTAATCTATTAAATCTAATCTATCTAATCTATCTAATCAATCTATATATCTTATCTATCTATCTACCAATCTATCTATATCCTATCTATCTATCTATCTATCTATCTATCTATCTATCTATCTATCTATCTATCTATCTATCTATCTATCTATCTATCTATCTATCTATCTATCTATCTATCTATCTTAAATCTATCTATCTATCTATTAAATCTAATCTATCTATCAAATAATCTATCTAATCTATGTAACCTATCTATCTGATCTATCTATCTATGAGCATAGCTATATGTCTATATGTTTCTAGCATGTGTGTTTGTGTGTTATGTATGGGTACAGGTAGATAAATACTTTCTTTGGAGAGCAGGCAACAGATTTTCATTGTTAAGGTGTGCCAGTGCGCCCATCATTTTTTCACACTTACGACCATTGCAGCATTCCAGTGGTCACATGATCAACATTTGGATGCTCTGCAACTCGTTCATATTTATGACGGTGGCAGTGTCCCAGGGTCACATGATCCCCTTTTGCAACCATCTGGATTCACTTAACAACCATGGGGCTAACTTAACAACTGCAGCGACTCACTTAACATCTGTGGCAATCAAGGTCGCAAAATGAGTCAAAACCTACTTAACAAATGTTTCACTTAGCAACAAAATTGGGGGGGGCTCAATTTTGGTCGTTAAGTAGAGGACTAGCTGTAATGGACCCAGTTGATATCAGGGCACAAACCATGGGCCAAGCCATATCAGAGAGCATTTTATTCTCCCAGAATGCCCTGGGGCAGACCTCAAAGGAGACTTTGACCACGCCACTCAAGCCAGAAAGAGCTGAATTCAGCCTTTTTCCCCCCTCCCCGCACCACCCGCAAGGGCGTGGGAGAACCGGACGTGAGTGCTGCGTGGTACTCAACGCTTATCGTTTTTTTTCTGGACCTCTTTGGGAAGGGGAAAAATGCCCGTCAAATCGCGCGCGACGTTTCATTGGTCCGCAGCGGGCAACTCTTCCGCTTGGAAGAAAGAGGAGCAATATGGAGACAGTCCTGTGATAGGTCGGCAGAGACACCTCAGTCGGGGGAGGGAGGGGCAGGAGGCGGGGTTTCGTTGGCTGAAGCGTCAAGCAGTTTAAATTGCGCGCACCGGGGAGCAAGTTGCGGTGCGCGTGCAAGAAGGGAAGCGGTGGCTGTTTGCAAGTTAGGCGGAGCAGATCAAAGTAAGTCCCAATTTAACTTCAAAATGTAATTAATTGCTAATGGGATTCTGGGGAAAGGAACTATTATTCCACCGGATTTTGGAGGGAAAAATAATATAATTGCTTTTGTGGGGGGGAGGAAAAAAAAGTCAGTTGCAAAGCCGACCATCGTCAACCTGGCGCCCTCCAGAGATTGGGGGTATTACATGTCCTATCATCCCCTGCATGCAGGCTGGGGGATTCTGGGAGTGGGAGTCCACCCCCCCCCCCCAAGGCTGCCAAGGTTGAGAAAGCCCGGCTTAAGGCATTGGCTGTGTCTCTTAAAAGGAAGGGCTGGTTTGGAGGGGGGGATCTGTCTTTTTTTTTTTTTAAATTCAAATTTTATTAAATGTACATTTAAAAACAGAAGTGGACCTGATTCAACTTCCCTGGCTACAAAACACTGCTATTAGTATTACTTTATGTTACAGAAAGAAAAACAGAAACTTAAAATCCCTTCTATAACAGGACAAGAGTATAACAAACTGTACATATGACATCTGTAAAGTTTTTGGTAAACCATCTTTCAGTCATCAGCGTTGTGTTTACATATCAACTTTCAGTTGTGTCCTAATATAGGTACTAATAAGAAGTCCTTCCGATATCAACTAATCAATCGATAATCATCTCAGCGATCTTCCTTATCTCTAACCAATCGTACACATTTTTTTCCAAATTTCATAATACTCTGTTTCAGTTTTATTTTTAATCTCTAGAGTTAACCTGTCCATTTCGGTGCAGGATAAGATTTTATTTATTACTAGCTGTACTGTCTGTCTGTCTGTCTGTCTGTCTGTCTGTCTGTCTATCTATCTATCTATCTATCTATCTATCTATCTCTGTCCATCCATCCATCCATCCATCCATATCTCTATCTGTCTGTCTGTATCTATCTCTATCCCTCTGTCATCTGTGACCTTGTTGTCTGTCTGTCTGTCTGTCTGTCTGTCTGTCTATCTATCTATCTATCTATCTATCTCCGTCATCCATCCATCCATCCATATCTCTTTATCTGTCTGTCTATATCTATCTCTATCCCTCTGTCATCTGTGTCCTTGTTGTCTGTCTATCTGTCTGTCTATCTAGCTATCTATCCATCTGTCTTATCATCTCTCTCTCTCTCTCTCTCTCTCTCTCTCTCTCTCTCTCTCTCTCTCTCTCTCTCTCTCTCTCTCTCTCTCTCTCTGTCTGGGTTTGCAATGGACCCAGTTTTAGTCTTTCACTGGTGAGTCTTCTGTCACCCAATGCCATTTTTCTCTCGTTTTCCCTTGTGGGTCAGTGAGATCTTTCAAGCAAATCCGCCTGACAGCGGGTGATTGTGAAGCCCTTCGTCAGAGCCCAGAAGGCACAGCCGCCCTGACGCAGCCCCTCACCAAGAGGCTGGGCACCCGAGGTTCCGGTAGGGGCCTTTGCCCAACTCCTCGGAGGAAGAAGCATTCCAAAGGTGTGTTGAGTTGTGACCCTTTGCAGTGTGTTGCAAGGCTGAGCAGGTCCTTTCCTGAAAAGATCAGTTAATGGTTTCAGGGCACAAAAGTGGTGTTGTGTTGTTGCAAGACGAGATAGGGAGGGTGCATTGCAACAGTTTGGTGCTGCGTTCACCAGTTGCCCCCTGTTGTTAGAGGTTGGCGCCCTGTTGATATAGCCACATGTATAGAGAGAGCTGATGATATTACCTAGCTGGGTTGTGAAATGTCTTGTGCATGAAAACCACCAAGCTTAGAGAGCATCAAGGACGCCACAGTCATCTTCGTCTCCTCCTCCTCCTCCTCCTCGTCCTCTTCCTTCTTTTTCTCCTCCTCTTCCTTCTTTTTCTCCTCCTCCTCCACGCCTCTTAGTTGGATCAGGAAACATCTGCAAGAAAACCACCAAGCTCAGAGAGCATCAAGGACCCCACAGTTTGTCTCCATCTCCGTCTCCTCTTCCTCCTCCTCCTTCTTTTTCTCTTCCTCCTCTTCCTTCTTTTTCTCCTCCTCTTCCTCCTCCTCCTCCTCCTCTTCTTCTTCTCCTTCTCCTCCTCCCCCTCCTTCCCACTCCTTAGTTGGGTCAGGAAACATCTGCAAGAAAACCACCAAGCTCAGAGAGCATCAAGGACCCCACAGTTTGTCTCCATCTCCGTCTCCTCATCCTCTTCCTCCTCCTCCTTCTTTTTCTCCTCTTCCTCCTCCTCCTCCTCCTTCTTTTTCTCTTCCTCCTCCTCCTTCTTTTTCTCCTCCTCTTCCTCCTCCTTCTCCTCCTCTTCCTCCTCCTCTTCTTCTTCTCCTTCTCCTCCTCCCCCTCCTTCCCACTCCTTAGTTGGGTCAGGAAACATCTTCAAGAAAACCACCAAGCTCAGAGAGCATCAAGGACCCCACAGTTTGTCTCCATCTCCGTCTCCTCTTCCTCCTCCTCCTTCTTTTTCTCTTCCTCCTCTTCCTTCTTTTTCTCCTCCTCTTCCTCCTCCTCCTCCTCTTCTTCTTCTCCTTCTCCTCCTCCCCCTCCTTCCCACTCCTTAGTTGGGTCAGGAAACATCTGCAAGAAAACCACCAAGCTCAGAGAGCATCAAGGACCCCACAGTTTGTCTCCATCTCCGTCTCCTCTTCCTCCTCCTCCTTCTTTTTCTCTTCCTCCTCTTCCTTCTTTTTCTCCTCCTCTTCCTCCTCCTCCTCCTCCTCCTCCTCTTCTTCTTCTCCTTCTCCTCCTCCCCCTCCTCCCCCTCCTTCCCACTCCTTAGTTGGGGCAGGAAACATCTGCAAGAAAACCACCAAGCTCAGAGAGCATCAAGGACCCCACAGTCGTCTCCGTCTTCTCCTCCTCCTCCTTCTTCTCCTCCTCCTCCTTCTTCTTCTCCTCCTCCTCCTCCTCCTCCTCCCCATCCCTTAGTTGGGTCAGGAAATGTCTGCAAGAAAACCACCAAGCTCAGATAGCATCAAGGACCCCACAGTTGTGTCCGTCTCCTCCTCCTCCTCCTCCCCCCTGAAACCCCACTCCCTTCTAACATTGATGTTACTTACTCATGAAACATCTGCAAGAAAACCATCAAGCTCATAGCAGAGCACCAAGGACCCTACACATATCTTCTCTCCTACTTGTTTCAAGGTCACGGCTTTTACAATTTTACATCTGCTCTGCGGGTACCAGGGCTTAAAGGCTTACATGGGGAAGATGGGGAAGGCAGTCCTCGACTTACGACCACAGCTGAGCCCAAAATTTCTGATGCTAAGCGAGACAATTTTGTTTTGCCTGGCCGTCACAAGCACGTGACCTCCCCAGGACGCTGCAACCGATGCCGCAACGGTCCTAAGTGTGAAAAAGGGTCATAAGTCCCCTTTTCCAGTGCCGTTCTAACTTTGAACGGTCCCTAAATGAACTGTTGTAAGTCGAGGACCATCTGTACAGAGGCCTGCCATTGTCCACCAGCGCCCTGCTCTTCGACATGGCCGAAGCTGTCCTTGGAAGTGGCTGTAATTGTCTTCCCTTTGTCTCTGTTGGCTGGGCAGGTCACCAAAGCACCATCACGGATTACTTCAGGAGTCAATCCGGCATCATAAAATGCTCCAATAACACGGCAGAAAGCCACCCCGTCAAAGCTGAGGAAGCTCTGGAGAACTTGGCTCTTGATCTGGCGTCCGACTCCGATGACTCCTGCAATCTTCTTGGAGGTGATGGGGACACGTTGGCAGCCCCCAGGAAACGATTACGTTTCTCCCAGGGATCTAGCCACTCCTGCGGAAGCGCAGGCCAAGAGGTCCAAGAACACAAGCCGTGGTTGGGGAGGCCTCCCGAGCAGAGCTCGGGTGGTGGGACTGTCAAACAGGAAGTTCAAGACATCGAGGTGGACCCTCTTCCCGATGCCCACTTTGGGCTCTTGGGAACCCAGTCTGGGGATGACGTACCTCAGGGAACCTTGGAGGAACTGCCAGATGAAGTCCTTCAAGAGATCTTTGCCCTGGTGCCCCTAGTTGATCTTCTCCAGAACCTCTGTCTGGTGTGTCAACGTTGGAAACGTATCATCTCTGACGTGAAGGTAAGCGATGCCTTTATCCCAGGAGTGGTGGACAGGACCTGGTACAGGCGTTGACTCCCTTTGGTGTGCTTTCTTCCATGGTTTAACTGGCATTGTCAGGATTCCGTCCTTCTGCTTGGCGTCCTTTTCCATGGGGCAAATATCTCTGAGATGCTAAGGAGAAGACATCTCTGAAGTCACCCCGGGCAGGGAGCAGGTTATGCTCACTGTTGACTTTCTCCAAGTCTTGGAATGCCAACTTTAAGGACAAAGAGAGAGAGAGGCCATCGAAGAGAAGATTATAGCTGAGGGTTGACCTGTCGGGTCCCTGGGGCTGTCTGAGCTTGGGGGTTTTCTCGCAGACGTTTCATGGCCCAGCTAGGGAACATCATCAGTGTTATACTACAGTATTTTTCAAACTTGGCCACTTTAACATGGGTGCATTTTAATTCCCAGAATTCTGGGAAGTGAATAACCACAATTTCTTCTCCTCCTCCTCCTCCTCTTCTACTTTCTTTCTCCTTCTCCTCCTCCTCCTCCTCTCCACCCTCCTACTTCTACTTTTTCCGCTTCCTACTACTACTTTCTCCTCTTCCTCCTCCTCTCCCTCCTCCCTCCTCCCACTTCTTCCACTTCCCTCTTCTCCTCTTCCCTCTTCTACTACTTTCTCCTCCTCCTCTCCTCCTTCTCCCTCTCCTACTACTTCTTTCCCCTCCTCCTCCTCCTCTCCCGCCTCCCACTTCTACTTCCTTCTTCTCTTCCTCCTTCCTCCTCCCTCTTCTACTTCTTTCTCCTCCTCCTCCTCTCCCTCCTCCCTCCTCCCACTTCTTCCACTTCCCTCTTCTCCTCTTCCCTCTTCTACTACTTTCTCCTCCTCCTCTCCTCCTTCTCCCTCTCCTACTACTTCTTTCCCCTCCTCCTCCTCCTCTCCCGCCTCCCACTTCTACTTCCTTCTTCTCTTCCTCCTTCCTCCTTCCTCCTCCCTCTTCTACTTCTTTCTCCTCCTCCTCCTCTCCCTCCTCCCTCCTCCCAGTTCTTCTACTTCCCTCTTCTCCTCCTCCTCCCTCTTCTACTTCTTCTTTCTCCTCTTCTCCTACTACTTCTTTCCCCTCCTCCTCCCTCCTCCTCTCCCTCCTCCCACTTCTACTTCTTTTCTTTCTCCTCCTCTCCTACTACTTCTTTCTCCTCCTCCTTCTCCCTCTTCTACTTCCTTCTTTCTCCTCCTCTCCTACTACTTCTTTCCCCTCCTCCTCCTCCTCCTCTCCCTCCTCCCACTTCTACTTCCCTCTTCTCCTTCCTCCTCCCTCTTCTACTTCTTTCTCCTCCTCCCCCCTCCTCCCTGTAAAATCCCAATCCCTTCTAGCACTAATGGGTTGCAGATACTAACTACTTTTGCTCATGTAACATGCTGGTTGGGAAATTCTGGGAGTTGAAGCCCATGAGTTTTGAAAAGTTTTCGGGGTTTAAGAATGGCGGATCCAAGGTATCTGCTAACAAGGCTTTGGCGAACGATTAACCCAGCAATGGTGCAACGGTTGAATTCTGGGGAGGTGGGCCATGTTCTGAATTGTAGCACGCTTCCTGTCATCCAAATCAAATCAAAGGTGATTTTTTTCCTGCTTTTTTTTTTTTTTTTTTGGTTTTGTCCTTGCTTTTTATAAATCAAAAACTTTTTATTCTTAATTTAACAGATCCCGTAGCAGGGATGCTTTGGATAGATTGGTTCCCTAAGGTGAAAAATGTTTGCCATCAGAAGGGAATGACTCGATTCAAAGCATGTAAAAACAATAAAGGCTGGATTTAAAAAAAAATCAGCCCCAAATCATAATAGCCAATGTTTTATTCTGGCCTTTCAGTTCATTCCTTGGAAGAAACTCTACTCTCAGTATGTGAAAGCCGTCGACCCAGCCTTGCTGACTGTTCGAATCATTCTGCAACGGTACAGCTTAACCCAGATGCACCCCCAGTGCATGCTGGGATTTATCCGGTGAGTGGTCTTCACGAGGTCACAGTGACAAATCATCTCCTTGGCTTTAGTTACAATGAGGTATCCTGGTAGGGGCGGTCCTTGAGTTATCACCACAGTTGGGAGCACCCCAAGGCCAGAGACGGAAAAATGGATGGAGAGATTCAAACTAGAACAGTGATTCTCAACCTTTCTAATGCCGTGACCCCATAATACAGTTCCCCATGTTGTGGTGACCCCCAAGTGGGTGTGGCCACCAATAAGAGGGAGTAGGACAGCTAGGGAAAAGGGAAAAAAATGGCGGACAGCGTGGTTTGGCGACCCCCGTGAAATGGCCATTCGACCCCAAATGGGGTCCCGACCCACAGGTTGAGAACCACTGAACTAGAAGAAAGGAGAATTTTTCTGACAGTGAGAATGATCAAAAATCAATGGAACAGAAGTTGCCTTCAGAAGTTGTGGGAGCTTCATCCCTGGTGCTTTCAAGAAGAGACTGGATCAGAAATGATCTATTACTAGGTCTCTTCCAACTCTATTCTATTCTATTCTATTCTATTCTATATTCTATTCTATTCCATATTTTCTATTCTATTCTATTCCATTCCATTCCATTTTATTCCATTCCATATTTTCTATTCTGTTCCATTTTACTCCACTCCATTCTATTCTATTCCATTCCATTCCATTTTATTCCATTCCATATTTTCTATTCTGTTCCATTTTACTCCACTCCATTCTATTCTATTCCATTCCATTCCATTTTATTCCATTCCATATTTTCTATTCTGTTCCATTTTACTCCACTCCATTCTATTCTATTCCATTCCATTCCATTTTATTCCATTCCATATTTTCTATTCTGTTCCATTTTACTCCACTCCATTCTATTCCATTCTATTCCATTCCATATTTTCTATTCTGTTCCATTTTACTCCACTCCATTCTATTCCATTCTATTCCATTCCATATTTTCTATTCTGTTCCATTTTACTCCACTCCATTCTATTCTATTCCATTCCATTCCATTTTATTCCATTCCATATTTTCTATTCTGTTCCATTTTACTCCACTCCATTCTATTCCATTCTATTCCATTCCATATTTTCTATTCTGTTCCATTTTACTCCACTCCATTCTATTCCATTCTATTCCATTCCATATTTTCTATTCTGTTCCATTTTACTCCACTCCATTCTATTCTATTCCATTCCATTCCATTTTATTCCATTCCATATTTTCTATTCTGTTCCATTTTACTCCACTCCATTCTATTCCATTCTATTCCATTCCATATTTTCTATTCCATTCCACTCCACTCCACTCTATTCCATTCCATTTCATTCCATATTTTCTATTCTATTCCATTCCTTTCTATTCTATTCCATTCCACTCCATTCCATTCCATTCCATTCTATTCTATTCTATTCTATTCTATTCTATTCTATTCTATTCTATTCTATTCTACTCTATATTCTTTTATTTTATTTTATTCTATTCTATATTATACTATTCTATTCTATATTATTCTATTCTACTCTTCTATTCTGTTGTATTCTATTCTATTCTGTATTTTATTATTCTATCTATTCTGTTCTGTTCTATTCTATTCAGTATTTTATTATTCTATTCTATTTCTATTTATTCCTATTCCTACTTCTACGGTCGTTAAGTAGATCACTGCAGTCGTTAAGGGAACCCTTCGGGGTTTTAAGCGAATCCGGCTTCCCCCATTGAGTTTGCTTGTCGGCAGCCAACCGGCAAGGTGGCAGAGGGCGATCCCGGGATTCCTGGGAAGATACAACAACCCGGAACACAGGCTGGTTGCCAGGAGCCCGAATTTTGATCCCGTGACCCTGCGGGTGCTGCAGCGGTTGTAAGTGCGAGGATGGGTCATACGTCTGAGGGCCGTTATCCATCTCAAACTGGGGAATTAGTCTGTATCCACAGACCTAAGGCCGTCACCTGTCCCTGTTTCTCTTCCCAATCCAGGTGTGCGGCTGCTGTTCGGAGCTGCCACTGCCGAGATCCTACCGCTATCCTCGCGTGTCTGGAACGCCACTCGCTGTTTCCCAAGGCGCAAATCTGCATCGCCAAGAATCTTCCGGATTTGGAGAGTTGCAAAGAGAAAGTATGTCTCGGCAGGCTTAAACACTTATCTGGAATTGATCTTTGGGCGTGTTTTGATGGTGTTTCCCCTGGGAGATTTGTTGTCTTGCTCAGAATTTGGATTGGATGGTCATTCAAAAGGCAATGGATTGCAAGACAAGAGAGTTCTAGCAACCATTCATTTAGCGATCATTTAGTGATTTATAGGAATGCCAGGCTTCCAAACACCAAGGACCTCATAGTCCTTCTCCTCCTCCTCTTCCCTGCAAACCCATTTCCTTTTATAATAATAATAATAACAACAACAACAACAACCTCCTCCTCTTCCTCCGTGCAGACCCCACTCCCTTGTAGCACTGATGATGTTCCCTAGTTGGGTGATGAAACGTCTGCAAGAAGACCACCAAGCTCAGAGAGCACCAAGGACTCCACATTCCTTGAATAGTTGCAAATTCAAGACTGTTTGCACCATTTAGTCCTCCTCCTCTTCCTCCTCTGCAAACCCATTTCCTATAATAATAATAATAACCTCCTCCTCCTCTTCCTCTGCAACCCCATTTCCTTTTATAATAATAATAATAATAATGACGACTCGATAGGTAGACAAAATGCCAAATCCAGTCTGAACATCTGGCTGACTGTGCGATGATCAATAATAATAATAATAATAATAATAATAATGCGGAAGGGACCTTAGAGGTCATCTAGTCCAATCCCCTGCTTGGGCAGAAAACCCTATACCATTTCAGACAAATGGCTGTCCAGTCTCTTCTTAAAAACTTCCAGTGTTGGAGCATTCACAGCTTCTGGTGGCAAGTAGTTCCACTGGTTAATTGTTCTGACTCTCAGGAAGTTTCTCCTTCGTTCCAGGTTGCTTCTCTCCTTGATTATAATAATAATAAATAAAGTTGGAAGGGACCTTGGAGGTCATCTAGTCCAACCCCCTGCTGAGGCAGGAAACCCGATACCATTTCAGACAAATGGCTGTCCAGTCTTTTCTTAAAAACTTCCAGTGTTGGAGCATTCACCGCTGCTGGAGGCAGGTTGTTCCACTGGTTAATTGTTCTAACTGTCAGGAAGTTTCTCCTTAGTTCTAGGTTGCTTCTCTCCTTGATTAGTTTCCATCCGTTGCTTGTTGTCCTGCCTTCAGACGCCTTGGAGAAGAGCTTGACTCCCTCTTCTTTGGGGCAGCCCCTGAGATACTGGAACACTGCTATCATGTCCCCCCTTATACTTCTCTTCATTGGACTAGACATACCCAATTCCAATTTAGCACTGATGATGTTACCTAGTTGGGTGATGACACTTCTGTAAGAAAACAACAAGGTCAGAGAGCACAAGGGGCCCCACAGTCCTCACCCCCTTCCTCCTCCTCCTCTGTGCAGACCCCACTCCCTTGTAGCACTGATGATGTTCCCTAGTTGGGTGATGAAACGTCTGCAAGGAAACCCACCAAGCTCAGAGAGCACCAAGGACTCCACATTCCTTGAATAGCTGCAAGTTCAGGACTATTTGTACCATTTAACTTGCTCCCCTGCAAGACAGGACAGAAAATACAACCTGTGAGATTCAACAGGTTGCCCCCACCCTGATAATGATCCCAACCATGTTCTTCCAGGCGGCCTATGTTCGGGCAGCGATGGCGGCCATTGTGCTCTTCGCTGGAGGTGTTTGCGATATTCAGGAGCTAGTGGGCTGCCTCCAAAGGCCCACCTCTCCCATGTCGCTGATGGACATCAGTGAAATGTTGTACTGCACGGCCACCCTCCTTTACGCCATGCGAGAGAACGGGGTCCAGATCAGCAACAGGTCAGTTTGCAAAGGGTCAGGAGAGACACTTAGGACGGAAACTCGTCCTTTACGGCAGTAGTAAAAGTAGCAATACATCTTTGGTAGGGCTGGCCACGTTTTGCAAAAAGTTCAGAATCTAGCGTGAGAGACGGTTTGGTCTAGGGCAGCGGTTCTCAACCTGTGGATCGAGACCCCATTTGGGATCGATCGACCATTTCACGGGGGTCGCCAAGCAAGGCTGTCCGCCATTTTTTCCCCCTTTTCCGGCGGGTGCCTTACCTCCCTTGGGCTGGGCCAGCTGGTGGCCCAGCCGGTGGTCGGCCTGCTCCATCTCTGCCGCTTGCCAGCTACGCCTCGGCTGGCGCAGGGGGCGGCACCACGCATGCGCGGCGCTCCTGGGCAGGGAAAGTCCTCGACTTACGACTGGTTGGGTAGTCCTCAACTTACGACCGGTTTAGTCCTCGACTTATGACCGGTGGGGGGGTCGCGGCATTAAAAAGGTTGAGAACCACTGGTCTAGTGGGTAAGGCACCGGGCTAGAAAGCAGGAAATGGTGAGTTCTAGTTCAACCTTAGGAATGAAAACCGTCTGGGTGACTTTCGACCAGTCACCAGGAGAAGGTGAGTTGTAGTCCAGCCTTAGGCATGAAAGCCAGCTGGGTGACTGTGGGCCAATCACCAGGAGACGGTGAGTTCTAGTCCCACCTTAGGATGAAGCCAGCTGGGTGACTCTGGACCAGTCACCAGTGGTCATTGAGTGCTAGACCTGTCTTGAGGCATGAAAGCCATCTGGATGACTTTGGGCTAGTCCAGAGGTATGCAACCTCGGCTCAGGAATTCTGGGAGTTGAAGTCCATGAGTCATAAAAGAGCCAAGGTTGCCTACCTCTGGGCTAGGCCCCCCTCCCTCTCTCTCTCTCTCTTAGCCCAACCCACCTCACAGGGTTGGTGTTGTGGGGAAAGTGAGGAAGATATATTGGGTATATTCATCCCCTTGAGTTGTGTGTAAAAATAATAAAGGTGGGATGCCAATAAAGAGCTAAAAAGAAAATGCCTCTCCTACTCATTAAAGCAGCGGCAACTTTGCTCAGGCTTTATTTATTTATTTATGAGACTTATATACCGCTTTAAGTGCAAGCACTCTCTAAGCGGTGTACACCAGTAAGCAATGTATATATATATATTTACATTGCCCCCAACAATCTGGGTCCTCATTTTACCTACCCCAGAAAGATGGAAGGCTGAGTCAACCTTGAGCCGGTGAGATTTGAACCGCTGACCTGCTGAACAGTCAGCTAAAGTGGCCTGCAGTACTGCACTCTAACTGCTGTGCCACCTCGGCTCATTTCTCCCGCTTCTGCAAAAAAAAGAAGCTGCTGCTTTGAAGTGTTGGTTCATTAAAGCAGGAATCCAGCCAGGTGTGTTTTTTACTCCCCTCTCTGAATTATTTCCCAGATTCTACCCAATTTAGAGCTTTCTTCGACGTTCATTTTAACTTTTCCCATTGTCTGTACGTTTCTAGGCTTCACTACAACATTTTCTGTTGCCTGTATCACCTGGAAAATTCCCCCTGTAGCGCACTTATCACAAACCCTGGATTACCCAGCAGTGAAAGAGGTCTTAGGTATGTGCGTTAATGTTGTGTGTTCGTCCAGGTAGTCCTCAACTTAACGACGGTTTGTTTAGTGACCGTCCAAACTTACAACGCTACTGAAAAAGGCGACTTGTGATCATTTTCCACACCTTTATAGCATCCCCTTGCTCATGGAATCGAAATTCAGATGCTTAGCGACCGACTCGTACTTACGACGGCTGCGGTGTCCTTGAAGTCACACGATCCCCTATTGCGACCTTCCAAGGAGGAAAGTTGACAGGGGGAAGCCTGATTCGCTTAACAACCGTGTGACTATCTTAACAACTGCAGCGATTCACTAAGGAAGGTCTCAGAATGAGGCAAAATAATAATTATTATTATTTTGCTTAGCCATAGAAATGTTGGTCTTAGGTGGAGGACTAGGTGTAACAGTCTGGCAGTGGCTGTTAACAACTGCGGTCTTTACGCAGTGTTCACCAATGTTCATAACTTCCCTGAGGAGAATCGGAGAATAAATTTGGCGCAGTGTGTCTCAACCTTGACCACTTGAAGCTGTGTGGACTTCAACTCCCAGAATTCCTGAGCCAGCATTTGCTGGCTGGGAAATTCTGGGAGTTGAAGTCCACACATTCTCAGATGCCATCATTGAGAAACCTTGAGTTAGACCAGGGGTAGGCAACCTTGGCTCTTTTATGACTGGTGGACTTCAACTCCCAGAATTCCTGAGCCAGCCATGGTGAGGGGAAAGGGAGAGGTTTCCAAGCTGAGCCATGCTGGCTCAGGAATTCTGGGAGTTGACATCCACAAGTCATGAGGGGGCCATAGTTCCCTCATGCTGGCTCAGGAATTCTGGGAGTTGAAGTCCACCAATCATAAAGGGGCCATAGTTCCCCCATGCTGGCTCAGGAATTCTGGGAGTTGAAGTTCACAAGTCGTGAAAGGGCCAAGGTTGCCTACCCCTGGCCTAAGTCCTCCTGTTCTAAGCGGTGAGCCTCCTAGCCCAGGGGTAGGCAACCTTGGCTCTTTTATGACTGGTAGACTTCAACTCCCAGAATTCCTGAGCCAGCCAAGCTGAGGGGAAAGGGAGAGGTTTCCATGCTGATTCATGCTGGCTCAGGAATTCTGGGAGTTGAAGTCCACCAGTCATAAAAAAACCAAGGTTGCCTACCCCTGAGTTAGATTATTTGCTATGTTAGCCTTTTACTTTCTTCTGCTTCTGTTCATCAACAGTCCTGACTTACAGCCTACCAGTGAACAACAACAGATCTTGAACCATGCCCTTACACCCGGAGAGAGGGTAAAAATTGTGGCTTTTGCAGGTAAGGCAGCCCCAGCCCGGGAGATACTTGATTCTCTCTGTAGGTGCAAATTCACTGATCACTGTATATCTTGAGAACTGAGATCACCTTGCCCGGATCTTCATTTCACCAGCTTTCCCGAATTCCTCCAAAGATCTCTTGCTATTTACAACAATATTGTCCTTGCTGGTGATGTAGGCTGCTACGGTTCTTCTCCACCCTTAATATGGAGATTGTAGTGTTACCGATAGAAGAGAATATTTGTAGCTCATGGTTGGACTGTGGGGGGTCCTTGTTGCTCTCTGAGCTTAAGTTGTTTTCTTGCAGGCGTTTCATGACCCAACTAGGTAACATCATCAGTGCTAGAAAGGAGTGGAAATGGGAAGGAAGGAAGGAAGGAAGGAAGGAAGGAAGGAAGGAAGGAAGGAAGGAAGGAAGGAAGGAAGGAGAGGGAGGGAGGGAGGGAGGAAGAAAGGAAAGGGAAGGAAGGAAGGAAGGAAGGAAGGAAGGAAGGAAGGAAGGAAGGAAGGAAGGAAGGAGGGAAGGAGGGACTGTGGGTTCTTTGGTGCTCTCCGAGCTTGGTGGTTTTCTTGTAGACGTTTCATGACCCAACTAGGTAACATCATCAGTGTTTAGAAACTTTCCAGCACAAGCCTTCTCACGCTGGGTGATATTACCTATTTGGCTCATGAAATGTCTGCAAGAAAACCATCAAGCTCATCAAGGACCTCACAGTTTTCCTCCTCCTCCTCCTCCTCCTCCTCCTCCTCCTCCTCCTCTTCCTCTTCCTCTCCACAAACCCCACTCCCTTCTAGCACTGATGATGTTACCTAGCTGGGTCATGAAATGTCTGCAAGAAAACATCTAAGCTCAGAGAGCACCAAGGGCTCCACATTTCAACTCTCAAATATTCTCTTCAGTTGATTGGATTTTTCCTCTTCCTCCCTCCCTCCCTCCCCCCCCCCCTCTCTCTCACGCACACACACACCCTTATCCCGATCCTTCTCATCTAAGCTGACAGAATGAGTGGGCTTCAGCCCCCCTTTGCTCCCCCAAAGTCTTTGCTTTGTAGCTTGACAAGACCAGAGCTACTGTTGCCTTGTTCATTCACACGTCTGGTAGCTGTGTTCAGACAGACAGACAGACACACACACACACACACCCTCTCAGACCCAACTTTTTTTGTCTGCTTCAAGTGGCTTTCTCCCCCCCCCTTGTTTCCTTAATGATTTGGTTCCTTCGCGTCTGAAGGGATCTATTAGACAAGATTCCTGGATTTTATCCAGCTTGCTAATTTCATCATTAACACATGGAAGCATAAGCCTAGCTCAGGGGTAGGCGACCTTTGCCCCTTCATGACTCGTGGGCTTCAACTCTCAGAATTCCTGAGCCAGCCATGCTGAGGGGAAAGGGAGAGGTTTCCAAGCTGAGCCATGCTGGCTCAGGGATTCTGGGAGTTGAAGTCCATGAGTCATAAAAGAGCCAAGGTTGCCTACTCATGTACTAGGGGTCTTCAAACATGGCCCTTTTTTGACTTGTGGACTTCAACTCCCAGAATTCCTGAGCCAGCATGGCTCAGCTTGGAAGCCTCTCCCTTTCCCCTCAGCATGGCTGGCTCAGGAATTCTGGGAGTTGAAGTCCACCAGTCATAAAAGAGCCAAGTTTGCCTACCCCTGTCCTAAGTCCTCCTGTTCTAAGTGGTGAGCCTCCTAGACCAGGGGTAGGCAACCTTGGCTCTTTTATGACTGGTGGACTTCAACTCCCAGAATTCCTGAGGCAGCATGGCTCAGCTTGGAAACCTCTCCCTTTCCCCTCAGCATGGCTGGCTCAGGAATTCTGGGAGTTGAAGTCCACCAGTCATAAAAGAGCCAAGGTTGCTTACCCCTGGTCTAGGCCTAGGCGGCTTCATGACCTATGGACTTCAACTCCCAGAATTCCTGAGCCAGCATGGCTCAGCTTGGAAACCTCCCTTTCCCCTCGGCATGGCTGGCTCAGGAATTCTGGGAGTTGAAGTCCACCAGTCATAAAAGAGCCCAGGTTGCCTACCCCTGGCCTAGCTTCACACCTTCAACCTGAAAAGTCCTGGCAATCTGGCTGTCTTGAAGGAACCTGGCCAGGGCTGAAATATTTTTAATTTTTTACGCAGGCACAGGAAAAACGTCTACTCTGATCCAGTACGCCCGAAAGTGGTCCCACCTTCATTTCTTGTACTTGGCGTTCAACAAGACCATTGCAAAGCAAGCGTCCCAGCTCTTCCCGGACAACGTCAAATGCAAAACCATCCACTCCTTAGCTTACACAGAAGTCGGCAAACAGTAAGTGACCGCGTCCTATTTAATGCATCTGCTCTGGTTTAAAAAAAAAAAAAGGTACAAAACGGCATAAAATAATGGAAAAGAAAGGCTAATCGGATAAAAATTACAGCCATAAAACCCAAGAGGTGGTAGGATCCCAAGAAACCAGCAACAAGGCAATAATGTATTATTTTGGAACAGTTTCTTAAGACCTTTATGAAATAAAATAGGTCTCCCCGGTGCTGGGAAGATTGTGAATAGAATAACAGACTTCGAAGGGACCTTGGAGGTCTTCTAGTCCCACCTCTGCTCAAACAAGAAATCCTATAACATTTCAGAAAATATCATGTTTTTCCAAAAATAAGATCCAGTATTATTATTGTTGTTGTTGTTGTTGTTATGCCTCCAAAAGGCATTAGGTCTTATTTTGGGGGGAAATAATAATAATAATAATAATAATAATAATAATAAGAAGAAGAAGAAGAAGAAGAAGAAGAAGAAGAAGAATCAAGATGCCCCACGAAAATAACATTAAGAGTCTGGATGAGGAAGAGTACTACAAATACTTGGGTATCCTTCAAGCTGACAACATCAAGCACACTGAAGTCAAGAAAAAGATTAGAGGTGAATACATCAAAAGAGTGAAGAAGATCTTAAAGTCCAAACTCAATGGAGGAAATACCATAAAGGCAATCAACACTTGGGCAATTCCAGTCATTAGATACACAGCTGGAATAGTGGACTGGACTCAAGCAGAACTAAAAGCAATGGATAGGCAGACCAGAAAAATAATGACAATGAATCATGCCCTTCATCCACGCAGTGACATTGATAGACTTTATCTACCAAGGCAAATAGGTGGGCGTGGAATGCTACAAGTACATCAGATGGTTGAAGAAGAAAAAATGGCTTTGGAAGAATATCTGAAGAATAATGATGAAGATGCACTGAAATTAGTATATCAGGAAGGCTTACTGACTACTGGAGAGACCAAACTGGCCTACAAGAAAGACCAAATGAAGAACAGAATAGAGGCATGGGAAGACAAAGCACTACATGGCCAATACATTAAAAAAAATAGCTGGGAAAGCAGATAATAATAAAACCTGGCAATGGCTAAGAGCAGGAAAATTGAAGAAAGAGACCGAGGGACTAATTCTGGCTGCACAAGACCAAGCCTTAAGGACAAATGCATACAAAGTCAAAATTGAGAAGACAGCAACAGACAGTAAGTGCCGCCTATGCAAAGAAGCTGAAGAAACAGTGGACCACTTGGTAAGCTGTTGCAAGAAAATTGCACAGACTGACTACAAGCAGCGGCATGACAAAGTAGCAACAATGGTGCATTGGAAGATCTGCAAAAAATATCATTTGCCTGTAAGCAAAAACTGGTGGGATCATAAAATAGAGAAAGTCATAGAAAATGATAAAATTAAACTGCTCTGGGACTTCAGAATTCAAACAGACAAGCACCTGCAACATAACACCCCAGACTTAACAATTGTCGATAAGAAAGACAAAAAAGTCTGGATAGTGGACGTGGCAGTGCCTGGAGATAGCAGAATAGAAGAGAAAGAACTGGAGAAGATAACAAAATACAAAGACCTACAAATAGAAATAGAAAGACTGTGGCAAAAGCAAGCAAGGGTAGTACCAATAGTAATAGGCTCCTTGGGTGCAATCCCAAAACAACTGGAGCACCACTTGAACACCATTGGCATTGACAAATTCGCTATTAGTCAATTGCAAAAGGCGGCCTTATTAGGACTGCTTCCATCCTGCGACGATACCTGTAATACCATCAAACATCCACATCTGCCTATCCCAGGTCCTGGGTAAGGACTCGATAGGTAGACAAAATGCCAAATCCAGTCTGAACATCTGGCTGACTGTGCGATGATCCATAATAATAATAATAATAATAATAATAATAATAATAATAATAATAATAATAATAATAATAATAATTTTATATTTTAAGGAGGTACCTGGTTGACACCTAGGATGCAGATAGCAGCCCATGTCAACCATCAGCACCAGCCAATTTAAATGTTCAGTTGACTGAGGTTCATGTCTAATAAATAAATAATAATGATGATGATGATGATGGAATGGATCTTGGAGGTCATCTAGTCCAACCCCCTGCTCAGGCAGGAAACCCTACACCATTTCAGACAAATGGCTGTCCAGTCTCTTCTTAAAAACTTCCAGTGTTGGAGCATTCAGCGCTTCTGGAGGCAGGTTGTTCCCCTGGTTAATTGTTCTCGCTGTCAGGAAATTTCTCCTTAGTTCCAGGTTGCTTCTCTCCTTGGTGAGTCTCCATGATTCGTTGCTTCTTGTCCTGCCTTCAGGCGCTTTGGAGAGAACAGCTTGACTTGACTGCCTCTTCTTTGGGGCAGCCCCTGAGATACTGGAAGACTGCCATCATGTCCCCCCTCGTCCTTCTCTTCATTAAACTAGACATCCCCAATTCCATCAACCGTTCCTTATATACCTTAGCCTCCAGTCCCCTGATCATCTTTGTTGCTCTTCTCTGCACTCTTTCCAGAGTCTCAATATCTTTTTTACATCGTGGTGACCAAAACTGGATGCAAATATTCCAAGTGTGGCCTTACACAAGGCCTTGTAGACTGGTTTCTTACCAACTGTCTCACCTCACGGTGGCGGCACCAACAGCCCCACCCAGCAGGCCCACTTCTGCGGTCGCTTGCTACTACTTGCCCCCCCGGCCTCCGTTTCACGGTGCCCCCCCGGCCTCCGTTTCACCATTGGCAAAATGGAGGCCGGGGGCAAGGCGCACGAGCGGCTGCAGAAGAAGGGGGCCGGCCGAGGCTAGGCTGGTGTCGGGGTGTGGAGGCCTGGCTGCAATTATCATAAGGCAAGCGGGTTTGGGACACGTGGGGCAGCTCCCCCACTCCTTGATTTTTACCTGTGTGCCTCACCCCACCTTGTGCAACCAGGCCCAACAGTGTGGGAGGGGTCTTAAGTGGGGCTTATTTGGGGGGTAGGGCTTATATTGGGCCTGCGTCTAAAACAGTGGTTCTCAACCTTTTTAATGCCGCGACCCCCAACCGGTCGTAAGTCGAGGACTACTCAACCGGTCGTAAGTCGAGGACTACTCAACTGGTGCAGCACCGTTTGCAGAATGGGACTTTTGGCGGGCTCAGCAGGGCAGAGACAGCCTGGACAATTCCTATTGGCTTTGGAAAGCCAATAGAATTAGACTCTATTCAAGAGAGTCTATTCTATTGGCTTTCAAAAGCCAATAGAATAAAAGGGAGTAGCACAGCTAAGGAAAAGGGGGGAAAATGGCGGACTGCGTTGTTTGGCGACCCCCGTGAAATGGTCGTTCGATCCCAAATGGGGTCCTGACCCACAGGTTGAGAACCACTGGTCTAAAAAAATCAAGCTAGGGCTTATTTTGGGGGTAGGTCTTATTTTCAGGGAAACCCGGTTAGTTGTACAATCTCTTCTTAAACACCTCCAGTTTTGGGGCGCCCACAACGTCTGGAGGCCAGGCGTCCCCCCCGATTAGTTGCTGTCTGGCTGTCAGGAGGTCTCGAGAAAGAGCGATTCAACCTAGAAATTAGAAATGTTCTCCAAGGAGAAATATCCGATTAGCGAGAACAACTGATCAGTGGAACGACTTGAGGTAAACAACAACTACCTACCATTGAAAGCAGACAATCTAGAAGCCAAGAAAAGGGAAACAGACAGCCATCAATCCCCAAATAAGTGGAGATTAAACACCAGGGTTAATTCCACTCTCCCTCTTTCCTTCCGCTCCAGTTACCGACGAAAACTTAACCTGGGCTCGCTGACCTCCTACCTGGTCAGTTTTGTCCTCTCCAATCGCCAGGGCCAGTCTCCGTTCATCAGAGGCAAGTCGGTTGTTCAGACCCTCGCCGCCTTTTTCGCTTCGGCCGATGTCTCCATCGCTGTGGACCACACGCCCATCTGGTGCAAGAACAACCGCGGGGAAAAAGTTCTTATCGACCAACGCGAAAAGCAGGTGCGTATTCGATGCTCGGGAGCCCTGGCAGGTGCTCCTCGACTTAACGACCGTTTCTTTAGTGATCGTTCGAAGTTACGACGGCGCTGACATAAATAACGCACGGCCGTTTTTTTCACCCTTGCGACCGTCCGCGGCTTTCCCCCATGTTCACGCCGTCAAAATTCAGGTGCTTGGCACCTGACTCACGTTTATGACGGTTGGAGTGTCCTGAGGTCACACGATCCTCTTTGGCGACCTGGTCAGGAAAATCCGTGGGGAAGCCCGATTCGCTTAACGACCGTGTTACTAATTTAACAACGGCAGTGATTCACCCAACAACTTCGGCAAGACAGGTTGTTGTGTGGGGCAAAATTCGCTTAGCAGCTGTCTCGCTTAGGAACGGAAATTTGGGCCTATTTGTGGATCCAGACCGTCCTTCTCCTTCAAGTCTCTGGGCAGCCTGGATGACAAAACCTCGGATCTGATCTTGTGCGGCAAGATCTACTTCCCAGCTTTTGCTTTCTAGATCATTGTTGAAGAAGCAAAAGAAATATGGAGCAAGATGCAGACGCTCAGCCCAACCGGAGAAATGGCGCACCGAATGACGCACGACGGTACGTGGGATATCAGGGGAAATATGGGCGGCTCTGCTGAAGAAAGAGGAAGAAAAAATAAGAATAAAGGGGCAATTTTCTTCATGGAGGGAAATTCTAGTCCTATCTTACCCATGAAAGCTGGCTAGGTGACTTTGGGCCAATCACCAGGAGACAGTGAGTTCTAGTTCCGCCTTAGGAATGAAAGCGGGCTTTGTGACTTGGGACTAATCACCAGGAGACGGTGAGTTCTAGTGCTGTCTTAAAAAGCCAGCTGCTGACTTTGGGCCAATCACCAGGAGACGGGGAATTATAGTTCCACCTTAGGAATGAAAGCCAGTTGGGTGACTTTGGGCCAATCACCAGGAGACAGTGAGTACTAGTCCTGCCTTAGGAATGCAGTCTGGCCAATCACCAGGAGACAGTGAGTTCTAGTCCTGCCTTAGGAATGCAATCCGGCCGATCACCAGGAGACAGTGAGTTCTAGTCCTGCCTTAGGAATGCAATCCGGCCAATCACCAGGAGACAGTGAGTTCTAGTCCTGCCTTAGGAATGCAATCCGGCCAATCACCAGGAGACAGTGAGTTCTAGTCCTGCCTTAGGAATGCAATCCGGCCAATCACCAGGAGACAGTGAGTTCTAGTCCTGCCTTAGGAATGCAATCCGGCCAATCACCAGGAGACAGTGAGTTCTAGTCCTGCCTTAGGAATGCAGTCCAGCTGAGTGACTTTGGGCCAATCACCAGGAGACGGTGAATTCTAGTCCTGTCTTGGCCGGTTTAAGACTTGTGGACTTCAACTTTCAGGAATTTCCCAGCCAGCGTGTTGGGAATTGAAGTCCACACATCTTTAAGTGGCCAAGCTTGGGAAACCCTGTATGCAAAGAAAATATAACATCATGCTTCCTTTTTAAATAGTGGGTTCTGTTTCTGTGTAACACGGGTGTCCCAGACCGCAAAGCCGCAAATGTTGCTTTATTGTGCACTGATGTTGATTTTAAGCATCGGTCTTACGTTTTTTAGGTTACCTGAAGCTTTGGCAACTCCAGAAGCCTTCGCTTTCTGATTATGATGTCATCTTGGTGGATGAGGCCCAAGATTGCACCCCCGGTGAGTGAGGTGTAGGTTCTGGGTCCAGTTTTCCAAGTACAGGTAGTCCTCGACTTACGACATTTCGCTTAGTGACCATTTGACATTATGACAGCGCTGAAAAAAGGGACATGAAAAAAGGGGATGCAGCATCCCCACAGTCACGTCATCAAAATTGGGAGGTTTGGCAACTGATTCCTATTTACGACGGTCGCAGTATCCCAGGGGGGGGTCACGTGACCCCCTTTTGCGACCTTCTGACAAACAAAGTTCATGGGGAAGCCAGATTCACTTCCACCCGTTAAAGAATGCAGGCTGGGGAATTCTGGAAGATGAAGTCCACCCATCTTAAAGCAGGCAGGCTGGGGAATTCTGGGAGATGAAGTCCACCCATCTTAAAGCAGGCCGGCTGGGGAATTCTGGGAGATGAAGTCCACCCCTCTTAAAGCAGGCTGGCTGGGGAATTCTGGGAGTTGAAGTCCACCCATCTTAAAGCAGGCAGGCTGGGGAATTCTGGAAGATGAAGTCCACCCATCTTAAAGCAGGCAGGCTGGGGAATTCTGGGAGATGAAGTCCACCCATCTTAAAGCAGGCAGGCTGGGGAATTCTGGGAGATGAAGTCAACTTGCCAAGGTTGAAAAACCGATTAGGGAACTATTAGTGGAAACTCTGTAAGATCCATGAATTGTGAGTTTGGGATATTGGGGTGTGATTTCCTGCAAATCTCTCCTGTTTTGGAAACTCCAGTTCCCATCATTTATGATAAAGATTAAAAAATTAAAATCCACAGTTCATTAAAGCCGCTCTCTCTTTTTGAGGGTCTTGTTCCTGTGACAACATTGGCCTTGGCTTCCATTCCACATCAAGCTTCTAAAGATCTCTCTTTTTTCTTTCTCTAGCTGTTATGGACATTGTCCTCTCGCAACCGTGTGGTGTGATCTTGGTGGGAGACCCACACCAGCAGATCTACACCTTTCGGGGTGCGGTCAACACACTTTCTGAGGTGCCCCACAGCCGCATCTTCTACCTGACACAGGTAAGCCGAGGCAGCGTGGCAGGAGAGCTGAGACGTTTGACTTGAGCTTATGGTCCCAAAGACTTTCTCGTTTTTCTTTGAAGACGTGTTGCTTCTCCTCCGAGAAGCTTCTTTGGTTCTGACCGGAGGGTGGGGAATGGAAGGATTTAATACTCCTTGCAGACCGCTGGTCATTTGCAGTCTTTTAGAGAGTCGTTGAGGCCACTTGGAGGTTTATCTGTGTCCTCGGGGTCACCTGAGTGGTGCAAATGGGTTTTCCAGCCCTTTCAGCAGTTCCAAGAAGGTTCACACCCGTTTGCACCACTCAGCTGACCCTGAGGACATAGATAAACGTCCAAGTGGCTTCAACGACTCTCTAAAAGGATGCAAATGACCAGCTTTCTGCAAAGGAGTATAAATCCTTCCATTCCCCACCATCCAGTCAGAGCTGAAGAAGCTTCTGGGATGAGAAGCGAAACGTCTTCAAAGAAAAACAAAAAAGTCCAGTTGCCTCTTGGAAAAAGCACCTTTGGGGCAACCTGGATGATGGAGAATCTCCGTAGACTTTGAGATGTGGGTTAGCTGTAGATTGACGATCCAGTTCTTAGCAATGCATGGGTCTTGTTGTGGGTCCCCTCCAGTTCCAATTGAAAGCTATCTCACAATGGCAACTATAAACCAACCAGCTTCCTTAACGCAGTCAGCAAGCTCGAATTCCAGGACTGGCTGAAACAGGAAGACATATTTTCAGAGGAAGCTGTCTTTAGGGAAGGTGTGGCCTAATGGATAAAGCACCAGGCTAGAAAGTGGGAGACGGCGAGTTCTAATCCCGCCTTAGCCATGAAAGCCTGCTGGGTGACTCTGGGCCAATCACCAGGAGACTGGGAGTTCTAGTCCCGCTTTAGGCATGAAAGCCTGTTGGGTGACTCTGGGCCAATCACCGGGAGGCAGTGAGTTCTAGTCCCGCCTTAGGCTTGAAAGCCTGCTGGGTGACTCTGGGCCAATCACCAGGAAACTGGGAGTTCTAGTTCCGCCTTAGGCTTGAAAGCCTGCTGGGTGACTCTGGGCCAATCAGCAGGAGACTGGGAGTTCTAGTCCTGCCTTAGGGTTGAAAGCTGCTGGGTGACTCTGGGCCAATCACCCGGAGACGTTGAAGTCTAATCTTGTCTTAAGCAAGAAAGCTGGTTGGGTGACTTTGGGCCAATCCCTAGGAGACGGTGAGTTCTAGTCCCACTATGGGCAGAAAAGCTAGCCAGCCATAGCTGAAGGGGGAAGAAAGGCCAGCAAATTGCACATATATTACGGGATCCAGTTTTTGCGTCACTGGAGGATTCTGTTTTCGTTTTCCCCCTTCCGCAGAGTTTTCGCTTTGGCTCCGAAATCGCTTACGTGGGCGCGACCATTCTGGATGTCTCCAAGGGAGTCCGGAAGAAAACGCTGGTGGGGAACAAGCAGGAAAGTGAGTCTTTGAAGCCAGCCGTCCTTTGGTTGCTCCAGGTGAGTCTGGCTAGGCGGGACTGAGGCGGTGCTCTCTTTTCGACAGGTGACGTCAGTGGGGTCGGCGTGGAGGGGACGGTGGCCCACTTATCCCGGACCAACAAAACTGTCTTTGAGGATGCTGTGAACCTTACCTGTGGAGACGCACCTGCTAAGATACACTTGCTCGGGGTGAGTGTGAGAAGGCACAGGAAGGACGCAGTAGGGGTTCCTCCCTCCCTCTTTTCCTTCCTTCTTTCCTCTTTTCCTACCTTCTCTTCATCCCTTCTTTCTTCCTCCCTCCCTCCCCATCTCCTTCAGCCCTCCCTCCCTCCTCTCTATCTCTCTTCTTTCTTTCTTCCTTCCTCCCTCCCTCCCTGTTTCCCTTCCTTCTCTCTTCCTTCTCTTCTTCCTTTCTTCCTCCCTCCCTCCCCATCTCCTTCAGCCCTCCCTCCCTCCCTCCATCTCCTATCTCTCTTCTTCCTTCCTTCCTTCCTTCCTTCCTTTCTTCCTTCCTTCCTTCCTCCCTCCCTCCCTCCATCTCCTATCTCTTCTTCCTTCCTTCCTTCCTTCCTTCCTTCCTTCCTTCCTTCCTCCCTCCCTCCCTCCCTCCTATCTCTCTCCTTCCTTCCTTCCTTCCTTCCTTCCTTCCTTCCTTCCTTCCTTCCTTCCTTCCTCCCTCCCTCCTATCTCTCTTCTTTCTTTCTTCCTTCCTTCCTTCCTCCCTCCCTCCGTTTTCCTTCCTTCTCTTTTCCTTCTCTTTTTCCCTTCTTTCTTCCCCCCTCCCTCCCCATCTCCTTCAGCCCTCCCTTCCTCCCTCCCTCCTCTTTATCTCTTCTTTCTTCTTTCCTCCTTCCTTCCCTCCCTCCTGTTTATCTCTTCTTCTTCCATCCCTCCTTCTCTCTCTCCTTCCCTCCCTCCTTCTCATCCCTTTCCCTTTCCTTTCCTTTCCTTTCTAGCACTCATGATGTTACCTAGTTGGGTCATGAAACGTCTGCAAGAAAACCACCCAGCTTGGTAAGCACCAAGAGCTCCACAGTTCTTTTCCCTCCCTCCCTCCTTTCTTTTTTTCCTTCTTTCCTTCCATCCTCCTTCATATTCTTTCCCCCCCCCCCAAATTCCCTCCCTCGTTTCCTTTCCCTCTTCTTTGGGGCAGCCCCCCCAATATTGCAAGGCTGCTTTCTTTGTTGAGGAATGTGTTGCCAAACCAGTGAATGCTGCCAATGCATCGTACCCATTTGGAGGGCATTAAGTGGCCCCAAGGGGTGGACCGATAATTAACAACTGTGCCTCGGACTACAAGTCCCATCTCACAGGGCTCTCCTTGACATTGTTCCTGTTGTCCTCTTTTCATCAGGGACTGAAAGCCTTTGGCCTTGAGAAGATTCATGATCTCTGGAAGCTCCTTCATCCGGAATGTGAGTTTTTTTCAAGCCGGTGTTTGTGTAGATGCCCAAGTTGTGTACTGACGTACAATCCTTAATGGGATCATGAAAAAAAAACAACCTCTCTCTTGTTTGATCTTCCCAGTGAGACTCGAGATAAAGGATCCCTTCATCAAGAAGTGGGCTGAGAAGGGCTTGGCCAGCATCAAGGACTATGCTGACAAAGCAGAAGACAAACAGCTGGAAATAAAGATTGCAATTGTGGAGACATATCGGGATCGTATTCCGGAGCTGGTGGAGAGAATAACCCGATGCCACGTCTCGGCTCCAAAGAAAGCAGGTAGAAATCACGTGCGAACAAACAGATCCACGCGTAGAGCATTCAAACTAGCTCCTTTGTAGCAGAATAATAATAATAATGATGATGATGATGATAATCATGATGTTGGAAGGGACCTTAGAGGTCATCTAGTAGGAACCGCCTCCATCCTGCGACGATATCTGTAATACCATCAAACATCCACATCTGCCTATCCCAGGTCCTGGGTAAGGACTCGATAGGTAGACAAAATGCCAAATCTGGTCTGAACATCTGGCTGACTGTGCGATGATCCATAATAATAATAATAATGTTGGAAGGGACCTTAGAGGTCATCTAGTCCAACCCCTGCTCAGGCAGGAAACCCTGTACCATTTCAGACAAATGGCTGTCCAGTCTCTTCTTAAAAACTTCCAGTGTTGGAGCATTCACCGCTTCTGGAGGCAGGTGGTTCCACTGGTTAATTGTTAATTATTAGCTGCTATAATACAGGGAGTCCTCCATTTACGACAGTTCATTTACAGACTGTCAAAAAGTTACAACTCCTCCTCCTCCTTCCTGCAAAGCCCACTCCCTTCTAGCACTGATGATGTTCCCTAGTTGGGTAATGCAATGTCCGCAAGTCAGCCGCCAAGCTTGGAGAGCACCAAGGCAGCCACTGCGCCTCTGTCTAGCCCTGACGCCAGGTCCCCGTGCGGTTGATGGAAGTCCACTTTTCTTTCGGACTTTGGGGGTCTAGCGGGATTGGAAGCCCTCTTATTCCGAGCATCTGCGGGGCTCCTCCGTCAGAGAAGGGAGAAAGGCGTCCAGGCCCGCCTTCCTTCCAGATCTCTGCTGCTCGTGAAAAGAATAGAACGGGCTGTCTTTATTGTCATTGTGTAACTCGCAACTCGTAGTTAAGTTGGAAGTGTTCCGTTATGGACCTCACTGCTTCTCCTCTGTGTGTTTCAGACCACATCCTAGGCACTGTGCACAAGGCCAAGGGGCTGGAGTTCGACACGGTCCAAGTTGGTGGGGACTTTGCCAGCATCCCCTTTACCTGGCCCTACCTTGAAAGGATGCCTCGGTCCCCACCTGGTGAGCATATTTCCTTCCTTCCTTCCTTCCTTCCTTCCTTCCTTCCTTCTTTCTTCTGTGTCATGTTCTTTCCTTCCTTCATTCCTCCATCTCTATCATCTTCCTTCCTTCCCTTCCCTTCCGTTCCATGGGCAAACTGGTCAGGATCGAACTGCTGGCAGTGGACAGAGTTAGTCTGCAGTACTGCATTCTAACCAGACGCACCACCATGGCCCTTCCTTCCTTCCTTCCCTGCCTCCCTCCCTTCCCCTTTCTTCTTTCTTTCCTTCCTTCCTTCCCTGCCTCCCTCCCACCCTTCCCTTCCTTTCTTTCCTCCTTCCTTCTTTCCTTCCCTGCCTCCCTCCCTTCCCCTTCCTTCCTTCCTTCCTTCCTTCCTTCCTTCCTTCCTCCCTCCCTCCCTCCCTCCCTTCCCCTTCCTTCTTTCTTTCCTTCCTTCCTTCTTTCCTTCCCTGCCTCCCTTCCTTCCTTCCTTCCTCTCCTCTTCCTATCTCTATCCTTCCTTCCACCCTCCCTCCCTTTTTTCTTCTCCTTTCTTTCACCTTCTTTCTTTCTTTCCATCCACCTACCCAGTTCTCTCCCTCCCTCCCTTTTTTGTTAATCGCTCATAGCAATGTCTAATCAACCACGGAACACCTCCCTTTCTTGGTGGCTGGGATAGGGCACCACTCAGCGCTCTGGTGTGTGCTTGGAGCGGATCTGCTCAAAGAAATAAGCCGTTCCCATTAAACTTCCTTTTTCCCTCCTTCCCTTTTTCCTTAAATCTCCTGCCAGAAGCCGTCCCTGAAGATGAGTGGAACTTGCTGTACGTCGCGGTCACGCGAGCTAAGAAGGGTCTCATCCTGCCCAGATTTCTCACCGATATCCTAAAAGTGGCCAAGGTGAGTCAAAGCCAGTCCACAGAACGGGGAGTCCTCGACTTACAACTTTTCCTGTAGTGACTGTTCAAAGTTACAGCAGCACGGAGAGTGACTTATGACCCTGTTTCATACTTACGACCGTTGCAGCACTCTTGTGGCCATTCAGACGCTTGGCAACCGGCTCATGTTTATGATGGTCGCAGCCTCCCCGGGGTCAGGTGATTCCCCCTTTTGCGACCTTCAGATAAGCAAAATCTATGGGGGAAAAGCCAGATTCGCTTAACGACCGGGTCACTAACTGTAACAAATGCAAAGATTCACTCCGCAACGGTGGGGAGAAAGGTTGCAAAATGGGACAAAAATTCAACTATCTCACCCAGCGACAGAAACTTTGAACTCTGTTCTGGTCGTAACTCAAGGACCCCCCATGATTCCAATGCTCAGGAACCCCTTTTTTTTCCCTTAGCTAGCTAAACGCTTCTGGTTTCTCCCCCCCCCCCCCCCCAGGAATACTACGTACGGTTTGAACTCGCCGACAAAGTGCGCCAAACGACATCCCTTTGGTGTTCGGAGCACGGCTGCTGCAACGCCATCCCAGCGGATTCTGTCCTAATCCCCAAAAGGACGAAGTTTGTTTACGTAAGTATCTCCTTTTTTAGGAAGTGACCTGCTCAGTAATACTATAACCTAGTAAGGCCACACCTGGAATGCTGCACCCAGTTTTGGTCACTGCGTTACAGAAAAGATATTGAGACTTTGGGGAAAGTGCAAAGAAGAGCGACTAAGAGGGTCAACGGCCTGGAGACTAAAACGTGTGTTTCTGGTCACCAAGCTCAGAGAGCACCAAGGACCCCACAGTCCTCCCTCTTCTTCCTCCTCCTCCTCCTCCTCCTCCCTCCTCCTCCTCCTCCTCCTCCTCCTCCTCCTCCTCTCCACAAACTCCCTTCCTTTCCATCACTGATAATGTTCCCTAGCTGGGTCATGAAATGTCTGCAGTGAAACCATCAAGCTCAGAGAGCACCAGGGAACCCACAGTCGTTGTCCTCCTCCTCCTCCTCTTCTTCTTCTTCTTCTTCTTCTTCTTCTTCTCTTCCTCCTCCTCCTCTTCCTCCTCTTCTTCTCCTCCTCCTCCTCCCCTCCTCCCCTCCTCCTCCTCTTCTTCTTCTTCTTCTTCTTCTTCTCTTCTTCTTCTTCTTCTTCTTCTTCTTCTTCTTCTCCTCCTCCTCCTCCTCCTCCTCCTCCTCTTCTTCCTCCTCCTCCTCCTCCTCTCCTCCTCCTCCTCTCCACAAACTCCCTTCCTTTCCATCACTGATAATGTTCCCTAGCTGGGTCATGAAATGTCTGCAGTGAAACCATCAAGCTCAGAGAGCACCAGGGAACCCACAGTCCTCCTCTTCTTCCCTCCTCCTCCACCCCCTCCCTCCTCCTCCTCCACCCCCTCCTCCTCCTCCTCCTCTCCACAAACTCCCTTCCTTTCCATCACTGATGCTGTTCCCTAGTTGGGTCATGAAACGTCCTCAATGAAACCTCCAAGCTCAGAGAGCACCCAGGACCCCACAGTCCTTCTCCTCCACCGCTTCCCACATTCACATCCCACAAACACGGGTGGCTAGAGATTTTCTCAGTCCCGCTAATCTCGTTGTTTTCTTTTTTTTTCTCCACCTTTTTCTGGCAGACGGATGGCACCCAAACCCTTGAGGGATTACTTTGTCCTTTTTGCGCCACGAGGACCCTCGGCCCCATTGCACAGCTGACAGGCTGTCCCACAAGAGTGCAGGAGGCCGCCTGTCGCCCAGAAGTCATGGAGCTTCCGTCCGCGGTTCGCCTCCTTCTCGAAGTCCTTTGAGTTCTCCCCCCCCCCCCCAAAAAATTGCACTGGGTATTTTTCAAGGAAAAAAAGAAGCAAAGAATGTAGAAAGGAAGTGGTTCTGTTTGATGTGGGAGTGATGGTCTTCTTGTGGTGCCCGGGTAGGGAACGTGTAGAAAAGCCCGGCCACATCTGTACACAGTTGTTTTGCTGTGCAGCCGGAATATTTTGCACTATTAACCATCGCAGCTGGTGGTTCCCTTGGCTGAAATTTCCAACATCTGACCTCATATCGAAAGCAATAGCACCTAGACTTATATATCGCTTTGCAGCACTTTACAGCCCTCTCTAAGCGGTTTACAGAGTCAGCATCTTGTCCTCAACAATCTGGGTCAAACTGCTGGCAGTCAGCAGAGTTAGCTTGCAATATTGCATTCTAACCACTGCACCACCACAGTCCTTCCTTCCTTCCTTCCTTCCTTCCTTCCTAACTTCCTTCCTTCCTTCCTTCCTTCCTTCCTTCCTTCCTTCCTTCCTTCCTTCCTTCCTTCAGAATTAGTAATAATACTTAGACTTACTGCCCTCTCTAAGCTGTTTAGAGAGTCAGCATCTTGTCCTCAACAATCTGGGTCCCCATTTTAAGGATGGAAGGCTGAGTCAACGTTGAGCTGGTGAGGATCGAACTGCTGGCGGTGGGCAGAGTTTGCCTGCAATACTGCATTCTAAGCACTGCACCAACATGGCCCTCCCTCCCTCCTTCCTTAGGACTTAGTAATAGTAGACTTATATCAGGGCAATTTGGAAACAAACAGACACTCACAGATACAGAACTTTTATTATACACATTAGAAAACGACAACATTACATTTCTTAGTAGTTGTCGCTCAGCGCCAAATCTGGGCTATGGGTGTGTGTGATCCAAAACATCCCAACGGGACTGCTTCAAAAGTTCTCAGGTGCGTCTAGCAGTGTGCGGGCGAGCATTGTCGTAGACCAATACTACATCGGAAGTCAGCTTGCCCCGACCCTTGTTATGGATGGCTCATCTGAGTTTCCGTCACGTTTCACAGCAGACGTCCGAATTGATGGTCGAACCACGGTCCACGAACTTCACTAGCCGTACTCTTTTGGCATCTTCACATTTGGCGGGATTTTCTATGGCACTACTTCTGGTGTAGTGTTGGTTCACGATAATGCTTTTTGTTTTTTTTCCAATTCTTGTGAATTTTTTTCCACTAGGAGAGTGGTTCTCAACCTGTGGGTCGGGACCCCATTTGGGGTCGAATGACCATTTCACGGGGGTCGCCAAACAACGCAGTCCGCCATTTTTTCCCCCCTTTTCCTTAGCTGTGCTACTCCCTTTTATTCTATTGGCTTTTGAAAGCCAATAGAATAGACTCTCTTGAATAGAGTCTAATTCTATTGGCTTTCCAAAGCCAATAGGAAATGTCCAGGCTGACTCTGCCCTGCTGAGCCCGCCAAAAGTCCCATTCTGCAAACGGTGCTGCACCAGTTGAGTAGTCCTCGACTTACGACCGGTTGAGTAGTCCTTGACTTATGACTGGTTGGGGGGTCGCGGCATTAAAAAGATTGAGAACCACTGCACTAGGATTAAATCATGTTTCCTTGTTTTGTTAAGTTCCCTCTTTAAGTCTCAATTCTATATCCATTCCTCTGTTTTATCTGCTCCTTCTCTGTTGTTTTCTAGGAATGTTTATTGTTGTAAAGTTCACTTGGAAATAAATTGGTTTATATTTTCAAAGTTGTTGTGGATTTCTTTGTGATTTGCTGTTTGAATTAGTTGCAGTATACTATATATCTCCTCCTTCGATGTATTTTTGTTTTCTTGATAACTGTTCTTTCTACTTGTCTCTGATCTATGATAGCCAAGAATTTGAGTTTTCCTTTTTTTGTCTGGAAATAGTTTTAGAGTCCCAATTAGATAGAAATTAAATGTAAAATAGAAAAGAGAAGATCAAATTCCTCACCCAGTTTCAAGCACGCTGTTCACAGTTGTGCTGGTTAGTGCTTTTGGACTTTGGTTGCAAGTAGCTTGGGCTGGTCGATGCCGTACGGCCAGCCTTTCTCCTGTCAGGTTAGAAGGCTTTCCCCAAGTCAAACGGAACAGCCAAGAGACCCTGCAATTGTCGCAAATAGGAGCCAGTTGCCCCATTTCGCCACCTCTCTTCCCAGTTATTAAGTGAATCGCTGCCGTATGTCTGAATGTTGATCACGTGACCGTGGGGATGTTGCAACCGTCGTGTGAAAAATCATTTTGTCACTTAACAACTGTGGCAAGAAAGGTTTTAAAAAAGTTTTAAAACTCACTACACCAGTGTCTCGCTTAGCGACCAAAATTTTGGGCTCAGTTGTGGTCGTAAGTTGAGAACTACTTGTAGGTTAACTATTTAAAAAAAACATACATTGACTGTTCCCTATTTCTCTGTAAAAACAGGAGAGTAGGGACAGTTGTGTGAAATATAATTCCTAATACTGGTTGTTGTTTTTTTAATGGGGGGAGGACGCTGAGAAGGGTCGAAAGAAAAGTCATCCTATGGTCCTCTCAGCAGGGATGCAACCGAGAGTATCATCCTTGTAAGCTGAGACTTTGGCAGCACTAAGCTGACCTTGGCTGAGCTTGGGCAAAGATCCCCAGGTTCAGATCTGGTTAGCGGGATGGGAGGGGGCACCGCTACAAAATCCCAGGGCTATCAATGAGACGGAGGAGTTAAAAAGTGTCCAGAAAGCAGATCACTTCGGTATGGCTCCTGCGAAAACTTCCTGGAGGTTTCCATGAAATCAACAGGAATTGACCTTGGCTTTAAAAAAAAAAAAAAGTTAAAATCTGCTTGACAATCTGCTGGTTTCTCAAAGAGAAACAAGTAAGATCATGGATGTGTTTGTGTGTCTGTGTGTAAAACACAATCTTCCAGTTTATATCTCTCTCCTGCCATCTGGTGGCCCAATGGATTCTGATTTTCATCCATGCGCTGTGTAAATAGCTTTATCTTCCATCCATCCATCCTATTTCATCCATCCACTCTATTATCTGTCTGTCTGTATCTATCCACAATCATTATTTATCTTCTACTATCATCTATCATTTATCTTATCTATCATTTATCTTTCATTTATCTGTATATCCTCTAATTTATCATCTATCTTCTATCATTTATCTTCTACTATTTCTACCTATCAATTATCTATATCTCATCTATCATCTAATTATCATCTATCATCTGTCAACCTATATCAGAGCTCTGTTCTGGGCCCAGTGCTCTTCAACATCTTCGTCAACGATTTGGACCAGGGGATAGATGGGGAACTCATCCAATTTGCGGATGACACCAAGCTGGAAGGAATAGCCAACACTCCAGAACAGGGCTTTTCAATCTTTTCACCCATTGTAGCACTTTTAGGATATGGCAATATCCGAGTACCACCAGTCGCTTAGCAAGGTGTCAAAAACTTGATGAACAAAAAAAAAAAAAGGAAAAAAGTAATAAAGTACAGGTAGTCCTCGACTTACAACAGTTTGCTTAGTGCAGTGGTTCTCAATCTGTGGGTCGGGACCCCATTTGGGGGCGAATGACCATTTCACGGGGGTCGCCAAACAAGGCTGTCCGCCATTTTTTCCCCTTTTCTTTGGCCACGCCCCTGGCACCCGGTGATGTATAAGTGGTTGGGGGGGTCACCACAACATGGGGGACTGTATTATGGGGTTGCGGCATTAGAAAGGTTGAGAACCACTGGCTTAGTGACTGTTCGAAGTTACAGTGGCACTGAAAAAAGTGCCCGCCAAGGCACAGCCGAGCAAGACACCTGCTGCCCGCCCGGTGGCGCTCTCATTCCCCTCCCCCGCTACCACTTTTCTAGGATGGTCGCGTACCACCTGCCAGATGCCAATGTACCACAGGTGGTACCCGTATCACTGGTTGAAAAGCCCTGCTCCAGAAGACAGGCTTAGGATACAGGAGGGCCGACAGACTCGAACACTGGGCGCTATCTAACAAAAAATGAAATTCAGTGGTGAAAAAAGTAAGGTTCTACATTGAGGCAAGTATAGTGGGGGGTACCTTGCTCAATAGTAGCAACTGTGAGAGGGATCTCAGAGTCCTAGTGGACAATCACTTAAATATGAGCCAGCTGTGTGCTGCAGCTGCCAAAAAAGCCAACACAGTGCTAGGCTGCATTCAAAGGGATAGAATCAAGATCACATAAAGTGTTAATACCACTTTACAACGCCTTGGTCACCACTATGTAAAAAAGATGTGGAAACTCTAGAAAGAGTACAGAGAAGAGCAACAAAGATTAGGGGACTGGAGGCTAAAGCATATAAGGAAAGGTTGATGGAATTGGGTATGTCTAGTTTAATGAAAAGAAGGATGAGGGGGGACAGGATAGCAGTGTTTCAGTATCTCAGGGGCTGCCCCAAAGAAGAGGGAGTCAAGCTATTCTCCAAAGCACCTGAAGGCAGGACAAGAAGCAAGGGATGGAAACTCATCAAGGAGAGAAGCAACCTAGAACTAAGGAGAAATTTCCTGACAGTTAAAACAATTAATCAGTGGAACTACCTGCCTCCAGAAGTTGTGGATGTTCCAATACTGGAAGTTTTTAAGAAGAGACTGGATAACCGTTTGTCTGAAATGGTATAGGGCAGGGGTCTGCAACCTTAAAAACTCAAAGAGCCACTTGGACCCGTTTCCCAGAGAAAACACTGGGAGCTGCAAAACTTGTGCACGCATGTGCGCACGCAAAGGATGGCGAACTTGAAGAGTTTAATTAAAAAGAAATAGAGGCTGCTGTGCATGAGCTCTTTCCTTTCCCTCTTTCTTTCCTCTCCCTTTCTCGCTTTCCTCTCCCCCTTTCTCTCCCTCTCCCCTCCCCTTTTCTCTCACCTCTCTCTCTCTCTCCCCCTCTCCAATCTTCTGCTCACCTAGCAAGCTGGCTTCACGCTGTTCTCCAACAAGCTGACAAACATTCTTATTGGGCTGGTTCTCTCCTGCCCTTCCTGCAGAGATGCAGCAAAAGGAGACCCACCCAATAAGCTTGTCAGCTTGTTGGAGAACAGTGTGAGGCCACTCTTTTACACACACAGAGAGAGGGAGAGGGAGAGGGAAGCACAAGTGTCTGTCTGTCTCTTCTCTCTCTGCAAATGGCAGAGGAGGCTGGGAGCCACAGGAGAAGGCTCAAAGAGCCACATGCAGCTCTGGAGCCGCAGGTTGCCGACACGTGGTTTCCTGCCTGAGCAGGGGGTTGGACTAGATGACCTCCAAGGTCTCTTCCAAATTTATTATCTTCTATCATTTATCTGTTACTATTTTTATTACCATTATCTATCTATCTATCTAATCTATCATCTATCTAATCCGTCTGTCCATCCATTCAGATTTCACAAAGAAGGAAATGGTCATATCATTGTCACTTGCACCCATCACTAGTTTATTTGATTCATTCATATAAGCAAGCACACTTTTCAACATTTTTTATAAAAAACATACTAAAAATAAAAGAACAAATGCGAAAGTTCTAAAGAGTAATTGGAAAGACAGGAATTTGGAAAAATCATCTTCTTTTTACCTTTTCATTGCAAAAACTGTTCATTTAGTGTCCGCTCCAAGTTACAATGGCACTGAAAAAAGTGTCTCAGGACTGCTTTTCACATGACTGTTGCAGCCTCCCCAGGCTCACGTGATCAAAATTGGCAACTGACTCACATTTATGACGGTCCCAGTGTCCACGTGATCCCTTTCTGTGACCACAGCAACCATCATAAATATAAACCAATTGTCAAGTTGGTTTAATCAATGGAGGTGGCAAAAGTTGTATGTGTGAAAGAGTCCTGCTTCTTTGCTTGTCAGAAGTGCTATTATAACTTTGAGCGGTCACTAAACATTGTCTGTTGTAAGTTGAGGAGTACCTGTAATCGCGGGCAAACTCTGCCAACTGCCAGCAGTTCGATCCTGACCAGCTCAAGGTTGGTAAAATGAAAACCCAGATTGTTGGGGGCAACAGGCTGACTCTGTAAACTATGTAGACAGGGCTGTAAAGTGCTGCGAAGCAGCGTATAAGTGCTATTGCTAAGTGCGAAGGAAGGAAGGGAGAGAGGGAGGGAGGGAAGGAAGGGAGGGAGGGAGGGAAGGATTGGGAATACAGATAGTCCTTAAAGTGCTGTGAAGCGGTATATAAGTCCTTTTGCTATTGCTACTTAACCATGATTGGTTAGCTAAGCCACAATTGGGATTCACACTACCGAAATCACATAGCATGATTTACAAACTGGGTTTAGAAACATGCTAAATCAAAACTAAGCAAACTACACTTTGGCTTAGGATTTCTCTCCAGAAACCCACACACTGAATGAAGCCCGGTTGTAACGTAGGGCTGTGAGAGTTGGGTGCTTTCAAATTGTGCTGGAGAAGTCTCTTGGACCGCAAGATCACAGGGAGAACAATTCATGATTAATAATAATTAATACCTCGAAATCGTGGCTGTTCCTCCAACACTGGAAGTTTTTAAGAAGAGACCGGACGTTTGTCCAGAACGATAGAGGAAGTCAACTCAACTTACAACCACAATACGACACAATACAAGGGGGCTGTGCTTAGAATGCAGGATCCCATCCAGGCTGGCTCTGCCCACTGCCAGCAGTTCGATCCTGACGGGCTCAAGGTTGACTCGGCCTCCCGTCCTTCGGAGGTGGGTAAAATGAGGGCTCAGATGGTTGGGGGCAAATAGGCTGACTCTGTAAACTGCTTAGAGGGGCCAGTAAAGCGGTATATAAGTCTAAGGGCTGTTGCTATTGCTTTTGATAGGATGGCAAAAGTTGGACATTTCAGCCAAGGGAACCACCGGCTGTGCAAGAGGGAGAAATGGGGAAGCCGTAAGGACAGCAGCCCAGACGTCCCCAGGTGTGCGATAAGGGTGTACTGTGGGTGCTGTGATGTTCTGCTGGCTCCAGGATGGAAGGGAAGCACCGTAAAACCACCGTGTAGAGGTGTGGCCGATCATTTGTGCACATTCCCCCCTTGGGTGGAGAAGAAACAACAGGTGGAAACTAATTAAGCAGAGAAGCAACCTGGAATGGAGGAGAAACTTCCTGACAGTGAGGACAACTAACCAGTGGAACAGATTGCCACCAGAAGTTGTGGGGGGCTTCTTCACTGGGTTTTTTTAAGAAGACACTGGGCAGCCGCTTATCTGAAATAGCACAGGGCCTCCTGTTTGAGGAGGGGGTTGGACTAGTAGACCTCCAAGGTCCCTTCTGATTCTGACTCTCCAGGCACCACAATAACAGCATCGCTCTCACATCAATAGGAGCCCTTCCTTTCTACATTCTTTGCTTTGTTTTTGCTTTGAAAAATGCCCAGTGCAATTTTTATTTTTGTGTGTGAAGAACTCAAAGGTCTTCGAGGAGGTGGCGAAATTCAGGTGGAGCCTCAATGACTTCTGGAGCACGGGCGGCCTCCTCCACCATCGTGGGAGATCCTGCGAGGTGTGCAACGGGGCCGAGGATCCACGCTGCGCAAGAAGGACAAAGTAATATCTCGGAGGTTTCGGTGCCGTCCGACTGCCAGAAAAAGGTTTGAGGGGAAAAAAAAGTGAGGTTTGCAAGAGAGAGAGGATCTCTACCCACCCGTGTGCATGGGAGGCGGCTCTAAATAGCATCGTCCTGATTCTGGAGTGCTGATAAGAGAGAATATTTGTAGCTGAGGGTTGAACTGTGGGGTCCTGGGTGCTCTCTGAGCCTGGTGGTTTTCTTGCAGATGTTTCTTGACCCAACTAGGGAACATCATCAGTGCTAGAAGGGAGTGGGGTTCGTGGAGGAGGAGGAGGAGGACTGTGGGGTCCTTGATATTCTTTGGTTGTTTTCTTACAGACATTTTATTACCTAACACAGCAGTTCTCAACCTGCAGGTTGCGACCCCATTTGGGGTCGAACGACCATTTCACGGGGGTCACCAAACAACGCAGTCTGCCATTTTTTCACCCCTTTTCCTTAGCTGTGCTCCTCCCTTTTATTCTATTGGCTTTTGAAAGCCAATAGAATAGACTCTCTTGAATAGAGTCTAATTCTATTGGCTTTCCAAAGCCAACAGGAATTGACCTGGCTGTCTCTGCCCTGCTGAGCCCGCCAAAAGTCCCATTCTGCAAAAGGTGCTGCAAGTTGTCCGCAGCGAAGGTGAGCTGTCTGGAAGCTTCCACCCCTCCCTGCTGAGCAACTACTAAAAATGTAAGGAAAAGAGGGCCAGGGGTGGGAGGTGGGAGGCCGGCGGGCGCAGGGAGGGTTGCTGGCGCGCGTGGGGCCCGGCGGGAGCCTTACCTCCCTTGGGCTGGGCCAGCTGGGGGCCCACCGGTGGTCGGCCTGCGCCGTCTCTGCCGCTTGCCAGCTACGCCTCGGCCGGCGCACGGGGCGGCACCACGCATGCGCGGCGCTCCCGGGCAGGGAAAGTCCTTGACTTACGACCGGTTGAGTAGTCCTTGACTTACGACCGGTTGGGGGGGTCGCGGCATTAAAAAGGTTGAGAACCACTGACCTAACAGGTAACATCATCAGTGCTAGGAGCCTCCTAGCATATGTCTTCTAGCACTGATGATGTTACTTAATTGGGTAATAAAATGTCTGCAAGAAAAGCGCCAGGCTCAGAGAGCACCAAGGACCCTGCACTCCATGTTACTCTGAATGGGGAGCAGGCTGCCTCCAACGCATCCTTGCAAGGAGCAACGGCAGGAGAGGGAAATATTTCTGACTCATGCTTGGAAGAGAGGTTGACCAGAAACACACGTTCTAGTCTCCAGGCCGTTGACCCTCTTAGTCGCTCTTCGTTGCACTTTCCCCAAAGTCTCAACATCTTTTCTTTAACGCAGTGACCAAAACTGGATGCAGCCTTACTAGGTTATAATATTACTGAGCTGGTCACTTCCTAAAAGGAGATACGTACGTAAGCAAACTTCATCCTTTTCGGGATTAGGAAAGAATCCGCTGGGATGGCGTTACAGCAGCCGTCCTCCAAACACCAAAGCGATGTCGTTTCGCGCACTTTGTCGGCGAGTTCAAACCGTATGCAGTATTCCTTGGGGAAAAAACACCAAAAGTGATTAGCCAGCCAGGAAACCAGGGGGCTCCCGAGGACTGGAACACAGGTAGGCCTCAACTGCATAATTTCCGTTACAAGGTGAGGCAGTTATTAAGTGAATTTTGCTCCACTTTACGACCTTTCTTGCCACTGTTGTTACATCAATCCTCCCAGTCGTTAAGTCAGTGACACAGCCGTTAAGTGAATTTAGCTTACTCCCATTGACTTGGCTGGTCAGAAGGTCGCAAAAGGGATCACATGACCCCGGGACGCTGCCACCATCATTAAGTATGAACCAGTTGCCAAATGTCCATACTTTTTTGATCATGTGGCCCCGGGGATGCGGCAATCATCATTCATGTGAAGTCACTTTTTCCAGGGCTGTTGTAACTTTGAACGGTCACTAAATGAAAAGTTGTAAGTCGAGGACTATCTGCATTAATGGCTTTAACTCACCTTGGCCTTTTCTAGGACAGAAGCAAACAATCTGGGCAGGATGAGACGCTTCTTGGCTCGCGTGACAGCGACATACAGCAAGTTCCACTCAATGTCTAGGGTGGCTTTGGATGAGAGATGAGAGGGAAAAGGAAAAACTGAGTATAATGGCAACTGAGTATAATGGTTTCTTTCTTTGAGCAGATCTGCTCCAAACACACACCTGAACTCTTGAGCACTGAGTGGTGCCCATTCCCAGGCCAAGGGAGGTTGATCAGACATTGTTATCAGGGATTCCCTAAAAAGGAGGGAGGGAGGGGAACGGATGGAAGGATGGATGGATGGAAGGAAGGAAGGTGAAAGAAGGAAAAGGGAGGGAGGGTGGAAGAAAGGAAGGATAGAGATGGAAGGAAGGAAGGAGATAGAGATAGGAGGAGGGGAGGGAGAAAAAGGAGAGAAGGAGGGAAGAAGGAAGATTATAGAGTTAGAAGGAGGGGAGGAAGGAAGGAAGGAAGGAAAGAAGGAAGGAAGATAGGAAGGAAGATGATAGGAGGGGAGGGAGGAAGATTATAGAGATAGAAGGAAGGAAGGAAAGAAGAAGGAAGATAGGAAGATGATAGAGATAGAAGGAGGGGAGGGAGGAATGGGAGGGAGGGAAGGAAGATGATGAAGGAAGGAAGGAAGGAAGGAAGGAAAGAAGGAAGGAAGGAAGGGCCCTGGTGGCACAGTGGTTCAAATGCAATATTGCAGGCTGACTCTGCCCACAGCCAAGAGTTCAATCCTGACCGGCTCAAGGGTGACTCGGCCTTCCATCCTTCCGAGGTGGGTAAAATGAGGAGCCAGATTGTTTGGGGGGGGGCAACAGGCTGGCTCTATAAACCGCTTAGAGAGGGTTGTAAAGCACTGTGAAGCTGTATATAAGCCTAAGGGCTATGGCCATTGTTAGGATGTGACCAAGAATCAAGGAAAGCAGCTTCCAGACTCTTCCCGATCGATCATTCTGCGTTTCGTTGTTGTTTATCGTCGGTCAAGCCACACCACACATCTGACAAAAGCTAATGTGTTTCCATAAAAGGGAGGGAGGAAGGAAACTCTACTCACTGGCTTCAATCCCAGGCACCTTTTCAGGGTAGCACCCCATTGCAAGCTGGATGTTCTCAAAGTCCCCAGCAATTTGGACCGTGTCGAACTCCAGCCCCTTGGCCTTGTGCACAGTGCCTAGGATGTGGTCTGAAACACACAGAGGAGAAGCAGTGAGGTCCATAACGGAACATTTCCAACTTAATTACGAGTTGCGAATTACACAGTGACAATAAAGACAGTCCGTTCTATTCTTTTCACGAGCAGCAGAGATCTGGAAGGAAGGCGGGCCTGGATGCCTTTCTCCCTTCTCCGATGGAGGAGCCCCGCAGATGCTCGGAATAAGAGGGCTTCCAATCCCGCTAGACCCCAAAGTCTGAAAGCAAAATGGACTTCCATCAACCGCACGGGGACCTGGCGTCAGGGCTGGACAGAGGCGCAGTGGCTGCCTTGGTGCTCTCCGAGCTTGGCGGTTGACTTGCGGACATTGCATTACCCAACTAGGGAACATCATCAGTGCTAGAAGGGAGTGGGGTTTGCAGGGAGGAGGAGGAGGAAGAGGAGGAGGAGGTGGTGGTGGTAGAGGACTCTATGGTCTTTGGTGCTCTCTGACTTGGTGGTTTTCCTGTAGATGTTCCGTAGCCCAACTAGGGAACATCATCAGTATTAGAAGGGAGTGGGCTTTGCAGAGAGGAGGAGGAGGAAGAGGAGGAAGACTGTGGGGTTCTGAACTGGGCTGTTTTCTTGCAGACATTTCATGACCCAACTAGGTAATATCATCTGTTGAGCTCATGTATCTCATACTGATCTCTCTTTTTCCTTCAAAGATCCCATTTGAACCCCAATTTTACCTGGCTTTAAGGTAATTCCCAACCTATGACCACAACTGAGCCCAAATTGAGCCTCGGAGTTCTGATTTGTTTGGTCTCGGATCCACGACCTTTCCATTGCTAAGCAAAACAGCCGTTAGGCGAGAGCTTTGCCCCATTTTATGACCACAGCCGTTAAGCGAATCACTGCAGTCGTTATGTTAATACGGCTGTAAAGTGAATCTAGCTTCCCGAGTGACTTTGATTGTCGCAAATGGGGGAATCATGTGATTCCAGGGACAAGGCAACCGTCATAAAGGTGAGTCTGTTCCCAAGCGTCCGAATTTTGATCACGGGACCCCGGGGATGCGGCAACGGTCGTTAAGTGTGAAAGATGGTCATAAGTCACTTTTCTTGGTGCCATTGTGACTTTGAATGGTCACTAAAGGAACTGTCGTACATGGAGGACTATCTATATTATAGGCAGACGATAGTAATAAAAGAAGCTAGTTTGAATGCTATTCGTCTGGATCTGGCTCTTTGCGCAGGATATTTACCTGCATCTTCTGGAGACGAGACATGGCGCTGGGATATTTTGTCCAACAGATCCGGAATAGAGCTCGGAGTCTCCTCCACAATTGCAATTTTTGATTTTAGATTTTCATCTTCTGCATCTTCAACATGGTTCTTGAAGCTGTCGAAGCCTTCTTTTTCCCAACTTTTGATGAAGGGATCCTGTATCTGGAGTTTCTCTAAGAAGATCAAGGCAGGTTGTTAAGTGAGTCACGTCTGACTTTACAATCTTTTTTTCCTATGGTCAGCTGGGGAGATCTCCCATGGCAACCACGTGACCCCGGGACACTGCAACCATCCTAAGTGCCTGCTAGTTGCCAAGCGTCTGAATTTTGATCAGGTGACCACAGGGAGGCTGCGATGGCCGTTAAGGGTGAGGAACGGTCGTAAGTCACTGTTCTCAGTGCTGTTGTAATTTCGAACGGTCACTAAACAAACGGTTGAGACCGCCCAAAGACTGATCCGAAAACAGGGACTTACAACCCAGGTTTGAAGTTGTGACACCTCAAGCCTCCTTTGTCGTTGTGTTGTCATGGGCAATGTGGTAGCCTTTATGGCTGTCCCCAGTTTCCTACAGTCACATCACCATGTTTTACAAAGCTTTGCTGAAAAGCAGCGCTTGCTTCTGTCTTTTGTCAAACTCTCTCCCACAGCGAACCCTTGATTCACTTAACCAGGGATCTCGCTGACTGACCCCTGCAAAAAGGGTCGTAAAAGCAGGTTGGCCACATAACTGACCCATTTTATGACTTTACAACGTTTGACCACATTGGGCGGGCTCCGTGAAGGATGGTATGTCAAGCGCTGCCTGTACACAGCTTGGACATCTACACAAACACCGGCTGAGAGAACTCACCTTCAGGATGACGAAGCGCCCAGATATCACGAATCTTGTCAAAGGCTTCAAGTCCCTGATTAAAAGAGGACAACAACATCAAGTAGAGCCCTGTGAGATGGGACTTGTAGTCCGATGCAAAGTCATAATTATCTGTCCGCCCTTTGGGTCTCCTTAATGCCCTCCAAACATTAAGAGGCATCTACAGAATCCACTGGTTTTGCCACACATTCCTCAACATAGCAGCCTTCCAATATCTGAGCGGCTGCAACAAAGAACTTACGTATTTATTTTATTTATTTATTTTTAAAATTTATAAACCGCCCCACTCCCGCAGGACTCTGGGCGGCTAACAATAAAAACACATAAAACATAACAAAACAAACAGTACAAGAACAGTCATCTAGGGGTCAGATTTTATAAACCCCAGGCCTGCCAGGTCTTAAGCAGCTTACGGAAAACCAACAGGGTGGGAGCGGTCCTAATCTCCGGGGAGAGCTGGTTCCAAGACGTGGGCGCCATCACAGAGAAAGCCCTCCCCCGCGGCCCCGCCAAACGGCACTGCTTGGCCGACGAGACCTGAAGGAGGCCCAGCCTGTGGGATCTAACCGGACGAAGGGAACTATGAGGTAGTAGGCGGTCTCGCAAACTTATTTTCCAAAGCACCGGGACGCAGGAGAAGAAGCAACGGAGGGAAACTCATCAAGGACAGAAGCAACCTGCAACTAAGGAGAAATTTCCCTAACAGTGAGAACAATTAACCAGTGGAACAGCTGGCCTCCTGAAGTTGTGGGTGCTCCAAAACTGGAGGATTTTAAGAAGAGACTGGACAGCCCCTTGTGTGAAATGGTAGAGGGTTTCCTGCCTGAGCAGAGGGTTGGACTAGAAGACCTCCAAGGTCCCTTCCAACTCTGTTGTTCTGTATGCTAGAAACAACCCTGAGATGCTGAAGCACAACAGGGACACTGCAGATATCTCAAGAATATTAATAAAGACGTTGGAGGTGTCATGAATCAAACAGCTCAGTCTTCTAGGGAGCATTAACACTGGAGTAAAAATTGCCAACAAAAAGTCCAACCATCTCTTGAAGCTATGGGTTTTTAGTTTTTAGAGGGAGGGAGGGAGGGAGAAGAGAGATAGAGAGGAGGGAGGGAGGGAGGGAGGAAGGGAGGGCTGAAGGAGATGGGGAGGGAGGGAGGAAGAAAGAAGGGAAGAAGAGAAAAAGGAAAAGAGAGAAGGAAGAAAAACAGTGGGAGGGAGGGAGGGAGGAAGGAAGAAGAGAGATAGAGAGGAGGGAGGGAGGGAGGGAGGGAGGGAGGGAGGAAGGGAGGAAGGAGATGGGGAGGGAGGGAGGAAGAAAGAAGAGAGATAGAGAGGAGGGAGGGAGGAAGGGAGGGTGGAAGGAGATGGGGAGGGAGGGAGGAAGAAAGAAGGGAAGACGAGAAGGTAGGAAAAGAGGAAAGAAGGAAGGAAAAGAGGGAGGGAGGAAGGAACCCCTACTGCGTCCTTCTGTGCCTTCTCACACTCACCCCGAGCAAGTGTATCTTAGCAGGTGTGTCTCCACAGGTAAGCTTCACAGCATCCTCAAAGACAGTTTTGTTGGTCCGGGATAAGTGGGCCACCGTCCCCTCCACGCCGACTCCACTGACGTCACCTGTCGAAAAGAGAGCACCACCTCAGTCCCGCCTAGCCAGACTCACCTGGAGCAACCAAAGGACGGCTGGCTTCAAAGACTCACTTTCCTGCTTGTTCCCCACCAGCGTTTTCTTCCGGACTCCCTTGGAGACATCCAGAATGGTCGCGCCCACGTAAGCGATTTCGGAGCCAAAGCGAAAACTCTGCGGAAGCAAGAGGGGGAAGGAAAATGCAGCATCACTTGTTTTGCAGGGTCTTCAGTGAATGCCGCACTGATTAAGCAAACCAAAACTGGAAGTGCTGTTGTTTGGCAAATCCATTGTGACACTAACACACACGATAGATAGATAGATAGATAGATAGATAGATAGATAGATAGATAGATAGATAGATAGATAGATAGATAGATGGATGGATGGATGGATGGATGGATGGATGGATGGATGGATGGATGGATGGATGGATGGATGGATGGATGGATGGATAGATAGATAGATAGAGCGAGAGAGAGAGAGAGAGAATATGAAGTGTGTATTTTCTCCAACTGGAATTGCGAGATAGCTTTCAATTGGAACTGGAGAGGACCCACAATGAGACCCATGAACTGCTTGGAACTGAACCTTCTGGATCTTCAATGTACAGGTAACCCACAACTCCAAGTCAAGCATCCCTGCTAGTCTGCCATCCTGCCTCGACTTACCTGTGTCAGGTAAAAGATGTGGTCGTGAGGGATGTTGAAAACTGTGTTATTAGCACCACGGAAGGAGTAGATCTTTTGGTGTGGGTCTCCTACCAAGATCACACTACACTTTTGTGAGCGGACAATGTCTGCCATAGCTAGAGAAAGGAAAAAGAGAGATTTTTAGAAGCTTGATGTGGAAAGGAAGTCAAGGCCAATGTTCTCACAGGAACAAGACCCTCAAAAAGAGAGAGCGGCTTTAATGAACTGTGGATTTTAATTTTTTTAATCTTTATCGTAAATGATGGGAACTGGAGTTTCCAAAATAGGAGAGGTTTGGAGGAAATCACACCCCAATATCCCAAACTCACAATTCATGGATCTTACAGAGTTTCCCCTAATAGTTCCCTAATCAGTTTTTCAACCTTGGCAAGTTGACGGTATGTGGACTTCAACTCCCAGAATTCCCCAGCCTACCTGCTTAAAGATGGGTGGACTTCAACTCCCAGAATTCCCCAGCCAGCATGGTTTAATTGTTTCTCACAACAATTATCGGACGCTTAATTGGGAGATGTGACCTGCATTCCATGTACTTTTAATATCCTGCTTGAATGCCATTTTAACCAGAGCTGGTTTTCTATTCATCAGTGCCGGTATGCTGTACTCAATAAAGTCTGCACTAGCGATTGGAGTGTCTCGGTTGTGCTTACTTCGTTGGGATCATCAGGCGGGATATTCACACCGGTTTTCCCATGGACAAAAGAGGACTACGTGACCCTCTGGGATACTGTGACCGTCGTAAATAGGAATCAGTTGCCAAACCTCCCAATTTTGATGACGTGACTGTGAGGATGATGCAACGGTCGTGAGAAAAAGGACCGTGTCCCTTTTTTCAGCGCTGTCATAATGTCAAATGGTCACTAAGCGAAATGTCGTAAGTTGAGGACTACCTGTACTTGGAAAACTGAACCCAGCACCTATACCTCACTCACCGGGGGTGCAATTTTGGGCCTCATCCACCAAGATGACATCATAATCAGAAAGCGAAGGCTTCTGGAGTTGCCAAAGCTTCAAGTAACCTAAAAGACATAAGACTAACGCTTAAAATCAACATCAGTGCACAATAAAGCAACATTTGCGGCTTTGCAGTCTGGGACTCCTGTGTTACAACAGAAATAGAGCCCACTATTTAAAAAGGAAGCATGATGTTATATTTTCTGTGAATACAGGGATGCCCAAGCTTGGCCACTTAAAGATGTGTGGACTTCAATTCCCAAGATGCTGGCTGGGAAATTCCCGAGAATTGAAGTCCACAAGTCTTAAAGCAGCCAAGAAAGGACTAGAACTCCCAGTCTCCTGGTGATTGGCCCAAAGTCACCCAGCGAATTGCATTCCTAAGGCAGGACTAGAACTCCCAGTCTCCTGGTGATTGGCCCAGTCACCCAGCCAGCTTTCATGGCTACAGTACTAGAATTCACCGTCTCTGGTGATTAATTCAAAGGCAGCCAGCCAGCTTTCATTCCTAAGGTGGGATTTGAACTCACTGTCTTCTAGTGACTGGTCCATAGTCACCAGCTGGCTTTCATGCTTTAAGGTGGGACTAGAACTCACCATCTCCTGGTGATTACTCCCAAGTCACACAGCCAACTTTCATTCCTGAGGTGGAACTGGAACTCACTGTCACCTAATAATTGGCCCAAAGTCACCAAGCTGGTTTTCATTCCTAAGGCGGGAGTAGAACTCACCATCTCCTGGTGATTGGCCCAAAGTCACCCAGCTGGCTTTTTGCCTAAGGACTAGAATTTCCCTCCATGAAGAAAATTGCCCCTTTATTCTTATTTTTTTCTTCCTCTTTCTTCAGCAGAGCTAAATGCAACCAGAGCTAAATGAAACCTCACATATCCCACCTACCTTCGTGCGTTATTCGATGCACCATTTCCCTGGTTGGGCTCAGCGTCTGCATCTCCCTCCATATTTCTTTTGCTTCTTCAACAATGATCTAGAAAGCAAAAGCTGGGAAGTAGATCTTGCCAGACAAGATCAGATCCGAGGCTTTCTCATCCAGGCTGCCCAGAGACCTTGAAGGAGAAGGACGGTCTGGATCCACAGGTAGTCCTCTTCTTACGACCACAATTGAGCCCCAAATTTCCATTGCTGAGCAAGACCGTTGTTAAATGAGTTTTGCCCCATTTTACAACCTTTCTTGTCACAGTTGTTAAGTGAATCGCTGAAGTTGTTAAGTTCGTCACACGGTTGCAATAGGGGCGAATATCTGTAGTTCAGGTGTAGGATGAGGGTGAAGGTTTGTTCTCCGAGCTTGTGGGTTGGTTTCCGAACGTTTCATTACCGGGCTAGGTAACATCTTCAGCGGAGTGGAGGGGATGTCCGTGTTCTTCTGTTGATAAGGGCTTCAGGTGTGGGTGTGTGAGTGAGGGTTGTGATGGGTCAGGTGTGAGTCATCAATGAGAGGCTTGGGTGTTGTGATGGGGAGGTGGAGCAATTGATTGGAGCAACACACAAATCATCAGCCACGCCACCACCCGCCAGGCACATGAGTTTTTCGAAGCCTGGCACTCCACCAGCAATTCCATCCACAATCAACCTACAACCGGCCTTCGAACCCCTCAGAATCCGAATCAACCACACAGCCAACCGGGGACGACACTGATCCTCAACCATCCCGTGCAATCCCCCACTATCAGTAATTCACCTCCCAAGGATCTTGACCTGACGTAACCTCCCCATGGCGAGACCCATCACCAGCCTCTCACTGATGACTTACACCTGACCCATCACAAGACCCTCACTCGACACACCCATACCTGAAGCCCTTATCAACAAAAGAACAGCGACACTGACATCCCCTCAACTCCACTGAAGACATTACCTAGCTCGGTAACAAAAAGTTTGGAAACCAACCCATAAGCTCAGAGAACCAACCTCCACCCTGAATCTGGCTTCCCCATTGGTTTTGCTTGTCAGTAGGTTGCAAAAGGGGATCACGTGACCCGAGGACCCTGCAACTGTCAGAAATACGAATCAGGTGCCAAGCATCTGAATTTTGATCGCATGACCATGGGGATGCTGCAAAGGTCATGTGTGTGAAAAATGATCTGAAGTTATTTTTTTCAGTACTGTTGTAACTTCGGTCACTAAAGAAACAGTTGTAAGTCAAGGAGTAAACCTGTACCTGACATAGCTCCTCAGCACCAAATCCATACTTCTCGCAGTTGTTCTTGCACCATTTGGGCATGTGGTGCACAGTGATAGAGCCATCCGCCGAAGCAAAAAAAGCAGCGAGGGTCTGAACAATCATCTTGGCTATGAATGGAGGCTTTTCCTGGCGATTGGATTGGAGAAAGCTGACCACATAGGACGTCAGCAAGCAGCAGTCAAGTTCCCTTCCGTAACTGCAGCCAAATGAAAGAGGGGAGGTGGAATTAATCCTGGTGATTCATCTCTGCTTATTTGGGTGTTACTTGTTGGCAAGGAAGTCTTTTGATCTGTTTCCTTTTTGGCTTTTGGATTATCTGTTTTCAATGGTATGTAGTTGTTGTTTATCTCAATGTGCCTGTTGATGGCTGATTTTTTTTTTTCAGAGTGCCAGGAATTCTCTGCCGTTTTAGATAGCACTGATGATGTTACCTATTTGGGTTCATGAAACGTCTGCAACCAAAGAGCCAAGCTCAGAGAGCAGCAAGGACCCCAAAGTCCATATTAATTTCTGGGATGTGGGCAGTATGCCTTAAATCGCGATTTGGTGGGAAAAGAACATCTGTTACTCACTTCGAATTGAAGTGAATCACTCTTTCATGAATTCTCCTGACAGAGAGAACAATTAATCGGTGGGATGGCTTGCCTCCAGAAGTTGTGGATGCTCCAACACCGGCGGTGTTTAAGAAGAGATTTGACAACTGTTTGTCTGAAATGTTATAGAGTCTCCTGCCTCAGCAGGGGATTGGACTAGAAGACCTCCAAGGTCCCTTCTAATTCTATAATTCTGTTCACAATCCTTCCAGCAACAGAGAGACCTATTTTATTTCACAAATGTCTTAAGAAACCATTTCAAAATAATAAATTGTTTTATTGCTGGTTTGTTGGGATCTTATCAGCTCTTTGGTTTTATTTTTTGGGGGTTACCTTTTCTTTTTCATTATGTTATACCTCACCACATCACTGTTTTTTTAAAACCAGGGCAGATTCATTAAATAGGAGGCAGCTACTTACTCTGTTTTGACTGCTTCCTTAGCTAAGGAGTGGAAGGTTTCACAGGTGACGTTCTCAGGGAAAAGCTGCTTCGCCTGTTCTCGGACGGAACTGTTGAACGCCAAGTACAAGAACTTAAGCTCGGGCCATTTCTTGGTGTACTGGATCAGTGTGTACGTTTTCCCGGTGCCTGTGTGAAAAATTAAAAACATTTCAGTCCTTCCGGGTTGTTATTTCCTAGCCAGGTTCCTTCCAGACAGCCAGGATGGCAGAAAAAAAAAATCCCCAGGACTTTGCAGGTGGAAGGTGTGAAGTTTCCATGTCTACAGATGAAATTAAGCAAGGTGGATAAAATCCAGGACTAACAGATCTAATAGATCCCTTCTGATGAGAAGGAACCAAGTCATTAAGGAAACAAGGGGGGAAAAAGTCACTTGAACCAGACAAAAACAAAATGGGGTTCTCAGCAGAGGGAGAGGCCCCCTGTGCAAATCCCATCAACAGCTATCAGACCTGAAAACCAACAAGGCAATAGAGGCAGTCCTCGACTTACGACCACAATTGTGCCCCAAATTTTCGTTGCTAAGTGAAACATTTCTTAGGTAACTTTTGCCCCATTTTACAACCTTTCTTGGCACAGTGGTTAAGTGAATCACTGCGGTTGTTAATTTAGTAACATGGTTGTTAAGTGAATCTGGTTTCCACGCTGAGTCTGCTGGTCAGGAGGTCGCAAAAGGGATCCCGTGACCCTGAGGACACTGCAACGGTCATAAATAGGAGTCAGTTCCCATGCGTCTGAATTTTGATCACGTGACCGTGGGGATGCTGCAAAGGCTGTAAGTCTGAAAAGGGGTTGTAAGTCCCTTTTTTCCATGTCACTGTAACTCTGAACGGTCACCAAGAGAACTGCTGTAAGTCTGGGACTATCTGTAGTAGCTGCCGGTCTTGTCAATCTACAAAGAAAGCCCACCCATTCTGCCAGCCTAGTGGATAAGTGTATATGAGTCTTTGTGTGTGTGTGTGTGTGTGTGTGAGAGAGAGAGAGAGAGAGAATGAGAGAGAGACAGAAAGAGTGCAAATGTACGGATGGAGAATATTTGTAGCTCACAGTTGAACTGCTGGGTTCTAGATAGCTCCGAGTTTGGTCATTTTCTTACATTCATTTCATGACTCAACTAGGTAACATCATCAGGGCTTGAAGGGAGTGCGGTTTGAGGAGGACGACTGTGGCATTCTTGGTGTTCAGTTGGTTGTTTTCTTGCAGACATTTTATAACTGAACTAGATAACATCATCAATGCTACAAGGGAGAGGTCTTTGGAGAATGGAGGATTGTGGGGTCCTTGGTGCTCTCTGAGCTTGGTTGTTTTCTTGCAGACGTTTCATGAGCCAACTAGATCACATCATCAGTGCTAGAAGGCTTGTACTAAAAGGCTTCTAAGCACTGATAATGTTCCCTAGTTGGGTCGTGAAATGTCTGCAAGAAAATCCCCCAGCTCAGAGAGCAACAAGGACCCCCCACAGTCCAACCATGAGCTACAAATATTCTCTTCTATCGGTAACATTACAATCTCCATTTTTTTAAAAAAAATATTTTTCCTTTTTTCCACTGTGCAATAAAAATAAAACTGAAAAAATACATTTTTCCCTTAACAAAACTGTGTTACACATCTCCTATATATTATTTACAATTTATTTACATCAGTAATCATGTCTTTTTCTTTCTTTGTTCTAGCCAATCATAATATTTGTTCCATATTTCATAAAATTCTGTGGCCTCCTTGTCTTTTAATTCTAGCATACGTTTATTCATTTCCGTGCATTCAAGAATTTTGTATATAATCATATCGTTTGTAGGTATGTTTTCACCCTTCCAACATTGAGCACATACTATACGGGCTGCTGTCAATATAGGTATAATGATGTGTTGGAGTTGCTTTTTGATCTTTAAATTTATTATACCCAGGCGAAATAGTTCAGGTTTGAATTCAATTTGCACCTTGGTTATCTGCTGTATCCAGTTCCCTATCTTTTCCCAGTAGCTCCTTGCTTTGGGGCACAGCCACCACATGTGATAGAATGTTCCTTTCTTATTTTTACATTTCCAGCATTCCGGATTCATATTTTTGTACATTTTGGCCAATCTCGCCGGTGTTAAATGCCATCTATAGAACATTTTGTATCGATTTTCCCTATATGCCGTTGACAGCGTCAGTTTGCAATTTATGTTCCATAATCTTTCCCATTCTTCCAGATTTATATTTCGGCCCACATTTCTCGCCCATGTGATCATTGGCCCTTTCACTATTTCTTCCTCCAGATCTTCCCTCCAAATTTCATGTCCTCAATCTGTTGGAACATAAATTGCCAACTAAGACTATCAAATGCTTTCTGAGCATCCCAAAAAATTAATGCTGCCTGTTTTCCCGGATGTGCTTCGTAAAACTCTTAAGACATTTAACACCGTTCTCGTATTATTTCTAATTTGTCTTGTAGGTAAAAAGCCATTTTGATCTGTATTATCTCCTGTAATATTAGTTTCAATCTTTCTGCCACTATAGTAGTGAAAATTTTATAATCAGAATTTAGCAACAAGATTGGCCTATAATTTTTGATCTGTTTGGGATCTGTGCCTTCTTTTGGGATCAGGGATATGGTAGCTTCTATCCAGGAGTCTGGTATTTTAGCTGTCTCCAACACATCATTATACACGTTCAACAGTATCTTTTCAAAGTCCTCGTAAAGAGTCTTGTGTATTTCCCCTTGGAGGCCATATGGCCCCGGGGTTTTATTATTTTTTTGGTTTTGCACAGCAGTTTTTAATTCCAAGGCTGTTACAGTATTTTCCCATTCAAAATTTCTCTCTGTCCTTCTTTTAATTCTGGCAGACCCTTCGCCTTTAAATATTGTTGAATGTTCTCTTCATCTATCTCCTCTTTTTTATATAATGATTCAAAATAGTTCTGGATTATTTCTTTCTTTTTATCCATTTTGTATTGTGGCTCTCCATTCTTGTCGTGTAATTCCTGAATAATTCTTTTCTCTTTCTCTTTTTTTAGTTTATAAGAAAGCCATCTCCCGGATTTATTTGCGTGTTCAAAGAAATTTTGTTTTGCTATTTTCAATTCTTTTGTTCTTTCCTCTTGATCTATCATACTTAATTTATGTTTAGCCAAAACCATTTCCGTTTTAATCAATTCATCTTGGGGCTCTTTTTGTAATTTAGATTCCAATTTTTTAATCTCTTCCTGGAGTATATTTTGTGTTTTTCTTTTCACCTTGTTTTTTCTTGCTGTGTAAGCTATTGCCAATCCTCTTAAATATGCTTTCGCAGTGTCGCAAATAATTTGTACTGATGATTGTTGGTTTATATTCTCCTTAAAAAAATCCATTTCCCTTTTACTCCTTGCTATAAATTCTTTTTCTTTCAAAATGTGAGAGTTCATTATCCATCTTCTCCTTACTCTTTTCTGCCCCTTCCAAATTATTTGTAAAGGATTATGATCAGCCCATGTTTGGCATTATTTCTATTGTCTCAATGTCTTGACCTACTTCTTCATTGGTCCATGCCATGTCTATGCGAGACCAAGATTTATGTGGGTTTGAAAAGAATGTGTATTCTTTTTTTGTTGGATTCCGCTTCCTCCATTGATCTAATAAATTAAATTCATGGGCCAAATCAAAAAATGTCTCTGGTAGTGTTTTCTTTTTCTTTTTTGTACCACTAATATAGTCTTTTTTTACATCCACTATCGCATTGTAATCTCCTACTATACTGTTAGAGAATTTTAATTTCTCTATTGGTAAAAAAATAAATAAATCAGAAGCTCTCACAGTTGACTGCATTTAGCTGATTCAAAATAATTTCTTTATATTTATATAAAAATATTTACAATACCATACATTCTTCTTTACAGCAACATAGCTCAATTGAAGACTTCTTACAGAGAGATACAGAGGCAAACCCTGAGACTGGAAATCCAGCTCCTAACTCAATACTCTTTTGCACAGACTCAGTAGCACTTTCTTCACATTGGCTGACTGAGTTACCACATGACTCTTCCTGCTCATGAATATTCCAACACTCCTCCCTTCATGACAGGAAGAGACATCAGACCTATTGAATTAATACATTTTCCATAGTGAACACCACCCAATGGTTTAGTCATCATGTCTGCCAAATTATCCTCAGAAGAACAATGATGTAAACTAATCAATTTTCCTTTTACAGCTTCCCTGACATTACAATACTTAATGTCTACATGTTTACTTCTGTTCTTCACCCTGTCACCAGTTGCCATTTTTATACAGGCAGCATTGTCTTCAAATACCATTACAGATTCTTTTACATTAATATTTAAATCTTGCAACCACTGTACATCATTATTTGGCAATACCTTTTTCTTATATACCCACTTACAACCCACAGCTTTGGTTCCCTGTGGCAAAGTCACTGATTTAAATACTTCATGGTCTCCCATGGATTTCATCTCTTTATCCATGGCCTCCTTCCATCTTTCTTCATCAGCTTTTGGTAATGCCAACACTTCTTTATAACTTCTTGGCTCATACCACACATTGCAAACTTTTACCTTGCTGGCAGAATACCTGTCAGGCGGAATTCCTTTATTACATCGCTCTGACCTACGTGGTATTAACTGCTCCTGTGTCTCAAGTCTTTCTGGCTTCATGTCTTGTTCAGCCTCTCCTCCCTGAACTTTGACATCTTCAATAATAATTTTTTATCATTAGATGAGTTATTGTCATTAAATAGATCACTGTCATTAAGTGAGACATAGCCAGAATTTGCATTAGTTCTGTCTCAATTTTGTTCTGCAAAATTAGCAGACCTTGAAATTACAATTCTTTTACTTCCATCGCTAAAGCGATATCCTTTTGACCCTGGCTCATAGCCCACAAACCTGAGCTTTCTTGCCTTTTGCTGTCCCTTTCTTCTGATTGTCTTTGGAATATGTACCCATGCAATACTTCCCAAAATTCTCAAATATGGCAGTGGTGGCTTTCTCCCATATAGAATGGCATATGGAATATTATTAATGGAGGAACTCCACAGCCTGTTAACTATATAATTGGCAGTCAATATGGCTTCTCCCCAATATGACCTGCTCATACCAGAATCCTCTAATAATGAATCTTTCATTGTTTGCAAAACACCATTCCTTCTTTCAGCTACACCATTCTCTGCTGCTGTGTAAGGATTTGTATGTATGTGTCTTATCCCCAACTGCCCCAACCATTGTTGGAATTTAGTTGACATAAATTCAGTACCTCTGTCAGTTTGCAACTGACACACTTGTTGTCTGTACCTTCTCTCTACAAAACTTACCCACTGTTTGAATTGTTGTAGCATCTCTGTCTTTGCTCTAAGCAAGTAGCAAAAACTATACCTGCTATAATCATCAATTACCAGTGCATATTTTGCTCCTCCCAAACTGGCTTGCATAGGTCCCACCAGATCTGCATGGACCAGCTCTAGAACTCTTTTTGTTTGTCTTGTGCTATATTTACTAACTGGGAATGCCTTTGACTTCGATGCTTTGCATACTGCACAGTCCAAATATGTTTTGCATCCCTTCAAATTTAGCCCTTCTGCAAAATTTTGCATTTGCTGCAAAACTTTAAAGCTTGCATGGCCAAGTCTTCTATGTAGAAGATGAACACATGAATCGTGCTCTGCAACATTCTTAAATATATGGGAACATTGAACCTTTTGTCTCTGTAATACATATAGATTATCTTCCTTTATGCCTTCTGCACAAATATTCCCATTCCTTTTGATGAGACACTTCCCATTTACAAAAATGACCTCAAAACCTTGTTTGTCTAAATTAGACACACTTAACAAATTATGTTCCATCTCAGGTACACAAAGCACATTGGTAAACTTTGATTCCAAATATAGAATTTGTACATCGCCTTTTCCGATGAATTTTGCTTTCTGGCCATTTGACAAAGCCACAGCTTCTTGTGCTACTGGAACAAACCTGCAAAATAATTCATTAACAATTGTTTGACTTGCCCCACTATCTATTAGCCACTTGTCTCTTTTGTTGCTATTGCAAACTTTTGCAACACCAAAATGTTCCTTTTGCAAATCAGTCCTTTTTCCTTGCACAAATGTCCTTTGCTGCAAATTGTTCCTCTGCAAACAGTTCCTTTTCAGATGGTTGTTTGCTCCACAAATGTAGCAATTCTTTTCTTGCTTAGCTCTCTGCCTGCAAAATGTTTCTTCTTTGGAGACCTGCCGTCTGGACCCCCACCTCAGGAATTTCACCTCCTCGTGACTGCTTCTAAAATGGCACTTTTCTTGTTCATTAAGCAAACATGCCTTAAAGCCTCAAAATTTAAGTCTTGTTCTTCTTTACACTCAAATATAGCAGAAACTGCGTCCCAGGTTTTATCTAAACTGTTCAACACCAATAAAACCTTCTGGGACTCAGGGAATTTAATCCCACGTTGTTCTAAATCCAAAAATAAACTATGCATTTTATTTAAATGCTGTTCCACAAATTCACCTGGTTGCAAACAGGCACTGTAAAGTTTTCTTGACAATTGCACTATATTGCATGCAGAAACATTCATGTGCACAGCTCTCAACTTCAACCAAATCTCCTTTCCAGTCTTTAAATTTGCAACATTTAGAAATTGTTCATCATCTAAGTTCAAGATGAGATAAGCCATTGCTTGATCATGACTCTTCTGATCAGTAGCTGCAAATACTTGTGGTGGATTTTCTACAATATACCACAGCTCTTTTGCTTTAAGCAAACATTCCATTTTTGCAGCCCATATAATGTAATTCTTCTGGCTTAAACGAGGCACAGAGCTTTCCTTAAATTCCATTGCAGCCATCCTGCTAATTCTGCCTTGTTCTTATACTTTCTAAACACAGGCAATTTCTTCCAGCTTTAAATTACAATGCAGTCCTTAGTAAGCTCTGGGCACATAACCTGTTAGAGAATTTTAATTTCTCTATTGGTAAAAAAAAAATAAACCAGAAGCTCTCACAGTTGACTGCATTTAGCTGATTCAAAATAACTTTTTTATATTTATATAAAAATATTTACAATACCATACATTCTTCTTTACAACATAGCTCAATTGAAGACTTCTTACAGAGAGATACAGAGACAAAACCTGAGACTGGAAATCCAGCTCTTAACTCAATACTCTTTTGCACAGACTCAGTAGCACTTTCTTCACATTGGCTGACTGAGTTACCACATGACTCTTCCTGCTCATGAATATTCCAACATATACAAATATTTCCCTGTCCAAATTCTGTAAGTTTCTCGTGTAATTTGTAGAAAAATTCTTTTTGGTTCTCATTTGGTGCATATATTACCACTAGCAACCATGATTTATGTTCGGTTTGTATTTCTATTGCTAATATTCTTCCATCTGTATCTTGATATTTCAATTTGGCATTAATTTCTTTTCTAATATAAACCGCTAATCCTCTCTGTTTTTGTTCAGCTAATGCTGTGTATAATACTCCTAATCTGGGAAACTCTAAATATTTCCTATGTTGTTCTTTAATGTGTACTTCCTGTAAACAAACTATATCTATATGTTGTTTGGCTAATTTTGTTAGTATTTGTTTTCTTTTTGTGGGTGAATTTAATCCATTTATATTAATAGATAATAGTCTGATCTCTTTTTCCATTTTCTACCTGTGTGTCTATTTATGTGTTTGTCTTGTTCTTGGACCTACTCCTTTTTCTTTCCTCTGTCCTTTTTCTTCCTTGCTTTCTGTCCCTCATTCTCTTTCCCTTACTTCCTGTTGTTGGTCTTCCTGGCTTTTAGATTCCAGTTCTTCCTTGCTGCTACTCTCTTCCTCCACTCCTTCCAGTTGTTCATAGAATTCCTGTGCTTTCTCTAGGTTATCTATCTTAATCCTCCTCTCCCTCCATGATATTAACATTCCTTCCGGAATTAATCATCTGAACGGTATACTTCTTTTAATTAAATAAGCACTAAGGAATCTATATTCCCTTCTCTGTTCTCTTATCTTCTTTGGTACCTGTTTTAGCGTTTGTATTTCCACTCCTTTGTAGATCATTGGGTCCTCTCTTGTAATTTTATAAATTATGTCTCTCACCTTTTTCCTAGCAAATCTAATATGCACTTCTTGTGGGAGTTTGTTGCGTCTGGCATAATTTGTATGAATTCTATACACCTCATCAACTTCTATCAAAATCTCTTGTTTGTCCGTTTGTAGGGCCTCGGCAATCAAATCCACCATAATAGCACCCAAATCCTCTTCCTTCTCCTCTACCACATTTTGAAATCTTCGGTAGAATGCCGCCCTATCCATTTCTAGATGATCGATTCTTCCAATTTTTTATTGATTGCCATCATTTCTGTATCTAATGTATCAACTTTTTCCCCTACTTTGTCCAACCCCACTTCTACTGTCTGGATTCTTACTTCATTTTTCTCCATTGTTTGTAGGATCATCTCAATTCTATTATCCAATTTATTCATATCCCCTCTCATTTCTACATGATTCTTGGATATTGTCTCCTGCATTTTTAGCATTGTTTCTTGTATAGCAAGAAGTGATGTCTGCATGGTTTGCATACTAGCCACTACACTCTGTTTTTCTGTACCAAACATTCCTTCTAGTGTTCTTTGACCAGGTGGAGATGAGGGTGTCAGTGTTAGACTTGACAGTTTTTTTTCCTGTCCTCAGTGTTGCCATAGTTATCCCTTACTTTCAACTCCTCAGAGACTACCACCACTACCACTGTTCCCCAACTCTCTTTACCTTCTCTGACCCTCTTCACTTTCTTTCCTCTTTCTTACTTATCACACAGTTTTCTAACTATTCAAATTACTTCTCCAATCATATATTATCAATCATTAGTCCATTCTTATCTCTTCCTTTGCCTTCCAAGACTCGTCCACGTTCCTGTCACATCCAACTCGTCCTTTCGTCGTCTCCTTCCCTTCCGCTCACTCTCACGCTTCCCCCTTTCAATCCAATTCACTTTCTCTCGCCTCTCTTAGCTGAAGACGCTGTCTTTGTCAAGCTCCAGATTTTCCTTCCAATTTCGTCTCTCCGGCCGTCAATCCATTCCTTTCACTTTTGTCTCCTCTCTCGCCTCACCCAACTAGAAACACCGTCCCTGTTAGGCTCCGGGTTTTCCTTCCAACCTCGTCTCTCTCTTCGTCAATCCGTTCTTTTTGCCTTTGTCTCCTGTCGTGTCCTCTTCCTTTCACCTTCCGGAATTTTACTGCCTTCGCACTTTCTCTTCATCTCCTTGGCTTTCCAAGACCCCACCACAATCAGGTCTGCCTCCAACTTTCTTCTTCAACCACTTTCTCCAGGGATCTCTAATGTTCCAGAACGTATTCACTCCTCCGTTCCTCCTAAATTGCCATTTTCTTTTCCTTCCCAAGTATTCTCCCTTCACTTCTCTCGTCTCACCGGCTCCACCAACACCACCCTCACCTCAGCCTCTCAGCTTTTCCTTCTTTAATCCTCCACCGTCTTCCTTGTATTTGCGCTCAAACCTTTACCACAATCTCCCTATAAGGGTGGAGAAGAACCGTAGCAGCCTACATCACCAGCAAGGATAATATTGTTGTAAATAGCAAGAGATCTTTGGAGGAAGTCGGGAAAGCTGGTGAAATGAAGATCCAGGCAAGGTTATCTCAGTTCTCAGGATATACAATGATCAGTGAATTTGCACCTACAGAGAGAATCAAGTATCTCCTGGGCTGGGGCTGCCTTACCTGCAAAAGCCTCAATTTTTACCCTCTCTCCAGGTTTTTTAAAGGCGTGGTTCAAGATCTGTTGTTGTTCTCTGGTAGGCTTTAAGTCAGTCCTGTTGATGAACAGAAGCAGAAAAAAGTAAAAAGCTAACATAGGTAACCAGGTGTTTTTTGCAACATAGCAAACAGGGTCTAACAGTTGCATCTTTAAGATGGGTGGACTTCAACTCCCAGAATTCCCCAGTCAGCATTTGCTGGCTGGGGAATTCTGGGAGTGACGTCCATGCAGCTTAAAGTTGTCAAGGTTGGGAAACATTGGGCTAAATTATTCCCCGGTTCTCCTGGGAAAACTTATACAGGTAGTCCTCAACTTACAACAGTTCATTTAGTGACTGTTCAAAGTTACAATGGCACTGAAAAAAAGTGACTTATGACCGTGTTTCAAACGTACGACCTTTGTAGCATCCCCATGGCCACACGATTAAAATTCAGACGCTTGGCAACTGACTCATAATTTATGGCGGTCCCAGTGCATCGAGGTCACGTGATCCCCTTTTGCGACCTTCTGACAAGCAAAGTCAATGGGGAAGCCAGATTCACTTAACGACTGCATGACTTGCTTAACAACTGCAGTGGTTCACGTGACAGCGGTGGCGAGAAAGGTTGCAAAATGGGGCCAAACTGACTTACCAACTGTCTCGCTTAGCAACGGAAACTTGGGGCTCAGTTGTGGTCGTTAAGTCAAGGACTACCTGTACATGTTTGCAAACCTTATGTAAAGTCCCCATTGTTAATACAGGTAGTCCTCAACTTACGACAATTGAGCACAACATTTCTGTTGTTAACATTTGTTAGGTGTCCTTTTCCCCATCTTATGGCCTTTCCTGCCACGATTGTTAAGTGAAATGCTTCAGTTATTAAGTTAGTAACACAGTCGTTAAAAGAATCTGGCTTCCCCCATTGACTTTTCTTATCAGAAGATCGTAAAAAGGGATCACATGAGCCCAGGACGCTGCGACCGTCATAAATATGAATCAGTTGCCAAGCCTCTGAATTTCGACCATGTGACCATGGGGAGGCTGCAATGGTCGTGTGAAAAATGGCCATAGGTCACTTTTTTCCAGTGCCGCTGTAACTTTGAAGGGTCACCAAGCGAACTGATGTAGGTCGAGGACTCTCTGTATCGAGACACAAAGTTAACGTACGTACCTACAATCCAGTAATTCAGGGTTGGAGTCCTTGTAGGGCCAATTCTCCATGATATGCAAATAATAAAAAACATTGTAATAAAACCTAGGATAGGGAAAATGAGAAACGTTATAATGAATCTCAAAGTAAACTCTAAACTGTATAAAATCCAGGAAAAATAATTCAGACAGGAGAATAAACACACCTCTGCGGATTTCTGTTTTAAGGAACCAACCCTTGAAATCAGCAGTATCTGTTTGCAGATGCATGAGAAAGCCTGAGCAAAGTTGCAGCTGCTTTAATGAGTAGAAGTGTTGTTTTTGGTTATTGATAACCCACCTGAATTCTTTTTGCACATAACTCAAGGGGACGAATGTATCCAATACAGCTTCCTCCTCCTACTTTTCCCACAAAAACAACCCTCTGAGGTGGGTTGGGCTGAGAGACAGACAGACAAGCCTAAAGACACCCAGCCAGCTTTCATGCCTAAGGCAGAACTAGAACTCACAGTCTCCTGCTGATTGACCCAGGGTCACCCAGTTGGCTTTTATGCCTATGGCAGGACTAGAACTCACCATCTCCTGCTTTCTAGCTTGGTGCCTTAACCGCTAGACCAAATCAGCTCTCATGCTAGATCCAAAGTGCTTTTTCTGAACCATTTTTAAATGCACACAAAGCCCTGCCAAAGATATTGCTTTTATTACTGCCATAAAGGACAGGTTTCCGTGCTAAGTGTCTCTCCTGATCCTTTGCAAACTGACCTGTTGCTGATCTCAACCCAATTCTCTCGCATGGCGTACAAGAGGGTGGCCATGCAGTACAACATTTCATTGATGTCCATCCACCACCTGTGAGAGGTGGGCCTTTGGAGGCAGCCCACCAGCTTCTGAATATCACAAACACCTCCAGCGAAGAGCACAATGGCCGCCATCACTGCCCGAACATAGGCCGCCTGGAAGAACATGGTTGGGATCATTATCGGGGTGGGGGCAACCTTGTATTTTCTGTCCTGTCTGGCAGGGGAGCAAGTTAAATGGTACAAATAGTCCTGAACTTGCAACTATTCAAGGAATGTGGGCTCCTTGGTGCTCTCTGAGCTTGGTGGTCTTCTTGCAGACGTTTCATCACCCAACTAGGGAACATCATCAGTGCTACAAGGGAGTGGGGTCTGCACGGAGTAAGAGGAGGTTGTTGTTGTTGTTATTATTATTATTATTATTATAAAAGGAAATGGGTTTGCAGGGAAGAGGAGGAGGAGGAGGACTATGAGGTCCTTGGTGTTTGGAAGCCTGGCATTCATATAAATCACTAAATGATCGCTAAATGAATGGTTGCTAGAACTCTCTTGTCTTGCAATCCATTGCCTTTTGAGTGACCATCCAATCCAAATTCTGAGCAAGACAACAAATCTCCCAGGGGAAACACCATCAAAACACGCCCAAAGATCAATTCCAGATAAGTGTTTAAGCCTGCCGAGACATACTTTCTCTTTGTAACTCTCCAAATCCGGAAGATTCTTGGCGATGCAGATTTGCGCCTTGGGAAACAGCGAGTGGCGTTCCAGGCACGCAAGCATAGCAGTAGGATCTTGGCATTGGCAGCTCTGAACAGCAGTCACACACCTGGATTGGGAAGAGAAACATGGAGAGATGACGGCCTTCTCTACAGACATGGATTTCTTCCACAGTTCAACTCCTTTTTGTCATTTTAGCAAGTTGGCAATTCCTAGATAGTAGTAGTAGTAGTAGTAGTAGTAATAATAATAATAAAGTTGGAAGGGAGCTTGGAGGTCATCTAGTCCAACCCCCTGCTCAGATAACCTAATAGGAGTGGAATGGTTGCAGCAGGGGTGCATGTCTGAAGCTCCACTCATGTGAGCGGAAGGGGCTTGCACTTGTGCGCAAAACTATTCCTGTGAGAAGGCGCTTACACTCAGGCGAGTGAAGCATTCCTGCGCTCCCACAAGTGCCCTCTGCTTGCACTGCAGGTTGCGGCTTGCGCAAATGGAGCTTCGTGCATGAGCGCAAGCATCCTCTGCTCATGTGTGAAGCTCCATTTGTGTGAGTGGAGGGCAGATGTGCTGCTCGCACAAATGGAGCTGTGGGCGTGCGCCTGCCACTCACAGATCTGCCCCCACAGCACCAGGTCAGGCTCCCAGCTGGAAAGCTTGGGGATGGCTGGGTTACAGGGAGTCCTCGAGGTCGTGTGGCTTCTTGGGAAGCGAGTCGGAGTCCGGGTGATCTCCGTTAAAGATACGCGTTCATTCAGCTGAGCAAAGGTGAGTCCTTTCGTAAGACTGGGAGAACACTCAACGCAGTCTGAAGCCCTTATATGCAGATTTCTTATCTTTACTTGGTTACATAAGCCAGCTCACCGTTGATAAGGCGCACGGGGTCCTCAACGTGTGGCCACAACTGAGCCCACAATTTATGTTGCTATGCTAAGTGAGAGAGTTTTGCCCCATTTTATGACATTGTCACTTTTGTTAAGAGAACCGCTGCAGTTGCTAAATTAGTAACACGGTCGTTAAGCGAATCCGGCTTCCTCATTGACTTTGCTTATCAGAAGGTCGCAAAAGGGGATCAGGTGATCCCGAGATGCTGCGGCCGTCATAAATATGGGTCCGTTGCCAAGAGTCCAAATTTGGATCAAATGACCATAGGGGTGCTACAAAGGTCGTAAGTGTGAAAAATGGTCATAAGTCCCTTTTTTCTGTGCCGCTGTAACTCTGAACGGTCAGTAAATGAGCTGCTGTAAGTCGGGGACTACCTGTGCAGGTGTATTCAGACCCCTGGCAGATCCAGGGGTGCAAGAGAGAGGGGCACGGAGGGCGTCAGTCCATAGAGGGGCTGAGAGTCACACGCGACTGAATGGCTGACTAGGATGACGAGTCCTCGACTTACAACAATTTGTTTGGTTGCCCTTCGAAGTTACAACGCCACTGAAAAAAGTGACTTAGGACCATTTTTCACACTTACGACCGTTGCTGCAGCAGCAGCCCCGGGATCACATCATCCAAATTCAGAGGCTTGGCAATTGAGTCACATTTATGATGGTTGCTGTGCCCCGGGGTCACGTGATCCCCTCTTGCGACCTTCTGACAAGCGAACTCCATGGGGAAGCCACTTCCACTTCACAACCGAGTTGCTAACTTAATTGCATTGACTCGCTTAAGAACCGTGGCAAGGAAGGTCGTAACTTCATGACTGTCTTGCACAGCAATGGAAATTTGTGGCTCAATTGCGACGGTCAGTCGAGGACTACCTATATCAGGATACCTGATTAACTAAAGCAAAAGAGAGGATTTGTGGTTGTGTTACTGAAAACCACTCACCGAATTAATCCAGGCATGCATCTGGGGTGATTCTTGGTTAGGCCGTACCGCTGCAGAATGTCTCGGACAGCCCAGAAGGCTTGGAAGTTTCCCTCCAAATACAGATTGTACACCACCGTCCAAGAAATGAATTCCTGAACAAAACATTGGATATTTTTTTTTCTTAGATTTTTTTTCTTAAATCCCGCTTTTAACGTTTTTATATGCCCCGAATGCAGTCAGGTTCACTTTTGACTGGGCACAATCTTCGCTTGAGGGACCCGAACTTTTAGAAGCATTCCTGCTCTTGGATTAGATTAGAAATTAAATTTTATTTGGGATTGTTTCGATTCATAAGAAGCAAGATGAACACCTTAGAAAACAGGAGATTTGTCTTCAAGAACAGAAGACGTGTGGTGCAATTCTGAACATTACCTATCTCCCCATAATTCAGTGTTTGCAGCATTGATTCGTTAATCATTTCCAAAGTGTTAGCAGATACCTGTTAGATCAACCATGGTGGGGCTGCCAAATGACCACCTTCAGGAGACCTTTGCCCTGGTGCCTGTAGTTGATCTTCTCCAAAACTTCTCTCGGCTGGGTCAGCACTGGAAGCTTATCATCTCTGCCATGAAGGTAAGCGATGCCTTTATCTCGTCTTCCAATATTTGAGGGGCTGCTACAAAGAAGAGGAGGTCAACCTATTCTCCAAAGCAAAAGTGCCCACAGAACGACACAACAGGTTGATTAAAGCATCAATCACACCATCGTGACCACCATACTGACTTTCTCACCAGTGTGGACACTACTAGTTTTATGTCTGATACTCTGAGGGGTCCTTACTCTTGTTTTACACCGGCTGGAATCTATATGCTTGGCTGTCTTCCTCTGATTAAAACGATCTATCTGATGTGATCTACTGTGGCTAACGAAGAGTCTAACAAAGAGAAAGACTAGGAGTGACATGATATCAGTCTTCCAATATCTGAGGGGCTGCCCCAAAGAAGAGGGAGTCAAGCTGTTCTCCAAAGGGCCTGAAGGCAGGACAAGAAGCAACAGATGGAAACCGACCAGGGGAGAGAAGCAACCTGGAACTAAGGAGAAACTTCCTGACAATGGGAACAATTAACCAGTGGAACAACCTGCCTCCAGAAGCGGTGAATGCTCCAACACTGGAAATTTTTAAGAAACTGGACAGCCATTTGTCTGAAATGGTATACAGGGTTTCCTGCCTGAGCAAGGGGTTGGACTAGATGACCTCCAAGGTCCCTTCCAAGTGTGTTATTCACAAGAGGATTGACAGGACCCAGTGCAGATTCAGTCTCCCTTGCAAAGTTTTCTCCATGGTCTAACCCAGCGGTTCTCAACCTATGGGTCGCAACCTCATTTGGGGTCGAATGACCATTTTACGGGGGTCGCGAAACAACGCGATCCGCCATTTTTCCCCCTCAGGGGGCGGCCCCGTGCATGTGCGCCGCACATGGGGGCGGCCCCGCACATGCGCGCCCGTCCGTGTGACGGGGGTCGCCGTCACACGAAGATTGAGAACCACTGGTCTAACCATAGACAAGAACATAACCCTGTTTAAAATCCCCTTGTGTTTACAGAATAACAGAGTTGACGGGACCTTGGAGGTCTTCTAGTCCAACCCCCTGCTCAGGCAGGAAACCCTATACCAGTGGTGGCAAACCTATGGCATGGGTGCCAGAGGTGGCACTCAGAGCCCTCTCTGTGGGCATGCGTGCTGTCACCCCAGTCCTAGGCTTTCAGCTGGGTTTTATAAAAACTTTTTGTTTTAGGCCTCCGCCGCCGTGTGCAAAAAAAAAAAAAAAAAAGTTGGAATTGATTGATTGAGCTTTTTAGTCCCACCCAGTCTGCCGTTACCACCACAGCCATGCTCACCCAATGGGCCACGCCCACCCAATGGGCCACACCCACCCGGCACTCAACGATGCATAAGTGGGTTTTGGGTTGCAGTTCTAGCACTCAGTCTCTAAAAGGTTCGCCATCACTGCCCTATACCATTCTAGGCAAACAGCTGTCCAATCTCTTCTTTAAAACTTTTAGTTCTGGACTTCTGGAGGCAGGTTGTTCCACTGGTTAATTGTTCTAACTGTCAGGAAGTTTCTCCTTAGTTCCAGGTTGCTTCTCTCCTTGATGAGTTTCCATCCATTGCTTCTTGTCCTGCCTTCAGGTGCTTTGGAGAATAGCTTGACTCCCTCTTCTTTGGGACAGCCCCTAGGATATTGGAAGACAGTTATCATGTCACCCCTGGTCCTTCAACCTGTTGTGTCATTCTGTGGGCACTTTTGCTTTGGAGAATAGGTTGACCTCCTCTTCTTTGTGGCAGTCCTTCAAATATTGGAAGACTAGATAAAGGCATTGCTTACCTTCATGTCAGAGATGATAAGCTTCCAGTGCTGACCCAGCCGAGAGAGGTTTTGGAGAAGATCAACTACAGGCACCAGGGCAAAGATCTCCTGAAGTGGTCATTTGGCAGCTCCTCCATGGTTCCTAGAGGTATGTCATCCTCAGATTTAGTTCTAAGAGCCCAGAGTGGACATTAGGAAGAGGAAATACCTTGATGTATTGAACTTTCGGCTTGACCTTTCCATCATCTACGTTCTGCTCAGGAAGCCTCAACGACAATAGATTGACGTCTTGGCCAGAGCTTCTGTCAGAGTCTCTAGGTCTCTGGGACAAACGTGATCGTTTCATGTGGGACACTGATGTTTCCTCTCCATCACCAGGACGAATGGAAGAGTTGTCCGAGGTGGACGATGAGTCACAAATGAAGTTCTCCAGAGGTTTCTCAACTTTGCTTTCGCTGCTTTCTGCCACATTATCGGAGCATCTCGAGATGGTGCTTTGATGACCTGCCCACCCAACAGAGACAGAAAGGGAAGACAATTACAGCAGCTTCCAAGGACAGCTTCGGTCATGTCGAAGAGCAGGGCCCTGGTGGACAATGGCAGGCCTCTGTACAGATGGTCCTCGACTTACAACAGTTCATTTAGTGACCGTTCAAAGTTAGAACAGCCCTGGAAAAGGGGACTTATGACCCTTTTTCACACTTACAAGCCTCCCCAGGATCACATGATCAAAATTCGGATGCTTGCCAACCTGATTCATATCTCTGACGGTCGCAGTGTCCCGAGGACACGCGATCCCCTTTTGTGAACCTTCTGGCAAGCAAAGTCCATGGGGGAAGCCAGATTCACTTAGCAACCGTGTTGCTAACTTAACAACTGCAGTCGTTCACTCAACAACTGTGGCAAGAAAGATGGTGCAAAATGTCTCGCTTAGCAACAGAAATTTCAGATTCAATGGTGGTCATAAGTTGAGGACTATCTGTACTGTTTTCCACATATCCCATTTAAGTCTTTAAGCCCTGGTATCCGCACAGATGTAAAATTATAACAGCTGCAACCTTGAAACCTGTAGGAGAGAAGACATGTGTAGGGTCCTTGGTGTTCTCTGAACTTGGTGATTTTCTTGCAGACTAGGTAACACCATCAGTGCTAAAAGGGAGGGGGGGTTTAAGGAGGAGGAGGAGGACTGTGGGGTACTTGGTGCTCTCTTGGTGGTTTTCTTGCAGACGTTTCATGACCCAACTAGGGAACATCATCAGGGCTAGGAGGGGGAGGGGTTTGCTCTCTATATACAGGTGGCCATATAAACAGGGAGCCAAGCCTTATCAATAGGGGACAAGGACAAATGCTGCACCAAACTTTTGCAACACAACACCCCCACAAACAGATGCAGCAAAGGCCCCCGAAACCAGGAAAGCATCTGCTCAGCCTTGCAACACAATGCAAAGGGTCACAACTCATCCTACCCTCGGAATCCTTCTTCCTCTCAGGAGGTGGGCAAAGGCCCCCGTTGGAATCTGGGCTGCCCGGCCTCTGGCTGAGGGGCTGCGTCAGGGCGGCTGTGCCTTCTGGGCTCTGCCGAGGAGCTTCGCCTTCACTCACTGCAGGGCCGAGTTGCTTGGAAGAGCTCACTGACCCACAAGAAAACAACAGAACAAAATGTCACTGGGTGAGAGAAAGACCTACAAGTGAAAGACGAAAACCCCGTTCCGTTGTAAACCCAGACCCTGCCTTTTGCAAACCACAATTGATGGTTTAAGGTGTGGCCCCTGCCAATCGCATTTTAAGCAATCGACCAGGGTTCATCCAACTATCACACAGAGTTCAGAGCAGCATAGTAGCATAGTTCAGCATAGAGTAGCAAGATAGGAGACCAATAAATTTAACAAATGAGGGAGGGAGAGAAAGAACCTCTAGTCCCAAATACAACCCAGACTGGATCCTCCCTCCCTTCTTTTCCTCCTCCCTCCCTCTCTCTCTCTTCCTTCCCCTCCCTCTCTCCCTGCCTCTCCCCTCCTGCTCCCTCCCTCTTCTACCCCTCCCTCCCCCTCCCCCTCTCTCCCCACTCAAGGTGTGGCCAATCCAAACATGGAAGACATCCCCCCAAAATAAGCCTAAAGGATCTTTTGGACCAAATACATATATATAAGACCTGGTCTTATTTTCGAGGAAACATGGTAAATACATATAAATATTAATCACTGTCCATCTTGAATACATGCCGGAAAGACAAAGCTTGAGAGTTCATACTGTATGGAACAAAACTGCGACTGAATCCAGATGTTCTGCTTCAGATACCAGAGCCCCCACCTCCCAAAAGGGAACAAGGAAAACCGGCTGTGAAGAGGATGTGTAGCATCCCAGAAAAATCCTGCGGACCCCGCCCAAGTATTGTTACATGCCCTGGAAGTAAGTAAACTAATAATCTTTTCTGCTTCCAAACCAAACAGGATGCTCTCAATCGTCCCTCTGTAAAACGTGGGAAAGACGGGGAAGGAAGTCCTACTTTTCTCCTGCTGCTATGTTTGCTTCACCACGGTCTCGCTGTTGAGAGACCAAGCCAGCCTTCTCCTTAGCTGCAGTTAAGAAATGAAACTGAAACCAAAGAAATTTATACAGTAACTATCTGCCTTGCACACTGCTTATCAAGACAAACCTCCAGGGCCACACCCGTCAATCGGCATGACAAATATATCTACATACATACATATATATCCTACAGTCATATATATATTTATTATATAAAAATATACTTAGTCCGAAAATAAAACTTTTTTTATGCAGTGTTATCTAACTTATATAACTTTTTTTGTCATTTTTTACTGTGAACACACTGCCACATATTAAAAGTGAAACTGTTGCCCACTCTTAAAACAATATATACCCACATCTATAGATGCACACACATATACATACATGCATACATACACACATATAAAACACTGTCAATTTTGAATACATGCAGAAAGAGGAAAGTTGAAAAAAACTACACAAATAACTAAACTAAGAATAAATAAATGCATAGGCATTTGGTGCCCAGGTTGACATTTCAGACTAAGGGACGCTTGTTGGTCTGTTTAACTCATATACCATTATCTCAGGCGACTCGGTTGGGGGGGGGGGGTTAACAGTAATAAAATTGAGATTTTAATTTCCCATCACTGCCATTAAAGCAGACCCCCAAACCAGCCCCTCCTTTTAAGAGGCACAGTCATGCCTTAAGCCGGGCTTTCTCAACCTTGGCAACCTTTGGGGGGGGGGTGGACTCCCACTCCCAGAATCCCCCGGCCTGCATCCAGGGGATGATAGGACATGTAATAACCCAAATCCCTGGAGGGCGCCAGGTTGACGATGGTCGCCTTTGCAACTGACTTTTTTTTTTTCTCCTCCCCCTCCCAAAGCAATTCAATTTTTTTTTTTTCCCAAAAACTCCGGATGGGATAATAGGTCCTTTCCCAGCTCTCATACCAAGAATCCCGTTAGCAATTAATCACATTTTGAAGCTAAATTGGGACGTACTTTGATCTCCTCCGCCTAATTTGCAAACAGCCACCGCTCCCCTCTCGCACGCGCACCGCAACTAGCGCCCCGGGGCGCGCAATTTAAACCCTTTGAGGCTTCAGCCAACGAAACTCCGCCTCCTGCCCCTCCCTCCCTCGACTGAGGTGTCTCTGCCGACCTATCGCGGAGCTCGCTCCGTATTTCTCCTCCTCCTTCAGGCGGGACCAATGAAACGTCGCCCGCAATTTGACGGGAGGGAGGGAGGAGGGAACAGAACAGAACAACAGAACTGGACGGGAGCTTGGAGGTCATCTAGTCCAACCCCCTGCTCAGCCAGGAAACCCTATACCAGGGTAGGCAACCTTGGCTCTTTTATGACTGGTGGACTTCAACTCCCAGAATTCCTGAGCGAGCATGAGGGAAACTTTCCCCCCCCCTCATGACTCGTGGACTTCAACTCCCAGAATTCCTGAGCCAGCCACGCTGAGGGGAAAGGGAGAGATTTCCAAGCTGAGCCAGGCTGGCTCAGGGATTCTGGGAGTTGAAGTCCACGAGTCAGAAAAGAGCCAAGGTTGCCTACCCCCTGCTCTATACCATTTCGGACAAATGGCTGTCCAGTCTCTTCTTAAAACCTTCCAGTGTTGGAGCATTCACCACTTCTGGAGGCAGGTTGTTCCACAGGTTAGTTGTTCTGTCAGGAAGTTTCTCCTTAGTTCTGGGTTGCTTCTCTCTTTGACAGCCATTTGTCTGAAATGGTCTAGGGCAGAAGTAGGCAACCCTGGCTCTTTTATGACTGGTGGACTTCAACTCCCAGAATTCCTGAGCCAGCCATGCTGAGGGGAAAGGGTTTACAAGCTAAGCCATTCCAGCTCAGGAATTCTGGGAGTTGAAGTCCACGGGTTATAAAAGAGGCAAGGTTCCCTACCCCTGGTACAGGATTTCCTGCCTGAGCAGGGGGTTGGACTAGATGACCTCCAAGGCGCCTTCCAACTCTATTATCGTTGTTTCCCTCCGTTGCTTCTTGTCCTGCCTTCGGGTGGTTTGGGGAATAGCTTGACTCCCTCTTCTTTGGGACCGCCCCTCAGATATTGGAAGACTGCTGTCCTTCTCTTCATTAAACTGGACATGCCCAATTCCAGCAACCGTTCTTCATGTTTCAGCCTCCTCCAGTCCCCTGATCCTCCTTGTTGCTCTTCTCTGCGCTCTTTCCAGAGTCTCCACATCTTTTTGACATCCTGGTGACCAAACCTGGATGCAGTTGTAAGGATCGGCAGTTGCCCGAAGAACTTGAGGTTCCAAGGGGGCAGATCAGGAGGCTCAAGCAGAGGCTTCCGGGTCAAAGAGAACTTTATTTGGCCGAGTGACCTTGCTGGGTGGGACACTGTCTGAAACGCTGGCAGCTGCCTTCAGAAGTGCCACCCAGTGGTCAGCTAGGCTCCTCTTTTTATATACAGGTGACAACCAATCACAAGGTGACACTCGTTGGCACACGCAGAATGTTAACCAATCATCTTTCATTACTTTCCCGCTCTTTCCCCTGTCTCTGGGTCAGTGTACGTGATCTGCCTGGCTTCACAAAATGGCGTCCCTAACGCAAGCACATCGTACAGAAGCAAAATGGCAGCCATTAGGCTAATAACAAGAATAGCTTTTGTACAATCCCTAGTATACGGTATTCCAGGTGTGGCCTTACCAAGGCCTTGTAAAGTGGTATTAACACTTCACGTGATCTTGATTCTATCCCTCTGTTAATGCAGCCTAGCATTGTGTTGGCTTTTTTGGCAGCTGCAGCACATGGCTGGCTCCTATTTAAGGGATTGTCCACTAGGACTCCAAGATCCTTCTCACAGTTACTACTATTGAGCAAGTTACCACCTATATAATTTCAGATAACTGGTTCTTAAAAACCTCCTGTGTTGGAGCAGCCACAACATCTGGAGGCAGGTAGTTCCACTGGTTAATTGTTCTCTTTGTCAGAAAGTTTCTCCTTAATTCCAGGTTGCTTCTCTCCTTGGTGAGTTTCTATTCGTTGTTTCTCATCCTGCCTTCCGGTGCTTTGGAGAAGAGGTTGAGCCCCTTCTGGTTCAACGTCAGACCATGTTCTGAGTATCTCTTCAGATGAAAGTCATGAGACGAACGGAAGAAGCTCAGGTATCCTCCAGATCCTTCCCCCCAGTGGCCAGCAGCTGGCACAATGATCTAGCGATTGAATCCACCGGTGCAGGATGTGATTTCTCCATCTGCAGAAACGTTTTACTTTCCTTTTCCCTGAAATGAAATCATTTCATTGAAAAAAGGGGAAAAAAAACCTTTCTGTTCTCTGCCTTCCCCAACCCAACCGGTTCCTGCAAATAGAAATAGATATTGTTCTCCTTTTCCTCAAAGGACACGTGATTTGTAGGAAACTGAGTAAAGATTGCCAGCCAGCTACATATCTATGTGCTTCCTCCCTTCAAGTGTTGAATAGAATTGAGCTGGAAGGGACCTTGGAGGTCTTCTAGTCCAGCCCACTCCTCAACCAGGAGAACCTATACCATCTCAGACAAATGACTCTCTAGCCTCTCTTTAAAAAACTCCAGGGATGGAGCACCCGTGATTTCTGGAGGCAAGCTGTTCCACTGGTTAATTGTCCTCACTGTCAGGAAGTTTCTCCTTAATTCCAGGTTGCTTCTCTCCTTGGTTAGTTTCCATCTGTTGCTTCTTGTCCTGCCTTCAGGTGCTTTGGAGAATAGCTTGACTCCCTCTTCTTTGGGGCAGCCCCTCAGATACTGGAACGCTGCTATCATGTCTCCCCTATTTCTTCTTTTCTTTAGACTAGCCAAACCCAAGTCCTGCAGCCGTTCTTTGTCCGTTTTAGTCTCCAGGCCTTGGATCATCCTAGTTGCTCTTCCTTGATTGTTACTTTTCCTTGATTTCCGTCACTTGCTCACGTGGCTGACTGAAGGCTGTCTGCACGCAGCTGTACAGGTGGTCCTCGGCTTACGACTGCAATGGAGCCCAACATTTCCAAGGTGGAGCAAGACAATTGTTAAGTGACTTTTGCCCCCATATTGCAATCTTTCTTACCACAGATGTTCGGTGGACCAATGCAGTCGCTAGTAACACGGTCGTTAAGTGGGTCTGGCTTCCCCCATTGACTTGGTGTGTCAGAAGTTTGCAAAAGGGGATCCCGTGACCCCAGGAGACGGCGACGGTCATAAATAGGAGTCAGTCGTCAAGGGTCTGAATTTGGATCACGTAACCGTGAGGATGCTGCGACGGTCGTAAGTGTGGAAAACTCCCTTTTTTCAGTGACGTTGTAACTTCAAACTGTCACTAAAGAAATTGTTGTAAGTTGAAGACTGTTTGTAAATGTTTCCTGTTTGCCAACTGCCCCAAAACGTGGTCAGTTATGATGGGGGGGGGAGGGCAATAGACATCAGGACTTTGAATGCAGGTCGTAAGTAGTTTATCAGGCACCGTTGTTAACTTCAAATGCTTGTCAAGCAAATGGTCGTAAGTCAAGGACTATCTGAGTGGTTGGTTGGGAAGGAACTTCTCAGTTCTCCCCCAGGAAAGAGATGACAGTGGCTAGGTCTCTGATAGGTTGGCGGGGGTTTTGCAGGCAATGAAGTTCCACAGATATTTCTGCCTCAGTTTCACTTCTTCCAAATCAAAGGTGTCCAACCTTGGCGACTTTGAGACTTTTGGACTTCAGTTCCCAGAATTCCCTAGCTAGCTTTTATTGCTTTAATTAATGCATCACTGAATTTAGCTATTCACATGTCAGTTGGGCAAATTTTTACACCAATAAATGATCCTCTTCCTCCTCCTTCTCCTCAAACCTCACTTCCTTCTAACACTGATGATGTTCCCTAGTTGGGTCATGAAACGTCTGCAAGAAAACCACCCAGCTCAGAGAGCACCAAGGACCCCAACTTTTGCAAATAGAAATAGATATTTTTTTCCTTTTCCTCAAAGGAAAGAGAGAGAAAGAGAGAGGAAAGAGAAAGAGAGAGAGAGAAAGAGAAGAGAAAGAGAGAGAAAGAGGAAAGAGAGAAAGAAGAAAGAGAGAGGAAAGATGAAAGAAAAAGAGGAAAGAGAGAAAGAAAGAGAAGAGAAAGAAAGGAAAGAGAAAAAGGAAAGAAACAGAAGAAAGAGGAAAGAGAGAAAGAGAGAGGAACGAGAGAAAGAGGAAAGAGAGAAAGAGGAAAGAGAAAGAGAGGAAAGAGAAAGAGAGAGAGAGAAAGAGAAGAGAGAGAGAAAGAGGAAAGAGAAAGAGAAGAGAAAGAGAGAGGAAAGAGAGAGAGAGAGGAAAGAGAGAAAGGGGAGAGAGAAAGAGAAGAGAGGAAAGAGAAAGAGGAAAGACAGAGGAAAGAGAGAGAGAAAGAGAAAAAAAGAGAGAAAGAGGAAAGAGAAAGAGGAAAGAAAGAGAGGAAAGAGAGAGAGGAAAGATGAAAGAGAAAGAGGAAAGAGAGAAAGAGGAAAGAGAAAGAGAGAGTCAGAAAGAAAGAGGAAAGAGAGAAAGAGAGGAAAGAGAGAAAGAGGAAAGAGGAAGAGGAAAGAGATAGAGACAGAAAGAAAGAGAAAAGAGAGAGAGAAAGTTAGAGGAAAGAGAGAAAGAGGAAAGAGAAAGAGGAAAGAAAAAGAGAGAGAGAGAGGAAAGAGAGAGACACAGAGAGACAGAGACCCTTTTCACATCTAAAACGAAGATAACACTGCATATATCCTTTTTTACCTTTATTTTATATACACACACAAACACATACATACATACATACATTAAAGGTAAAAAAGGATATATGCAGTGTTATCTTCATTTTAGATATCAAAAGGGTTTTGCGGCTCCCAGTGTTTTGTTTTTGGTGGGAAACGGGTCCAAGTGGCTCTTTGAGTGTTTTGGATTGCCTACCCCTGCTATAGGCCACCCAACCAAACAGAGGAAATAGATGAACTTTTTGCTAGTCAGCTAACTAAGGTATGTAGGAAGCACATCACAATAGTAATGGGGGACTTAAATTACCCTGACATCAACTGGGAGACAAACTCTGCACTAAGTGGAAGATCAAACAGATTCCTGACAAACCTAGCAGACAACTTTATCTCCCCAAAAGTAGAGAAGGGAACTAGGGGATTAGCCATATTGGATCTAATCCTCGCTAACAGAGATGAAATGATAGAAGGTGTTAAAGCCACAGGAACCTTGGGAGGAAGTGATCATGCAATATTGGATAATATTTTGGAAGCACAAGCAATAGAACACAGTCCAACTAGAGTCTTGGAGTTTAAGAGAGCTAATTTCAATAAACTTAGAGAGGGCTTGGGAAGGATTCCATGGATGAGAATCCTCCAGGGGAAAACAACTCAAGAAGCTTGGGAAATTTTGAAAAGTGAGATAATAAAAGCCCAGTCTAGCACAATACCAAAAAGAAGAAAAATAACAGTTCTCCAAAGAAACCAGCATGGCTGCATAAAGACCTCTCTGATAATTGAAAGATAAAAAGGACAAGTATAAAAAGTGGAAAGAGGGGCATGTAAGGCAGAATATCAGCAAATAGTCTGGGCCTGCAAAGATGAAGTGAGGAAAGCTAAGGCTCAAAATGAACTAAAGCTTGGGACCAAAGTCAAAAATAACAAAAAAAAGAGGCTTCTTTCAAAATGTAAAAAACAAGAAAAAAGGGAAGGAAATGATTGGTCCATTAGTGGGAGGGAGTGGCAAGAAGGTGACAAGCAACAGGGAGAAAGCAGAACTATTTAACTTGTTTTTTGCATCTGTCTTTACACAAAGAGAAAAAACAGTCCAACCTATCAAAAATAGTGCCATAAAAAAAACAGAATAGAAACACAAGTTAAGATAGGCAAGAAAATGTCCAGCCTACACGAGTTCAAATCACGACCAGATAGATGATACCCCAAGGTTCTCAAGGAACTGGCAGATGTAATCTCAGAACCACTGAACTGTATTTTTCAAAGATCCTGGAGCACTGGGGAACTACCAGAGGACTGGAAAAGAGCTGATGTAGTTCCCATCTTCAAAAAAGGGAAAAAATAATGGACCCAGGAAACTACAGACCTATCAGGCTGACTTCAATACCTGGGAAGATTCTGGAAAAGATAATCAAACAACAAATCAACGAACACCTAGAGGCAAACAAAGTCATTACTAAAAGCCAACATGTGTTTGTCAAAAACAGATCATGCCAGACAAATCTTATTGCATTTTTTGACCAAGTGACAAAATTAGTGGAGCAGAGGAATGATGTGGATATAATTTACTCGGACTTCAGTAAGTCATTTGATAAAGTAGACCACAACCTACTACGTGATAAGATAGAAAAATGTGGGTTAGACAGCATCACCAAATAAACCAAATGTATAGGTATACATTTGGTTTATTTGGTGATGCTGTCTAACCCACATTTTTAGGTATAGGTATAGGTACAGTAGGGGGTACCTTGCTCAATAGTAGTAACTGTGAGAAGGATCTTGGAGTCCTAGTGGACAGTCCCTTAAATAGGAGCCAGGCGTGTGCTGCAGCTGCCAAAAAAGCCAACACAATGCTAGGCTGCATTAACAGAGGGATAGAATCAAGATCACGTGAAGTGTTAATACCACTTTACAAGGCCTTGGTAAGGCCACACCTGGAATACCGTATACTAGGGATTGTACAAAAGGCTATACTTGTTATTAGCCTAATGGCCGCCATTTTGCTTCTGTACGCTGTGCTTGCGTTAGGGACGCCATTTTGTGAAGGCAGGCAGATCACGTACACTGACCCAGAGACAGGGGAAAGGGCGGGAAAGTAATGAAAGATGATTGGTTAACATTCTGCCTGTGCCAACGAGTGTCACCTTGTGATTGGTTGTCACCTGTATATAAATAGAGGAGCCTAGCTGACCACGGGTGGCACTTCTGAAGGCAGCTGCCAGCGTTTCGGACAGTGTCCCACCCAGCAAGGTCACTTGGCCAAATAAAGTTCTCTTTGACCTGGAAGCCTCTGCTTGAGGCTCCTGATCTGCCCCCTTGGAACCTCAAGTTCCTCGGGCAACTGCCGATCCTTACAACTGCATCCAGGTTTGGTCACCAGGATGTCAAAAAGATGTGGAGACTCTGGAAAGAGCGCAGAGAAGAGCAACAAGGAGGATCAGGGGACTGGAGGAGGCTGAAACATGAAGAACGGTTGCTGGAATTGGGCATGTCCAGTTTAATGAAGAGAAGGACAGCAGTCTTCCAATATCTGAGGGGCTGCCCCAAAGAAGAGGGAGTCAAGCTATTCCCCAAAGCACCCAAAGGCAGGACAAGAAGCAACGGAGGGAAACAACAACAACGATAATAGAGTTGGAAGGGACCTTGGAGGTCATCTAGTCCACCCCCCTGCTCAGGCAGGTAACTCTATACCAGGGGTAGGGAACTTTGCCTTTTTTGTAACCCGTGGACTTCAACTCCCAGAATTCCTGAGCCAGCCTGGCTCAGCTTGGAAACCTCTCCCTTTCCCCTCAGCACGGCTGGCTCAGGAATTCTGGGTATTGAAGTCCACCAGTCATAAAAGAGCCGGGGTTGCCTACCCGTGCCCTAGAAGACCATTTCAGACAAATGGCTGTCAAAGAGAGAAGCAACCCAGAACTAAGGAGAAACTTCCTGACAGTGAGAACAATTAACCAGTGGAACAACCTGCCTCCAGAAGCGGTGAATGCTCCAACACTGGAAGCTTTTAAGAAGAGACTGGACAGCCATTTGTCCGAAATGGTGTAGAGCAGGGGTAGGCTACCTTGGCTCTTTTCTGACTCTTGGACTTCAACTCCCAGAATTCCTGAGCCAGCCTGGCTCAGCTTGGAAACCTCTCCCTTTCCCCTCTGCATGGCTGGCTCAGGAATTCTGGGAGTTGAAGTCCAGGAGTCAGAAAAGAGCCAAGGTTGCCTAGCCCTGGTATAGAGTTGCCTGGCTGAGCAGGGGGTTGGACTAGATGGCCTCCAAGGTTCCGTCCAGCTCTGTTATTCTGCTCTGTTCCCTCCTCCCTCCCGTCAAATTGCGGGCGACGTTTCATTGGTCCCCGCCGGGCAACTTCTCCGCCTGAAGGAGGAGGAGAAATACGGAGCGAGCTCCGCGATAGGTCGGAAGAGACACCTCAGTCGGGGGAGGGAGGGAGGGCGGGGCTGGAGGCGGAGTTTCGTTGGCTGAAGTTGCGCGCCCCGGGGCGCGAGTTGCGGTGCGCGTGCAAAAGTGGAGCTGTGGCTGTTTGCAAATTAGGCGGAGGAGATCAAAGTACGTCCCAATTTAGCTTCAAAATGTGATTAATTGCTAAGGGAAAGGACCTATTATCCCACCGGATTTGGGGGGAAAAAATAATTGAATTGCTTTGGGAGGGGGAGGAGAAAAAAAAAAGTCAGTTGCAAAGCCGACTATCGTCAACCTGGCGCCCTCCAGAGATTGGGGACGTTACACGATACTATCATCCCCTGCATGCAGGCTGGGGGATTCTGGGAATGGGAGTCCACCCTTCTTAAAAGTTCCCAAGGTTGAGAAAGCCCGGCTTAAGGCATGGCTGTGCCTCTTAAAAGGACGGGCTGGTTTGGGGCCTGCTTTAATGGCAGTGATGCGAAATTAAAATCTCAATTTTATTACTGTTAACCACCGCCCCCCCCCCAATCGCCTGGGATAGTGAGGTGGGCAAGTTAAAGGGACAAACAAGCGTCCCTTAGCCTGAAATGTCAACCTAGGCACCAATTTGAACTCCTATGCATTTATTTATTCTTAGTTTAGTTATTTATGTAGTTTTTTCAACTTTCCTCTTTCTGCATATATTCAGAATGGACAGTGATTTGTGTGTGTGTGTGTGTATGTATGCATGTATGTATATGTGTGTGCATGTATAGGTATGGGTATATATTGTTTTAAGAGTGGGCAACAATTTCATTTGTAATGTGTGGCAATGTGTTCACAGTAAAAAATGACAAAGATTTATCCAGCTGCCTTTTTGGACTAAGTGTAGTTTTATATAATAAATATATATATATATGACTGTAGGATATATATGTATGTATGTAGATGTATTTGTCATGCAGATTGACAGATGTGGCTCTATAAAATATAAAAAGAGTCAAGGTTTGTCTTGATAAGTGCAAGGCAGATAGTTATAAATTTCTTTGGTTTCACTTTCATTTCTTAACTGCAGCTAAGGAGAAGGCTGGCTTGGTCTCTCTAACAGGGAGACCATGGTGAAGCAGACACAGCAGCACTTGCGTTTCCTGCGTCTTTGCATGAGAAAAATAGGTCTTCCTTCCCAGTCGTTCCCACTTTTTACAGAGGGACGATTGAGAGCATCATGTCTGGTTTGGAAGCAGGAAAGATTATTGGTAGTTTACTTACTTCCAGGGCATGTAAGCAATACTTGGGCAGGGTCTGCAGGATTTTTCTGGAGTTCCTCTTCACAACTGGTTTTCCGTTCTGGGAGGAGTGGGCTCCGTGGTATCCGAAGCAGAACATCCAAATTCAGTCACAATTTTGTTCCACCCAGTATCAACCTTGTGAAGTCTGAAGCTTCGCACTTTCCAGCATGTATTCAAGATGGACAGTGATTAATATTTATATTTACCATGTTTCTTCGAAAATAAGACCAGGTCTTATATATATTTTTGGTCCAAAAAACCCTTTAGGCTTATTTTGGGGGGATGTCTTATTTTTCCATGTACAGGAGGTGGCAAGCATAGGGGGGCCAAAGGTGTTCGGCATCAGCCACACCTTGGGGGGGGGAGAAAGGGGGGGAGAGGGAGGGGGAGAGTGGGAGGGAGGGAGAGATGGAGGGAGGGGGAGAGGAGGGAGGGAGGGAGAGGGAAGGAGAGGGAGGCAGGCAAGCAGGCAAAGAGGGAGGATCCAATCTGGGTTGGTATTTGGGACCAGAGGTTGGTTTTTTTTCCATCTCTCTCTCTCTCTTTCTCTTTCTCTCTCTCTGCCTCTCTCTCTTTCTCTGCCTCCCCTCTCCCCCCCCAACTAAATAAATATAAATTGAATCATGGGGGAATGCACCAAAACCTCAGACCAGATATTGTCTGGTTTGGAAGCATCACTGATTCATATAGGCAGGCAGTACATAGAGTGATGAAGATGGCAGAAAAGATTATCGGTAGTTCGCTTCCTTCCATCCAGGGCAGGGCACATGAGCGTTGCTTGAGCAGGGTGCACCAGATTGTGTGGCATCTGTTTGGGATGCCACACATCCTCTTCACAACTGGTTTTCCTCTTTACCTTCTAACAGGAGGGGTTTTTTTGTGGTATCCGATGCAAAACATCTGGATTCAGTTGCAGTTTTGTTCCATACAGTATTAAACTTGTCAACTCTCAAGCTTCCTCCTTCCGTTATATTTTTCAAGATGGACAGTGATCTATCTATCTCTATATGTATTTACCATGATTCCCAGAAAATTAGATCGGGTCTTATATTTATTTTTGATCCAAAAATAGGGAGAGAGGGAGGGAGGGAGGGGATGGAGAGAGAGGGAGTGGCAGGGAGGAAGGGAAGCAGAGAGGCAGAGAGGGAGGGAGGGAGGGAGGGGAGCGAGAGGGAGGGAGAGAGGAAGGGGGTGAGAGGGAGGAAGGGAGGGAGGGGGAAAGCGAGGGAGGGAGGGGATGGAGAGGGGAGGGGCAGGGAGGGGAAGGGGGAGGGAGGGGAGGGGGAGAAGAGGGAGGGAGCAGGAGGGGAGAGAAGGGACAGGGAGGGGGGAGGGAGAAGGAGGGAGGTAGGCAGGGAGAGGGAGGGAGGGGGAGAAAGAGAGGGAGGGAGGCAGAGAGGGAGGGGGGAGTGAGGGAGGATCCAATCTAGATTGGTATTTGGGACCAGAAGTTCCCTCCCTCCCCCCTCTCCCTCCCTCCCTCCCTCCCTCATTTGTTAAATTTATTGGTCTCCTATCTTGCTACTCTATGCTGAACTATGCTACTATGCTGCTCTGAACTCTGTGTGATAGTTGGATGAACCCTGGTCGATTGCTTAAAATGCGATTGGCAGGGGCCACACCTTAAACCATCAATTGTGGTTTGCAAAAGGCAGGGTCTGGGTTTACAGTGGAACGGGGTTTTCGTCTTTCACTTGTAGGTCTTCTCTCACCCAGTGACATTTTTTTCTGTTGTTTTCTTGTGGGTCAGTGAGTTCTTCCAAGCAACTCGGCCCTGCAGTGAGTGAAGGCGAAGCTCCTCGGCAGAGCCCAGAAGGCACAGCCGCCCTGACGCAGCCCCTCAGCCAGAGGCCGGCCAGCCCAGATTCCAATGGAAGCCTTTGCCCACCTCCTGAGAGGAAGAAGGATTCTGAGGGTAGAATGAGTTGTGACCCTTTGCATTTGTGTTGCAAGGCTGAGCAGATGCTTTCCTGGTTTCGGGGGCCTTTGCTGCATCTGTTTGTGGGGGTGTTGTGTTGCAAAAGTTTGGTGCAGCATTTGTCCTTGTCCCCTATTGATAAGGCTTGGCTCATTGTTTATTTGGCCACCTGTATATAGAGAGCAAACCCCTCCCCCTCCTAGCCCTGATGATGTTCCCTAGTTGGGTCATGAAACGTCTTGTACATGAAAACCACCAAGCTCAGAGAGTATCAAAGAACCCATTTTCATTTCCCACTTCCTCCTCCTCCACCACCACTTTTTCTTCCTCCTCATCCTCCCAACCCCCCTCCCTTCTGGCACTGATGATGTTCCCTAGTTGGCTGATGAAACATCTGCAAGAAAACAGCCAAGTTTAGAGAGCACCAAGGACTCTAAACTCCTCCTCCATCTCTACCTCTATCACCACTTCCTCTTCTTCTTCTTGCTCCTCCTCCTCCTCCTCCCAAACCCCCCTCCCTTCTAGCACTGATGATGTTCCCTAGTCTGCAAGAAACCCCCCCACCTCAGAGAACACCAAGGACCCTACACATGTCTTCTCTCCTACAGGTTTCAAGGTTGCAGCTTTTATAATTTTACATTTGCTGTGCGGATACCAGGGCTTAAAGGCTTAAATGGGAGATGTGGAAAACAGTACAGATAGTCCTCAACATATGACCACAATTGAATCCGAAATTTCTGTTGCTAAGCGAGACGTTTTGCACCGTTTTCTGTTGCTAAGCGAGACATTTTGCACCATCTTTCTTGCCACAGTTGTTGAGTGAACGACTGCAGTTGTTAAGTTAGCAACACGGTTGCTAAGTGAATCTGGCTTCCCCCATGGACTTTGCTTGTCAGAAGGTTCGCAAAAGGGATCGCGTGTCCTCGGGACACTGTGACCGTCAGAAATATGAATCGGGTTGCCAAGCATCCAAATTTTGATCATGTGATCTTGGGGAGGTTGCAACGGTCGTAAATGTGAAAAATGGTCATAAGTCCCCTTTTCCAGGGCTGTTCTAACTTTGAACGGTCACTAAATGAACTGTTGTAAGTCGAGGACCATCTGTACAGAGGCCTGCCATTGTCCACCAGCGCCCTGCTCTTCGACATGGCCGAAGCTGTCCTTGGAAGCTGCTGTAATTGTCTTCCCTTTCTGTCTCTGTTGGGTGGGCAGGTCATCAAAGCACCATCTCGAGATGCTCCGATAATGTGGCAGAAGGCAGCGAAAGCAAAGTTGAGAAACCTCTGGAGAACTTTGTTCGTGACTCATCGTCCACCTCGGACAACTCTTCCATTCGTCCTGGTGATGGAGAGGAAACATCGATGCGCCCCAGGAAACGATCACGTTTGTCCCGGGGACCTAGAGACTCCGACAGAAGGTCTGGCCAAGACGTCAATCTATTGTTGTTGAGGCTTCCTGAGCAGAACGTAGATGATGGAATGGTCAAACAGGAAGTTCGAGTCGTCGAGGTATTTCCTCTTCCTAATGTCCACTCTGGGCTCTTAGAACTAAATCTGAGGATGACATACCTCTAGGAACCATGGAAAAGCTGCAAAATGACCACCTTCAGGAGATCTTTGCCCTGGTGCCTGTAGTTGATCTTCTCCAAAACCTCTCTCGGCTGGGTCAGCACTGGAAGCTTATCATCTCTGACATGAAGGTAAGCTATGCCTTTACCTCATCTTCCAATATTTGAGAGGCTGCCTCAGAGAAGAGTAGGTCAACCTATTCTCCAAAGCAAAAGTGCCCACAGAATGACACAACAGATTGATTAAAGCATCAATCACACCATCGTGACCACCATATTGACTTTCTCACCAGTGTGAACACTACTAGTTTTATGTCTGATAGTCTGAGGGATCCTTACTGTTGTTTTACACCGACTGGAATCTATATGCTTGGCTGTCTTCCTCTGATTAAAACGATCTATCTGATGTGATCTACTGTGGCTAACGAAGAGTCTAACAAAGAGAAAGACTAGGAGTGACATGATATCAGTCTTCCAATATCTGAGGGGCTGCCCCAAAGAAGAGGGAGTCAAGCTATTTTCCAAAGGGCCTGAAGGCAGGACAAGAAGCAACAGATGGAAACCGACCAGGGGAGAGAAGCAACCTGGAACTAAGGGGAAATTTCCTGACAGTGAGAACAAATAACCAGTGGAACAACCTGCCTCCAGAAGTCCAGTGCTGAAAGATTTAGAGAAGAGATTGAACAGCTGTTTGCCTAGAATGGTATAGGGTTTCCTGCCTGAGCAGAGGATTGGACTAGAAGACCTCCAAGGTCCCGTCAACTCTGTTATTCTGTGAACAGAAGGGGATTTTAAACAGGGTTATGTTCTTGTCTATGGTTAGACTATGGAGGAAACGTTGCAAGGGAGACTGAATCTGCACTGGGTCCTGTCCATCCTCCTGAGAATAACACACTTGGAAGGGGCCTGGAGGTCATCTAGTCCAACCCCTTGCTCAGGCAGGAAACCCTGTATACCATTTCTGACAAATGGCTCTCCAGTCTCTTCTTAAAAACTTCCAGTGTTGGAGCATTCACCGCTTCTGGAGGCAGGTTGTTCCACTGGTTAATTGTTCTCACTGTCAGGGAATTCCTCCTTAGTTCCAGGTTGCTTCTCTCCTTGATGAGTTTCCATCCATTGCTTCTTGTCCTGCCTTCAGGCCCTTTGGAGAACAGCTTGACTCCCTCTTCTTTGGGGCAGCCCCTCAGATGTTGGAAGACTGATATCATGTGCCCCCTCGTCCTTCTCTTTGTTGGACTCTTCGTTAGCCACAGTAGATCACATCAGATAGATCCTTTTAATCAGAGGAAGACAGCCAAGCATATAGATTCCAGCCGATGTAAAACAAGAGTAAGGACCCCTCAGAGTATCAGACATAAACTAGTAGTGTCCACACTGGTGAGAGTGTCATTATGGTGGTCACGATGGTGTGATTGATGCTTTAATCAACCTGTTGTGTCATTCTGTGGGCACTTTTGCTTTGGAGAATAGGTTGACTCCCTCTTCTTTGTGGCAGCCCCTCAAATATTGGAAGACGAGATAAAGGCATTGCTTACCTTCATGTCAGAGATGAAAAGCTTCCAGTGCTGACGCAGCCGAGAGAGGTTTTGGAGAAGATCAACTACAGGCACCAGGGCAAAGATCTCCTGAAGGTGGTCATTTGGCAGCTCCTCTATGGTTGATCTAACAGGTATCTGCTAACACTTTGGAAATGATTAACGAATCAATGCTGCAAACACTGAGTTATGGGGAGATAGGTAATGTTCAGAATTGCACCACACTTCTTCTGTTCTTGAAGACAAATCTCCTGTTTTCTAAGGTGTTCATCTTGCTTCTTATGAATCGAAACAATCCCAAAGAAAATTTAATTTCTAATCTAATCCAAGAGCAGGAATGCTTCTAAAAGTTCAGGTCCCTCAAGCGAAGATTGTGCCCAGTCAAAAGTGAACCTGACTCCACGTCGGTGTTGAACTCCCTTCAATGGTGGGACTCCCCGGCGCTGTCACGGGGAGCAGTATTAGAACCAGACAGGATTACCATTACCACAGATGCAAGCCTGTTTGGGTGGGGGGGGCACACCTCCACACGCACTGGGCTCAAGGTCGGTGGTCCAAACAGGACCTAAAGAACAATATAAACTGGCTGGAACTCAGAGCCATACATATGGCCCTAAAGAGATTCACCGATATAGTACAGGGCCAACATGTCCTGATTTTAACCGACAACATTACAGCCAAGGCTCACGTCAACAGACAAGGGGGGACAAGGTCCAGGCCTCATGCAGGAGGCCAAATTGCTGGGGTCCTGGGCGGAACTGAATCTTGCCTCCATCAGGGCGGAGCACATATCCGGAGTGACCAACCAGCAGGCGGACTCACTGAGCAGAGCAACCGTGGACCATTCCGAAGGGCAGCTGGATCCGAAGGTGTTCAGAGAGATCGTGGACAGGTTTGGTTCCCCAACCTTAGACCTTTTTGCCTCCCCAATCAACTCACAACTTCCCAGGTTCCTTTCCAGGTTCCCATCTCCATCAGCGGAGGGAACAGATGCACTCCGCAGTCCCTGGCCCAGGGAACTGCTCTATGCCTTCCCTCCCCTGCCACGATCAGGAAGATCCTTCGCGAAGGAGCAGAGGTCCTCCTGGTTGTGCCGCATTGGCCGAGACGCTCTTGGTCGCCGACCTGATGGAGCTCTCCGCATCCCCTCCATGGAGGATCCCAGCAAATCGCATCTCCCACATTCAGGGGGAACTACGCCATCCAGACCCTCAATGGCTCCAGTTAGCTGTCTGGCACTTGAGAGGCAGGCCTTAGGCCGAGACTCATATTCATTGAAGGTCATAGCTATGATTCAGCAATCCAGGCGACCCTCGACAAATAGAATATATGATGCCACGTGGAGAAGCTCCTGTAATTGGTGTTTAGTTCGAAAAATTGACCTTTTGGCGGTTTCAATGCCAGTTATTTGGAGTTCCCAAGGGATGGTCTAGACAAAGGGCTTTCCACAAGCACCATCCGCAGGCAGGTAGCATCACTTGCCACAGTTATTTCCTGCGGCAATGAATCCTTAACACATCACCCTATGATACGCTCCTTCTTAAAAGGAGCTAACAACGTCAGACCATCAACTGTACATAGATACCCCTCGTGGGATCTTCATCAGGTTTATAGGCTTTTGTTTCGCACCCTTTGAACTATTGACACTGGTTTGTTCAAACAGTTATCGATGAAGGTGGCATTTCTTGTTGCTGTAACTTCAGCCAGAAGGATCTCTGAACTGGCTGCTCTTCAGTGAGGAAGGACCTGTGTACTTTCCATAAGGACAGGGTAACCCTTAGGCTAGGCCCCTCCTTCGTGCCTAAGGTCAAGTCCTTGTATCATAGATCTCAGGAAATATTAAAAGCGGGATTTAAGAAAAAAAATCTTAAGAAAAAAAAACAATATCCAATGTTTTGCTCAGGAATTTCCGTTCATTTCTTGGATGGATGTGTACAATCTGTATTTGGAGGGAGACAGCCGAGCCTTGGGGGCTGTCCGAGACAGTCTGCAGCGGTACGGCCTAACCAAGAATCACCCCAGATGCATGCCTGGATTAATTCGGTGAGTGGTTTTCAGTAACACAACCACAAATCCTCTCTTTTGCTTTAGTTAATCAGGTATCCTGATATAGGTAGTCCTCGACTGACCGTCGCAATTGAGCCACAAATTTCCGTTGCTGTGCAAGACAGTCGTGACGTTACAACCTTCCTTGCCACGGTTCTTAAGCGAGTCAATGCAATTAAGTTAGCAACTCGGTTGTGAAGTGAAACTGGCTTCCCCATGGAGTTCGCTTGTCAGAAGGTCGCAAGAGGGGATCACGTGACCCCGGGGCACAGCAACCGTCATAAATGTGAGTCAATTGCCAAGCCTCTGAATTTGGATGATGTGATCCTGGGGCTGCTGCTGCAGCAACGGTCGTAAGTGTGAAAAATGGTCCTAAGTCACTTTTTTCAGTGGCGTTGTAACTTCGAAGGGTCACCAAACAAATCGTTGTAAGTCGAGGACTCGTCATCCTAGTCAGCCATTCAGTCGCGTGTGACTCTCGGCCCCTCTATGGACTGACGCCCTCCATGCCCCTCTCTCTTGCACCCCTGGATCTGCCAAGGGTCTGAATACACCTGCACAGGTAGTCCCCGACTTGCAGCAGCTCATTTACTGACCGTTCAGAGTTACAGCGGCACAGAAAAAAGGAACTTATGACCATTTTTCACACTTACGACCTTTGCAGCACCCCTGTAGTCATTTGATCCAAATGAGGAATCTTGGCAACGGACCCATATTTATGACGGCCGCAGCATCCCGGGATCACGTGATCCCCTTTTGCGACCTTCTGATAAGCAAAGTCAATAAGGAAGCCGGATTCGCTTAACGACCGTGTTACTAATTTAGCAACTGCAGCGGTTCTCTTAACAAAAGTGACAATGTCATAAAATGGGGCAAAACTCTCTCACTTAGCATAGCAACATAAATTGTGGGCTCAGTTGTGGCCACACGTTGAGGACCCCGTGCGCCTTATCAACGGTGAGCTGGCTTATGTAACCTAGTAAAGATAAGAAATCTGCATATAAGGGCTTCAGACTGCGTTGAGTGTTCTCCCAGTCTTACGAAAGGACCCACCTTTGCTCAGCTGAATGAACGCGTATCTTTAACGGAGATCACCCGGACTCTCTTCCCAAGAAGCCACACGACGTCAAGGACTCTCTGTAACCCAGCCATCCCCAAGCTTTCCAGCTGGGAGCCTGACCTGGTGCTGTGGGGGCAGACCTGTGAGTGGCAGGCGCACGCCCACAGCTCCATTTGTGCGAGCAGCACATCTGCCCTCCACTCACACAAATGGAGCTTCACACATGAGCAGAGGATGCTTGTGCTCATGCACGAAGCTTCATTTGCGCAAGCCGCAACCTGCAGTGCAAGCAGAGGGCACTTGTGGGAGCGCACAAATGCTTCACCCGCCTGAGTGTAAGGGCCTTCTCATAGGAATAGTTTTGCGCACAAGTGCAAGCCCCTTCCGCTCACATGAGTGGAGCTTCAGACATGCACCCCTGCTGCAACCATTCCACTCCTATTAGGTTATCTGAGCAGGGGGTTGGAGCAGATGACCTCCAAGCTCCCTTCCAACTTTATTATTATTATTATTACTACTATTACTACTACTACTACTACTATTAGTATCTAGGAATTGCCAACTTGCTAAAGTGACAAAAAGGAGTTGAACTGGGGAAGAAATCTATGTAGAGAAGGCCATCACCTGTCCATGTTTCTCTTCCCAATCCAGGTGTGTGGCTGCTGTTCGGAGCTGCCACTGCCGAGATCCTACCGCTATCCTCGCGTGTCTGGAATGCCACTCGCTGTTTTCCAAGGCGCAAACCTGCATTGCCAAGAATCTTCCGGATTTGGAGAGTTGCAAAGAGAAAGTATGTCTCGGCAGGCTTAAACACTTATCTGGAATTGATCTTTGGGCGTGTTTTGATGGTGTTTCCCCTGGGAGATTTGTTGTCTTGCTCAGCATTGGGATTGGGCGGTCACTCAAAAGGCAATGGATTGCAAGACGAGAGAGTTCTAGCAACCATTCATTTAGCGATCATTTAGTGATTTATATGAATGCCAGGCTTCCAAACACCAAGGACCACCACCACCACCTCCTTCTCCTCTGCAAACCCATTTCCTTTTAGCACTGATGATGTTACTTAGTCAGCTGATGACACTTCTGTAAGAAAACAACAAGGTCAGAGAGCACAAGGGGCCCCACAGTCCTCACCCCCTTCCTCCTCCTCCTCTGTGCAGACCCCACTCCCTTGTAGCACTGATGATGTTCCCTAGTTGGGTGATGAAACATCTGCAAGGAAACCCACCAAGCTCAGAGAGCACCAAGGACTCCACATTCCTTGAATAGCTGCAAGTTCAGGACTATTTGTACCATTTAACTTGCTCTCCTGCCAGACAGGACAGATAATACAAGGTTGCCCCCACCCCGATAATGATCCCACCCCATGTTCTTCCAGGCGGCCTATGTTCGGGCAGTGATGGCGGCCATTGTGCTCTTCGCTGGAGGTGTTTGCGATATTCAGGATCTGGTGGGCTGCCTCCAAAGGCCCACCTCTCCCATGTCGCTGATGGACATCAATGAAATGTTATACTGCACAGCCACCCTTCTTTACGCCATGCGAGAGAATGGGGTCAAGATCAGCAACAGGTCAGTTTGCAAAGGGTCAGGAGAGACACTTAGGACGGAAACCTGTCCTTTACGGCAGTAGTAAAAGTAGAAATACATCTTTGGCAGGGCTTTGTGTGTATTTAAAAATGGTTCAGAAAAAGCACTTTGGATCTAGCATGAGAGCCGATTTGGTCTAGCGGTTAAGGCACCAAGCTAGAAAGCAGGAGACGGTGATTTCTAGTCCTGCCATAGGCATAAAAGCCAACTGGGTGACTCTGGGCCAATCAGCAGGAGACTGTGAGTTCTAGTCTTGCCTTAGGCATGAAAGCTGGGTGGGTGACTTTAGGCTTCTCTATCTATCTCTCAGCCCAACCCACCTCAGAGGGTTGTTTTTGTGGGAAAAGTAGGAGGAGGAAGCTGTATTGTATACATTCGTCCCCTTGAGTTATGTGCAAAAACAATTCAGGTGGGTTATCAATAACCAAAAACAACACTTCTCCTACTCATTAAAGCAGCTGCAACTTTGCTCAGGCTTTCTCACACATCTGCAAACAGATACTGCTGATTTCAAGGGTTGGTTCCTTAAAGCAGAAATCCGTGGAGGTGTGTTTAATTCTCCTCTCTGAATTATTTTTCCTGGTTTTTATACAGTTTAGAGTTTACTTTGAGATTCATTATAACGTTTCTCATTTTCCCTATCCTTCTAGGTTTTATTACAATGTTTTTTATTATTTGCGTACCGTGGAGAATTGGCCCTACAAGGACTCCAACCCTGAATTACTGGATTGTAGGTACGTACATTAACTTTGTGTCTCGATACAGAGAGTCCTCGACTTACAGCAGTTCGCTTGGTGACCCTTCAAAGTTACAACGGCACTGGAAAAAAGTGACCTATGGCCATTTTTCACACGACCGTTGCAGCCTCCCCATGGTCACATGGTCGAAATTCAGAGGCTTGGCAACTGATTCATATTTATGACGGTTGCAGCGTCCTGGGCTCATGTGATCCCTTTTTACGATCTTCTGATAAGAAAAGTCAATGAGGGAAGCCAGATTCTTTTAACGACTGTGTTACTAACTTAACAACTGAAGCAAAACAATCATGGCAGGAAAGGCCATAAGATGGGGAAAAAGACACCTAACAAATGTTAACAACAGAAATGTTGTGCTCAATTGTCGTAAGTTTGAAACATGGTCATAAGTTACTTTTTTCAGTGCCGTTGTAACTTTGAACAGTCACTAAATGAACTGTTGTAAGTCGAGGACTACCTGTATAAGTTTTCCCAGGAGAACCAGGGAATAATTTAGCCCAATGTTTCCCAACCTTGACAACTTTAAGCTGCATGGACGTCACTCCCAGAATTCCCTAGCCAGCAAATGCTGACTGGGGAATTCTGGGAGTTGAAGTCCACCCATCTTAAAGATGCAACTGTTAGACCCCGTTTGCTATGTTGCAAAAAACACCTGGTTACCTATGTTAGCTTTTTACTTTTTTCTGCTTCTGTTCATCAACAGGACTGACTTAAAGCCTACCAGAGAACAAGAACAGATCTTGAACCACGCCTTTAAAAAACCTGGAGAGGTGGTAAAAATTGTGGGTTTTGCAGGTAAGGCAGCCCCAGCCCAGGAGATACTTGATTCTGTCTGCAGGTGCAAATTCACTGATCATTGTATATCTTGAGAACTGAGATCACCTTGCCCGGATCTTCATTTCACCAGCTTTCCCGAATTCCTCCAAAGATCTCTTGCTATTTACAACAATATTGTCCTTGCTGGTGATGTAGGCTGCTACGGTTCTTCTCCACCCTTATAGGGAGATTGTAGTGTTACCGATAGAAGAGAATATTTGTAGCTCATGGTTGGACTGTTGTTGCTCTCTGAGCTGGGTGGTTTTCTTGCAGACGTTTCATGACCCAACTAGGGAACATGATCAGTGCTTAGAAGCCTTTTAGTACAAGCCTTCTAGCAATGATCATGTTATCTAGTTGGGTCATGAAACCTCTGCAAGAAAACAACCAAGCTCAGAGAGCACTCAAGACCCCACAGTTCTCCTCCTCCTCTTCCTCCCCCTCCCCCCAACTCCTCCACAAACCCCACTCCCTTCAAGCACTGATGATGTGACCTACTTGGGTCATGAAATGTCTGCAACTGAACACCAAGGATGCCACAGTCCTCCTCCTCCACAGACCGCGCTCCCTTCAAGCACTGATGATGTTACCTACTTGGGTCACCACCAAGGATGTCACAATCCTCCTCCTCCTCCTCCTCCTCCTCCTCCACCACCACCACCACCACCACCACCACCACCACCACCACCACCACCACCACAAACTGCACTCCCTTCAAGCACTGATGATGTTATCTACTTGGGTCGTGAAATGAATGTAAGAAAATGACCAAACTCGGAGATATCAAGAACCCAGCAGTTCAACTGTGAGCTACAAATATTCTCCTCCATCCATACATTTGCGCTCTTTCTGTCTCTGTCTCTCTCTCTCTCACACACACACACATACACAAACACTCATATACACTTACCCACATCATTCTCCACTAGGCTGGCAGAATGGGTGGGCTTTCTTTGTAGATTGACAAGACTGGAAGCTACTACAGATAGTCCCAGACTTACAGCAGTTCACTTAGTGACCGTTCAGAGTTACAGTGACATGGAAAAAAGGGATTTACGACTCCTTTTCACACTTACAACCTTTGCAGCATCCCCACGGTCACGTGATCAAAATTCAGACGCTTGGGAACTGACTCCTATTTATGACCGTTGCAGCGTCCCCAGGGTCACGGGATCCCTTTTGCGACCTGATCAGCAAACTCAGCGTGGAAACCAGATTCACTTAACAACCATATTACTAAATTAACAACTGCAGTGATTCACTTAACTATTGTGCCAAGAAAGGTTGTAAAATGGGGTTGTAAAATTACCTAAGAAATGTTTCACTTAGCAACGAAAATTTGGGGCACAATTGTGGTCGTAAGTCGAGGACTGCCTGTATTGCCTTGTTGGTTTTCAAGTCTGATAGCTGTTGATGGGATTTGCACAGGGGGCCTCTCCCTCTGCTGAGAACCCCATTTTGTTTTTGTCTGGTTCAAGTGACTTTTTTCCCCCTTGTTTCCTTAATGACTTGGTTCCTTCTCATCGGAAGGGATCTATTAGATCTGTTAGTCCTGGATTTTATCCACCTTGCTTAATTTCATCTGTAGACATGGAAGCTTCACACCTTCCACCTGCAAAGTCCTGGGGATTTTTTTTTTCTGCCATCCTGGCTGTCTGGAAGGAACCTGGCTAGGAAATAACAACCCGGAAGGACTGAAATGTTTTTAATTTTTCACACAGGCACCGGGAAAACGTACACACTGATCCAGTACACCAAGAAATGGCCCGAGCTTAAGTTCTTGTACTTGGCGTTCAACAGTTCCGTCCGAGAACAGGCGAAGCAGCTTTTCCCTGAGAACGTCACCTGTGAAACCTTCCACTCCTTAGCTAAGGAAGCAGTCAAAACAGAGTAAGTAGCTGCCTCCTATTTAATGAATCTGCCCTGGTTTTTAAAAAAAACAGTGATGTGGTGAGGTATAACATAATGAAAAAGAAAAGGTAACCCCCAAAAAATAAAACCAAAGAGCTGATAAGATCCCGACAAACCAGCAATAAAACAATTTATTATTTTGAAATGGTTTCTTAAGACATTCGTGAAATAAAATAGGTCTCTCTGTTGCTGGAAGGATTGTGAACAGAATAATAGAATTGGAAGGGACCTTGGAGGTCTTCTAGTCCAGCGGTTCTCAACCTATGGGTCGCGACCCCATTTGGGGTCGATCGACCTCTTTTATGGGGTCGCCAAAGGTGGCGATCCGCCATTTTGTCCCCTCCGGGGGCGCGCTGCGCCTCCGGGGCGGCGGCGCGCCTCCGGGGGGCGCCGCCGCGCATGCGCGCTGCGCGTGGGGCGGCGGCGCGCCTCCGGGAACGCCGCCGCGCATGCGCGCCGCGCGCGGGAGCCCCGCCCCCATGCGCGCCGCACGCGGGGGCGCCACTGCGCATGCGCGCTGCGCGCGGGGGCCCCGCCCCCATGCGCGCCGCGCGCGGGGGGCGCCGCCGCGCATGTGCGCCGCGCGCGGGCCCCGCCCCCATGCGCGCCACCGCCGCGCATGCGCATAACCTTTGTGTGACGGGGTCGCCGTCACACAAAGGTTAAGAACCGCTGTTCTAGTCCAATCCCCTGCTGAGGCAGGAGACCCTATAACATTTCAGACGAATAGTTGTCAAATCTCTTCTTAAACACCGCCGGTGTTGGAGCATCCACAACTTCTGGAGGCAAGCCGTCCCACTGATTAATTGTTCTCTCTGTCAGGAGAATTCATGAAAGAGTGATTCACTTCAATTCGAGGTGGGTAACAGATGTTCTTTTCCCACCAAATCGCGATTTAAGGCATACTGCCCACATCCCAGAAATTAATATGGACTCTGGGGTCCTTGCTGCTGTCTGAGCTTGGCTGTTTGATTGCAGACGTTTCATGACCCAAGCAGGTAACATCATCAGTGCTATCTAAAACGGCAGAGAATTCCTGGCACTCTGGGAAAAAAAAAAGCCATCAACAGGCACGTTGAGATAAACAACAACTACATACCATTGAAAACAGATAATCCAAAAGCCAAAAAGGAAACAGAATGACCAAAAGACTTCCTTGCCAGCAATTAACAAGCAGAGATTAAATACCAGGATTAATTCTTCCGTCCCTCTTTCATTTGGCTGCAGTTACCAAAGAGAACTTGAACTGTTCCCGCTGACATCCTATGTGGACAGCTTTCTCCAATCCAATCGCCAGGAAAAGCTTCCGTTCATCAGAGTCAGCATGATCGTTCAGACCCTCACTGCGTTTTTCGCTTCAGCGGATGACTCTATCACTGTGGACCACACGCCCAAATGGTGCAAGAACAACTGCGAGAAATTCAAAAACTGTGGATTTGGTGCTGAGGAGCTATGTCAGGTACAGGTTACTCCTTGACTTTCAACTGTTTCTTTAGTGACCGAAGTTACAAGAGTACTGAAAAGAATAACTTTGGATCATTTTTCACACACATGACCTTTGCAGCATCCCCATGGTCACGCGATCAAAATTCGGATGCTTGGCACCTGATTCGTATTTATGACAGTTGCAGGGTCCTTGGGTCACGTGATCCCCTTTTGCAACCTTCTGACAAGCAAAACCAATGGGGAAGCCAGATTCAGGGTGGAGGTTGGTTCTCTGAGCTTGTGGGTTGGTTTCCAAACTTTTTCTTACTGAGCTAGGTAATGTCTTCAGTGGAGTTGAGGGGCTGTCAGTGTCGCTGTTCTTTTGTTGATGAGGCTTCAGGTGTGGGTGTGTGTCGAGTGAGGGTCTTGTGATGAGTCAGGTGTGAGTCATCAGTGAGAGGCTAGTGATGGGTCTCGCCATGGGGAGGTTATGTCAGGTCAGGATCCTTGGGAGGTGAATTGCTGGTAGTGGGGGATTGCGCGGGATGGTTGAGGGTCAGTGTCGTCCCCCGTTGGCTGTGTGGTTGATTTGGATTCTGAGGGGTGCGAAGGCCGGTTGTAGGTTGATGTGTCTGTGGATGGAATTGCTGGTGGAGTGCCAGGCTTCGAAAAACTCATGTGCCTGGCGGGTGGTGGCGTGGCTGATGATTTGTGTGTTGCTCCAATCAATTGCTCCACCTCCCCATCACAACACCCAAGCCTCTCATTGATGACTCACACCTGACCCATCACAACCCTCACTCGACACACCCACACCTGAAGCCCTTATCAACAGAAGAACACAGACATCCCCTCCACTCCGCTGAAGATGTTACCTAGCCCGGTAATGAAACGTTCGGAAACCAACCCACAAGCTCGGAGAACGAACCTTTACCCTCATCCTAACACCTGAACTACAGATATTTGCCCCTATTGCAACTGTGTGACGAACTTAACAACTTCAGTGATTCACTTAACAACTGTGGCAAGAAAAGTTGTAAAATGGGGCAAAACTCACGTGACAGCGGTCTTGCTCAGCAATGGAAATTTGGGTCTCAATTGTGGTCGTAAGAAGAGGACTACCTGTGGATCCAGACCGTCCTTCTCCTTCAAGGTCTCTGGGCAGCCTGGATGAGAAAGCCTCGGATCTGATCTTGTCTGGCAAGATCTACTTATCAGCTTTTGCTTTCTAGATCATTGTTGAAGATGCAAAACAAATATGGAGGGAGATGCAGACGCTGAGCCCAACCGGGGAAATGGCGCACCGAATGACGCACGAAGGTAGGTGGGATATGTGAGGTTTCATTTAGTTCTGGTTGCATTTAGCTCTGCTGAAGAAAGAGGAAGAAAAAAATAAGAATAAAGGGCAGTTTTTTTCACGGAGAGAAATTCTAGTCCTTAGGCAAAAAGCCAGCTGGGCGACTTTGGGCCAATCACCAGGAGATGGTGAGTTCTACTCCCGCCTTAGGAATGAAAACCAGCTTGGTGACTTTGGGCCAATTATTAGGTGACAGTGAGTTCAAGTTCCGCCTCAGGAATGAAAGCTGGCTGTGTGACTTGGGAATAATCACCAGGAAATGGTGAGTTCTAGTCCCTCCTTAAAGCATGAAAGCCAGCTGGTGATTATGGACCAATCATTACAAGACAGTGAGTTCAAATCCCACCTTAGGAATGAAAGCTGTCTGGGTGCTTTTGAACTAATCACCAGAGACGGTGAATTCTAGTACTGTAGCCATGAAAGCTGGCTGGGTGACTTTGGGCCAATCACCAGGAGACTGGGAGTTCTAGTCCTGTCTTGGCCGGTTTAAGACTTGTGGACTTCAGTTCTCGGGAGTTTCCCAGCCAGCATCTTGGGAGTTGAAGTCCACACATCTTTAAGTGGCCAAGCTTGGGAAACCCTGTATTAAAAGAAAATATATCATCATGCTTCCTTTTAAAAGCAATAGTGGGCTCTGTTTCTGTTGTAACACAGGAGTCCCAGACCAGAAAAATGCAAATGTTGCTTTTTTGTGCACTGATGTTGATTTTAAGCATCGGTCTTAGGTCTTTTAGATTACTTGAAGCTTTGGCAACTCCAGAAGCCTTCGCTTTCCGAATACGATGTCATCTTGGTGGATGAGGCCCAAGATTGCACCCCCGGTGAGTGAGGTGTAGGTTCTGGGTCCATTTTTCCAAGTACAGGTAGTCCTCGACTTACGACATTTCCTTAGTGACCATTTGATATTACGACAGCTCTGAAAGAAGGAACACGACCATTTTTCTCACGACCGTTGCAGCATCCTCACGGTCACATGATCAAAATTGGGAGGTTTGGCAACTGATTCATATTTATGACGGTCGCAGTATCCCAGGAGGTCACGTGGTCCTCTTTTGCGACCTTCTGACAAACAAGGTCAATGGGGAAGCCCGGACTGATGATCCCAACGAAGTAAGCACAACCGAGACACTCCAATCACTAGTGCAGACTTTATTGAGTACAGCATACCGGCACTGTTGAATGGAAAACCAGCTCTTGTTAAAATGGTGCCAAGCAGGATATTAAAAGTACATGGAATGCAGGTCACATCCCCCAATTAAGTGGCCGATAATTGTTGTGAAAAAATTTCTGTAGTTCTGCAGTTCTCAGCCAGCAGTTCTTCAATGACCTGGGGTCCCACACTCACACCTGCACAAGCACACAACAAAATAATATGTCTTTGTAGCTGGACAGCCGGATTCCCTTATTAACAACTGTGTTACTAACTTAACCACTGCAGTGATTCACTTAAGAGCTGCGGCACTAGAAAAGTCGTAAAAAGGGACAAAACTCACATAACTCTTTTGCTTGGCAACAGGAATTTTGGGGACTGCTTCTGTTGATTGGATTCATCTTTTGGTGCAGTTGCCCCAGAGGAATAATTCTTAAGGAATTTTTAATTCTTTGCACAGGGCTGGCTGGGGAATTCTGGGAGTTGAAGTCCACCCATCTTAAAGCAGGCAGGCTGGGGAATTCTGGGAGTTGAAATCCACCCACCTTAAAGCAGGCAGGCTGGGGGATTCTGGGAGTTGAAGTCCACATACCATCAACTTGCCAAGGTTGAACAACTGATTAGGGAACTATCAGGGGAAACTCTGTAAGATCCATGAATTGTGAGTTTGGGATATTGGGGTGTGATTTCCTGCAAACCTCTCCTGTTTTGGAAACTCCAGTTCCCATCATTTACGATAAAGATTAAAAAAATTAAAATCCACAGTTCATTAAAGCCGCTCTCTCTTTTTGAGGGTCTTGTTCCTGTGAGAACGTTGGCCTTGGCTTCCTTTCCACATCAAGCTTCTAAAGATCTCTCCTTTTCCTTTCTCTAGCTATGGCAGACATTGTTCGCTCACAAAAGTGTAGTGTGATCTTGGTAGGAGACCCACACCAAAAGATCTACTCCTTCCGTGGTGCTGATAACACAGTTTTTAACATGCCTCACGACCACATCTTTTACCTGACACAGGTAAGTCGAGGCAGGATGGCAGGGTAGCTGGGATGCTTGACTTGGAGTTGTGGGTTACCTGTAGATTGAAGATCCAGAAGGTTCAGTTCCAAGCAGTTCATGGGTCTCATTGTGAGTCCTCTCCGGTTCCAACTGAAAGCTATCTCGCAATTCCAATTGGAGAAGATACACACTTCATTCTCTCTCTCTCTCTCTCTCTCTCTCTCTCTCTCTCTCTCTCTCTCTCTCTCTCTCTCTCTCTCTCTCTCTCTCTCTCTCTCTATCTATCTATCTATCTATCTATCTATTGTGTGTGTTAGTGGATTTGCCAAAAAACAGCACTTCCAGTTTCGGTTTGCTTAATCAGTGCGGCATTCACCGAAGACCCTGCAAAACAAGTGATGCTGCATTTTCCTTCCCCCTCTTGCTTCCACAGAGTTTTCGCTTTGGCTCCGAAATCGCTTACGTGGGCGCGACCATTCTGGATGTCTCCAAGAGAGTCCGGAAGAAAACGCTGGTGGGGAACAAGCAGGAAAGTGAGTCTTTGAAGCCAGCCGTCCTTTGGTTGCTCCAGGTGAGTCTGGCTAGGCGGGACTGAGGCGGTGCTCTCTTTTCGACAGGTGACGTCAGTGGGGTCGGCGTGGAGGGGACGGTGGCCCACTTATCCCGGACCAACAAAACCGTCTTTGAGGATGCTGTGAAGCTTACCTGTGGAGACGCACCTGCTAAGATACACTTGCTCGGGGTGAGTGTGAGAAGGCACAGAAAGGACGCAGTAGGGGTTCCTCCCTCCCTCCCTCTTTTCCTTCCTTCTTTCCTCTTTTCCTACCTTCTCTTCATCCCTTCTTTCTTCCTCCCTCCCTCCCCATCTCCTTCAGCCCTCCCTTCCTTCCTTCCTCCCTCCCTCCCTTCCTCTAAAAACTAAAAACCTATAGCTTCCTGGTTGGACTTTTTGTTGGCAATTTTTACTCCAGTGTTGAAGATGTTAATGCTCCCTAAAAGACTGAGCTGTTTGATTCATGACACCTCCAATATCTTTATTAATATTCTTGAGATATCTGCAGTGTCCCTGTTGTGCTTCAGCATCTCAGGGTTGTTGTAGCATACAGAACAACAGAGTTGGAAGGGACCTTGGAGGTCTTCTAGTCCAACCCTCTGCTCAGGCAGGAAACCCTCTACCATTTCACACAAGGGGCTGTCCAGTCTCTTCTTTAAATCCTCCAGTTTTGGAGCACCCACAACTTCAGGAGGCCAGCTGTTCCACTGGTTAATTGTTCTCACTGTTAGGGAAATTTCTCCTTAGTTGCAGGTTGCTTCTGTCCTTGATGAGTTTCCCTCCGTTGCTTCTTCTCCCGCGTCCCGGTGCTTTGGAAAATAAGTTTGCGAGACCGCCTACTACCTCATAGTTCCCTATGTCCGGTTAGATCCCACAGGCTGGGCCTCCTTCAGGTCCCGTCGGCCAGGCAGTGCCGTTTGGCGGGGCCGCGGGGGAGGGCTTTCTCTGTGATGGCACCCACGTCTTGGAACCAGCTCCCCCCGGAGATTAGGACCGCTCCCACCCTGTTGCGTTTTCCGTAAGCTGCTTAAGACCTGGCTTTTCCGGCAGGCCTGGGGTTTATAAAATCTGACCCCTGGATGACTGTTCTTGTACTGTTTGTTTTGTCATGTTTTATGTTGTTTTTATTGTTAGCCGCCCAGAGTCCTGCGGGAGTGGGGCGGTTTATAAATGTTAAAAATAAATAAATAAAATAAATACATAAGTTCTTTGTTGCAGCCGCTCAGATATTGGAAGGCTGCTATGTTGAGGAATGTGTGGCAAAACCAGTGGATTCTGTAGATGCAATCTTAATGTTTGGAGGGCATTAAGGAGCCCCAAAGGGCGGACAGATAATTATGACTATGCATCGGACTACAAGTCCCATCTCACAGGGCTCTACTTGATGTTGTTCTTGTTGTCCTCTTTTAATCAGGGACTTGAAGCCTTTGACAAGATTCGTGATATCTGGGCGCTTCGTCATCCTGAAGGTGAGTTCTCTCAGCCGGTGTTTGTGTAGATGTCCAAGCTGTGTACAGGCAGCGCTTGACATACCATCCTTCACGGAGCGTGCCCAATGTGGTCATACGTTGTAAAGTCATAAAATGGGTCAGTTATGCGGCCAACCCGCTTTTACGAGCCTTTTTGCAGGGGTCATTCAGCGAAATCTCTGGTTAAATGAATCAAGGGTTCGCAGTGGGAGAGTTTAACAAAAGAAGGAAGTAAGTGCAGCTTTTCAGCAAAGCCTTGTAAAACCTCGTGATGTGACTGTAGGAAACTGGGGACGGCCATAAAGGCTACCACATTGCCCGTGACAACACAACGACAAAGGAGGCTTCAGTGTCACAACTTCAAACCTGGGTTGTAAGTCTCTGTTTTCAGATCAGTCTTTGGGCGGTCTCAACCATTTGTTTAGTGACCGTTCGAAATTACAACAGCACTGAGAACAGTGACTTACGACCGTTCCTCACCCTTGACGACCATTGAGGCATCCTTGTGGTTACATGATCAAAATTCAGACGCTTGGCAACTGGCAGGCACTTAGGACGGTTGCAGTGTCCCGGGGTCACGTGGTCGCCATGGGAGATCTCCCCAGCTGACCATAGGAAAAAAAGATTGTAAAGTTGGACGTGACTCACTTAACAACTTGCCTTGATCTTAGGAAGACTCGAGATACAGGATCCCTTCATCAAAAGTTGGAAAAAAAAAGGCTTCAAGAGCTTCAAGAACCATGCTAAAGAAACAGAAGACGAAGAACTAAAAACAATAATTGCAATTGTGAAGGAGACTCAGGGTTCTATTCCAGATTTGTTGGACAAAATATCCCAGCGCCATGTCTCGGCTCCAGAAGATGCAGGTAAATATCCTGCGCAAAGAGCCAGATCCAGACAAATAGCATTCAAACTAGCTTCTTTTATTACTATCGTCTGCCTATAATACAGATAGTCCTCCACGTACGATAGTTCCTTTAGTGACCATTCAAAGTCACAACGGCACCGAGAAAAGTGACTTATGACCGCCTTTCACACTTAACAACCGTTGCCGCATCCCCGGGGTCCCGTGAGCAAAATTCAGACGCTTGAGAACGGACTAACCTTTATGACGGTTGCCGTGTCCCCGAAGTCACGTGATTCCCCCATTTGCGACAATCAAAGTCACTTGGGAAGCTAGATTCACTTTACAGCCGTATTAACATAACGACTGCAGTGATTCGCTTAACGGCTGTGGTCATAAAATGGGGCAAAGCTCTCGCCTAACGGCTGTTTTGCTTAGCAATGGAAAGGCCGTGGATCCGAGACCAAACAAATCAGAACTCCGAGGCTCAATTTGGGCTCAGTTGTGGTCATAGGTTGGGAATTACCTTAAAGCCAGGTAAAATTGGGGTTCAAATGGGATCTTTGAAGAAAAAAAACATATCAGTATGAGGTACATGAGCTCAACAGATGATGTTACCTAGTTGGGTCATGAAATGTCTGCAAGAAAACAGCGCAGCTCAGGACTCCACAGTCTTCCTCCTCCTCCTCCTCCTCTCTGCAAAGCCCACTCCCTTCTAATACTGATGATGTTCCCTAGTTGGGCTATGGAACATCTACAGGAAAACTACCAAGTCAGAGAGCACCAAAGACCATAGAGTCCTCCACCACCTCCTCCTCCTCCTCCCTGCAAAGCCCACTCCCTTCTAGCACTGATGATGTTCCCTAGTTGGGTAATGCAATGTCCGCAAGTCAACCGCCAAGCTCGGAGAGCACCAAGGCAGCCACTGCGCCTCTGTCCAGCCCTGACGCCAGGTCCCCGTGCGGTTGATGGAAGTCCACTTTTCTTTCGGACTTTGGGGTCTAGCGGGATTGGAAGCCATCTTATTCTGAGCATCTGCGGGGCTCCTCCATCGGAGAAGGGAGAAAGGCGTCCAGGCCCGCCTTCCAGATCTCTGCTGCTCGTGAAAAGAATAGAATGGACTGTCTTTATTGTCATTGTGTAACTCGCAACTCGTAGTTAAGTTGGAAGTGTTCCGTTATGGACCTCACTGCTTCTCCTCTCTGTGTTTCAGACTACATCCTAGGCACTGTGCACAACGCCAAGGGGCAGGAATTCGACACGGTCCAAGTTGCTAGAGACTTTGCGAACATTACATTGGGGTGGTACTCTAAAAAGGTGCCTGGGATTGAAGCCAGTGAGTAGAGTTTCCTTCCTCCCTTCCTTTTATGGAAACACATTAGCTTTTGTCAGATGCATGGTGTGGCTTGACCGACGATAAACAACAACGAAACGCAGAATGATCGATCGGGAAGAGACTGGAAGCTGCTTTCCTTGATTCTTGGTCACATCCTAACAATGGCCATAGCCCTTAGACTTATATACAGCTTCACAGTGCTTTACAACCCTCTCTAAGCGGTTTATAGAGCCAGCCTGTTCCTCCCCCCCCCCCAACAATCTGGTTCCTCATTTTACCCACCTCGGAAGCATGGAAGGCCGAGTCACCCTTGAGCCGGTCAGGATTGAACTCTTGGCTGTGGGCAGAGTCAACCTGCAATATTGCATTTGAACCACTGTGCCACCAGGGCCCTTCCTTCTTTCCTTCCTTCCTTCCTTCCTTCCTTCCTTCCTTCCTTCCTCCCTCCCTCCCTCCCTCCCTCCCTCCCTTCCTTCCTTCCTTCCCTCCCTCCCTTTCTTCGCTCCCCTCCTTCTATCTCTGTCATCTTCCTATCTTCCTTCTTCTTTCCTTCCTTCCTTCTATCTCTATAATCTTCCTCCCTCCCCTCCTTTCCTGCCTCCCCTCCTATCGTCTTCCTTCTTTCCTTCCTTCCTTCCTTCCTCTATCATTTTCCTCCCTCCCTCCCTTTCCTCCCTCCCCTCCTATCTCTATCATCTTCCTTCCTTCCTTCCTTCCTTCCTTCCTTCCTTCCTTCCTTCCTTCCTTCTATCTCTATAATCTTCCTCCCTCCCCTCCTTTCCTGCCTCCCCTCCTATCTCTATTGTCTTCCTTCCTTCCTTCCTTCCTTCCTTCCTTCCTTCCTTCCTTCCTTCCTTCCTTCCTTCCTTCCTTCATCATCTTCCTTCCCTCCCTCCCTTTCCTCCCTCCCCTCCTTCTATCTCTATCATCTTCCTATCTTCCTTCTTCTTTCCTTCCTTCCTTGTATCTCTATAATCTTCCTCCCTCCCCTCGTTTCCTGCCTCCCCTCCTATCGTCTTCCTTCTTTCCTTCCTTCCTTCCTCTATCATTTTCCTCCCTCCCTCCCTTTCCTCCCTCCCCTCCTTCTATCTCTATCATCTTCCTTCCTCCCCTCCTATCATCTTCCTTCCTATCTTCCTTCTTTCCTTCCTTCCTTCCTCCCCTCCTTCTAACTCTATAATCTTCCTTCCTCCCTCCCTCTCTCCTTTTTCTCCCTCCCCTCCTCCTATCTCTATCTCCTTCCTTCCTTCCATCTCTATCCTTCCTTCCTTTCTTCCACCCTCCCTCCCTTTTCCTTCTTTTACCTTCTTTCTTTCCACCCATCCATCCTTCCATCTGTTCCCCTCCCTCCTTTTTAGGGAATCCCTGATAACAATGTCTGATCAACCATGGAACACCTCCCTTGGCCTGGGAATGGGTATCACTCAGTGCTCAAGAGTTCAGACGTGTGTTTGGAGCAGATCTGCTCAAAGAAAGAAACCGATCCCATTATACTCAGTTTTTCCTTTTCCCTCTCCTCTCTCATCCAAAGCCACCCTAGACATTGAGTGGAACTTGCTGTATGTCGCTGTCACGCGAGCCAAGAAGCGTCTCATCCTGCCCATATTTTTTACTTCTGTCCTAGAAAAGGCCAAGGTGAGTTAAAGCCATTAATGCAGATAGTCCTCGACTTACAACTTTTCATTTAGTGACCATTCAAAGTTACAACAGCCCTGGAAAAAGTGACTTCACATGAATGATGATTGCCGCATCCCCGGGGCCACATGATCAAAACCTGCACGCTTGGCAACTGGTTCATACTTAATGATGGTGGCAGCGTCCCGGGGTCATGTGATCCCTTTTGCGACCTTCTGACCAGCCAAGTCAATGGGAGTAAGCTAAATTCACGTAACAGCTGTGTCACTAACTTATTTATTATTTATTTATTTACAAATATTTATATGCCGCCCAATCCCAAAGGACTCAGGGCGGCGTACAAGGTTAAAAACAGTCATAAAACAATAAAATAATCCAGTCATACTGCGAGTCCGATCATATCCCGCCCCCCCGGGGACATCAGCCCCAGGCCTGCCGGAACAGGAGAGTTTTAACGGCTTTCTTAAAGGCCGGCAGGGTGGGAGTAGTTCGAACCTCGGGGGGAAGTTGATTCCACCAGGTCGGAGCCACCACAGAAAAGGCCCTTCCCCGAGGGCCCGCCAGCCGACATTGTCTGGCCAACGGGACCTGAAGGAGGCCCACTCTATGGGACCTCACCGGTCTCTGGGAGCTGTGCGGCAGAATGCGGTCCTGTAAGTAACCTGGCCCTATGCCATGAAGGGCTTTGAAGGTGATAACCAACACCTTGAATTGCGTCCGGAGACCCACAGGAAGCCAGTGCAGCTCGCGGAGGATAGGTGACACGTGGGCGTACCTTGGCGCGCCCACAATCGCTCTTGCGGCTGCGTTCTGAACCAACTGCAGCCTCCGAATGCCCTTCAAGGGTAGCCCCATGTAGAGCGCGTTACAGTAATCCAGTCTTGAGGTGACAAGGGCATGAGTGACTGTGAGTAAAGCCTCTCGGTCCAAATAAGGCCGCAACTGGTGCACTAGGCGAACCTGCGAAACTTAATGACTGGGAGGACTGACGTAACAACAGTGGCAAGAAAGGTCGTAAAGTGGGGCAAAATTCACTTAATAACTGCCTCACCTTGCAATGGAAATTATGCAGTTGAGGCCTACCTGTGTTCCAGTCCTCGGGAGCCCCCTGGTTTCCTGGCTGGCTAATCACTTCTGGTGTTTTTTCCCCAAGGAATACTGCATACGGTTTGAACTCGCCGACAAAGTGCGCGAAACGACATCGCTTTGGTGTTTGGAGGACGGCTGTTGCACCGTCATCCCAGCAGATTCTTTCCTAATCCCGAAAAGGATGAAGTTTGCTTACGTACGTATCTCCTTTTAGGAAGTGACCAGCTCAGTAATACTATAACCTAGTAAGGCGGCATCCAGTTTTGGTCACTGCGTTAAAGAAAAGATGTTGAGACTTTGGGGAAAGTGCAACAAAGAGCGACTAAGAGGGTCAACGGCCTGGAGACTAGAACGTGTTTCTGGTCAACTTCTCTTCCAAGCAGGAGTCGGAAATATTTCCCTCTCCTGCCGTTGCTCCTTGCAAGGATGCGTTGGAGGCAGCCTGCTCCCCATTCAGAGTAACATGGAGTGCAGGGTCCTTGGTGCCCTCTGAGCCTGGCGCTTTTCTTGCAGACATTTTATTACCCAATTAAGTAACATCATCAGTGCTGGAAGACATATGCTAGGAGGCTTCTAGCACTGATGATGTTACCTGTTAGGTAATAAAATATCTGTAAGAAAACAACTGAGGAATATCAAGGACCCCACAGTGATCGTTGTCGTAGTCGTCCTCCTCCTCCCAAATTCCTCTCCATTCCAGCACTGATGATGTTACCTAGTTGGATCATGAAACATCTGCAAGAAAACCACCAAGCTCAGAGAGCTGCTGCTGCTGCTGCTGCTGCTGCTGCTCCTCCTCCTCCTCCTCCTTCTCCTCCACGAACCCCTCTCCCTTCTAGCACTGATGATGTTCCCTAGTTGGGTCAAGAAACATCTGCAAGAAAACCACCAGGCTCAGAGAGCACCCAGGACCCCACAGTTCAACCCTCAGCTACAAATATTCTCTCTTATCAGCACTCCAGAATCAGGACGATGCTATTTAGAGCCGCCTCCCATGCACACGGGTGGGTAGAGATCGTCTCTGTCTTGCAAACCTCACTTTTTTTTTTTCCTCAACCTTTTTCTGGCAGTCGGGCGGCATCGAAACCTCCGAGAAATTACTTTGTCCTTCTTGTGCAGCGCGGATCCTCGGCCCCGTTGCACAACTCGCAGGATCTCCCACGATGGTGCAGGAGGCTGTCCGTGCTCCAGAAGTCATTGAGGTTCCACCTGAGTTTCGCCACCTCCTCGAAGACCTTTGAGTTCTTCACACACAAAAATAAAAATTGCACTGGGCATTTTTCAAAGCAAAAAGAAAGCAAAGAATGTAGAAAGGAAGGGGTCCTATTGATGTGAGAGCGATGCTGTTGTTGTGGTGCCTGGAGAGTCAGAATCAGAATCAGAAGGGACCTTGGAGGTCTACTAGTCCAACCCCCTCCTCAAACAGGAGGCCCTGTGCTATTTCAGATAAGCGGCTGTCCAGTGTCTTCTTAAAAAACCCCAGTGAAGAAGCCCCCTACAACTTCTGGTGGCAATCTGTTCCACTGGTTAATTGTCCTCACTGTCAGGAAGTTTCTCCTCCATTCCAGGTTGCTTCTCTGCTTGATTAGTTTCCACCTGTTGTTTCTTCTCCACCCAAGGGAGGAATGTGCACAAATGATCGGCCATACCTCTACACGGTGGTTTTACGGTGCTTCCCTTCCATCCTGGAGCCAGCAGAACATCACAGCACCCACAGTACACCCTTGTCGCACACCTGGGGACGTCTGTGCTGTCCTTACGGCTTCCCCATTTCTCCCTCTTGCGCAGCCGGTGGTTCCCTTGGCTGAAATGTCCAACTTTTGCCATCCTATCAAAAGCAATAGCAACAGCCCCTAGACCAGTGGTTCTCAACCTTTTTAGTGCCACGACCCCCAACCGGTCGTAAGTCGAGGACTACTCAACCAGTCGTAAGTCGAGGACTACTCAACTGGTGCAGCCCCGTTTGCAGAATGGGACTTTTGGCGGGCTCAGCAGGGCAGAGACAGCCTGGACAACTCCTATTGGCTTTTGAAAGCCAATAGAATTAGACTCTATTCAAGAGAGTCTATTCTATTGGCTTTCAAAAGCCAATAGAGTAAAAGGGAGGAGCACAGCTAAGGAAAAGGGGGAAAAAATGGCGGACTGCGTTGTTTGGCGACCCCCGTGAAATGGTTGTTCGACCCCCAATGGGGTCCCGACCCACAGGTTGAGAACCACTGGGCTAGACCTATATACCGCTTTACTGGCCCCTCTAAGCAGTTTACAGAGTCAGCCTATTTGCCCCCAACCGTCTGGGCCCTCATTTTACCCACCTCCGAAGGACGGGAGGCCGAGTCAACCTTGAGCCGGTCAGGATTGAACTGCTGGCAGTGGGCAGAGCCAGCCTGGATGGGATCCTGCATTCTAAGCACAGCCCCCTTGTATTGTGTCGTATTGTGGTTGTAAGTTGAGTTGACTTCCTCTATCGTTCTGGACAAACGTCCGGTCTCTTCTTAAAAACTTCCAGTGTTGGAGGAACAGCCACGATTTCTAGGTATTAATTATTATTAATCATGAATTGTCCTCCCTGTGATCTCCTTGCGGTCCAAGAGACTTCTCCAGCACAATTTGAAAGCACCCAACTCTCACAGCCCTACGTTACAACCGGGCTTCATTCAGGGTGTGGGTTTCTGGAGAGAAATCCTAAGCCAAAATGTAGTTTGCTTAGTTTTGATTTAGCATGTTTCTAAACCCATTTTGTAAATCATGCTGTGTGATTTTGGTAGTGTGAATCCCAATTGTGGCTTAGCTAACCAATCATGGTTAAGTAGCAATATCAAAAGGACTTATATACCGCTTCACAGCACTTTAAGGACTATCTGTATTCCCAATCCTTCCTTCCTTCCTTCCTTCCTTCCTTCCTTCCTTCCTTCCTTCCTTCCTTCCTTCCTTCCTTCCTTCCTTCCTTCCCTCTCTCCCTTCCTTCCCTATCTCCCTTCCTTCCCTCCCTCCTTCCTTCCCTCCTTCCTTCCTTCCATCCGTCCCTCTCTCCCTTCCTTCCCTCCCTCCCTCTCTCCCTTCCTTCCTTCGCACTTAGCAATAGCACTTATACGCTGCTTCACAGCACTTTTCAGCCCTCTCTACATAGTTTACAGAGTCAGCCTGTTGCCCCCAACAATCTGGGTCCTCGTTTTACCGACCTTGAGCTGGTCAGGATCGAACTGCTGGCAGTTGGCAGAGTTTGCCCGTGATTACAGGTACTCCTCAACTTACAACGGACAATGTTCAGTGACCGTTCAAAGTTATAACAGCACTTCTGACAAGCAAAGAAGCAGGACTCTTTCACACATACAACTTTTGCCACCTCCATTGATTAAACCAACTTGACAATTGATTTATATTTATGATGGTTGCTGTGGTCGCAGAAAGGGATCACGTGGACACTGGGACCGTCATAAATGTGAGTCAGTTCCCAATTTTGATCAAGTGAGCCTGGGGAGGTTGCAACAGTCGTGTGAAAAGCGGTCCGGAGACAATTTTCAGTGTCGTAACTTGGAGTGGACACAAAATGAACTATCTGTTGATTTATGTGATCGGGCCTCCTTGCCCTGTGGTGGATATGCGTTTGAGTTTTTAGGCCAATTTATCAGCCGCTGGCTTTCTGTGCTGAGAGGAGAATAGCAAGCATAAAAATGTTTAATTCTGGTTCCCTTGTGGACTTCAAATTTGAGAGAGGCTCGTTCAATGCCGGTGTTCCTAAAAGTCAGGCAATCTGCTTTTTTAATATATCTAGTAAAGGTTTTATACATTTAAGCCACTCCAGCAGCCTTGCGCAAACCCCAGGGTCCTGGGGTATGTGTTTTTTTATAAAGTGAAGTGTTGCTTTAAAAACAAACAAACAAAAAAACAGTTTTTGCAATGAAAAGGTAAAAAGAAGGTGATTTTTCCAAATTCCCGTCTTTCCAATTACTCTTTAGCACTTTTGCATTTGTTCTTTTGTTTTTAGTATGTTTTTCAGAAAAAAATGTTTGCTTGCTTATATGAATGAATCAAATAAACTAGTAATGGATGCGTCACAGTGATACGACTATTTCCTTCTTTGTGAAGTCTGAATGGATGGACGGATGGATTAGATAGATTAGATCAGTGATGGCAAACCTTTTAGAGACCCGAGTGCCCAAAAACTGGCCCCGCCCCACTCCACCCTGTGCCCCGCCCCTGCTCTGCCCCACCCCGCCTGCCCGCGGGGCCACTCACCACCTCCAGGGCCCGCCACAGATCGCCCAGCAGGCCATGGTGGCCACCCCCTCTGCCCGCGTCCCGCAGCATCAACTGCACGATGGGGCCTGAGGGCCGAGTCTTGTCTACTCTGTCTGGCTGCCATGTCCTTGGCTGCACTGCTCCGCGTGGGCCACACTCGGAGGCGACTCTCCTCCAGGGGGGCTGCTGGTGAGAGGGGGCCGCGGGTGAGGAGGGGGCCGCGGGGGAGGCAAGGCTGGGGCAACGGCACGTGCCCACAGTGAGGGCTCCGAGTGCCGCCTCTGGCACCCGTGCTATAGGTTCGCCACCACTGGATTAGATGACAGATAGATAGATAGATAGATAGATAGATAGATGATAATGATAGATGATAGAAATAGTAGAAGATAAATGGTTTGTTGTTGTTAGTTGCGAAGTTGTGTCCGACCCATCGCCAGCACTGGATTAGATGATAGATAGGTAGATAGATAGATAGATAGATAGATAGATAGATAGATAGATAGATAGATAGAAATAGTAGAAGATAAATGATTTGTTGTTGTTAGTTGCGAAGTGTCCGACCCATCGTGTCCGACCCATCGTGACCCATGGACAACATTCCTCCAGGCCTTCCTGTCTTCTACCATCTTCTGGAGTCCATTGAAGAGCACGCCTTTTAGTACTATCCGTGGGGTTTCATGGCAAAGATACTGGAGTGGGTTGCCGTTTCCTTATTTATTTATTTATTTATTTATTTATGAGACTTCTATACCGCTTTAAGTGCAAGCACTCTCTAAGCGGTGTACACCAGTAAGCAATGTATTTATATATATTTACATTGCCCCCAACAATCTGGGTCCTCATTTTACCTACCCCGGAAGGATGGAAGGCTGAGTCAACCTTGAGCCGGTAATATTTGAACCGCTGACCTGCTGAACACAGTCAGCTAAAGTGGCCTGCAGTACTGCACCCTAACTGCTGCGCCACCTCGGCTCTTCCTTCTCCAGTGGATCACATTTTGTCAGAACTCTCTGCTATGACCTGTCCGCCTTGGGTGGCCCTGCAGGGCATAGCTCATAGATAGCTTCATTGAGTTATGCAAGCCTCTTTGCCACGACAAGGAAGTAATCCATGAAGAAGATAAATAATGATGTGGAAGGGACCTTGGAGGTCATCAAGTCCAGCCCCCTGCTCAGGCAGGTAACCTTATGCCATTTCGGACAAATGGCTGTCCAGTTTCTTCTTAAAATGATAGATGATAGATAATAGATGACAGTAGAAGATAAAAGATAGATGGTAGGAGATAAATGATAAATAGATCGACAGATGATTGATAATTAGATGATATAGATGATAGATGATAGAAATAGAAGATAAATGATAGATAATAGATGATAGAAATGATAGAAATAGAAGATAAATGATAGATAATAGATGATAGAAATGATAGAACTAGAAGATAAATGATAGATAATAGATGATAGAAATGATAGAACTAGAAGATAAATGATAGATAATAGATGATAGAAATGATAGAAATAGAAGTTAAATGATAGATAATAGATGATAGAAGATAGATGATAAATAATTAGATATAGATGATAGAGATATAGATAAATGAAAGATAGAAATAGTAGAAGATAAATGATAGAAGATAAAAGATGATAGTTGATAGGTACAGACAGATAGTAGAGTGGATGTATTCTGGAACGTATATGTAGCCCTAACTAGAGAGCAGGTATCAGTGTGTTAGAGTGTCTGGTAGTTATTGGGTTAAATGCTAGGTATGTTGATGGGTCAGTGGGCGGAGTCTAAAAGGTCATTGGGAGACTTCCTGGACACAAGCCACATGGAAATCTCTTTGTCTGTAAGAAGCATGGGCCATGGAAGGTCACACAATAAGCCTGAGCCGTTATAAAGATGGTATGGAAGAGCATCATACTTTTACCTAAAGAGATGGCCTAAAGAAATAAACAAAGGATGTATTTTCCAGGACTATCAACCACAGCATGAATGCAAGTAATCTTTCTAATAAATATATTTTTTGTTTATTGTAAGATCTTTTCTTTTGAGTTATCTATCTGACTGGATTTAAAAGAAGGCGTTGTTTTATATCTGAGTCAGAATAGGATGGATGAAATAGGATGGATGGATGGAAGATAAAAGATATTTACACAGCGCATGGATGAAAATCAGAATCCATTGGGCCACCAGATGGCAGGAGAGAGATATAAACTGGAAGATTGTGTTTTACACAGACACACAAACACATCCATGATCTTATTTGTTTCTCTTTGAAAAACCAGCAGATTGTCAAGCAGATTTTAACTTTTTTTTTTTTTTGTAAAGCCAAGGTCGATTCCTGTTGATTTTATGGACACGTCCAGGAAGTGATCTGCTTTCTGGACACTTTTTAACTCCTCTGTCTCATTGACAGCCCTGGGATTTTGTAGCGGTGCCCCCTCCCATCCCGCTAACCAGATCTGAACCCCGTGGATCTTTTCCCAAGCTCAGACAAGGTCAGCTTGGTGCTGCCAAAGTCTCAGCTTACAAGGATGATACTCTCGGTTGCATCCTTGCTGAGGGAATCACTTTCGGCCCTTCTCAGCGTTGTCCCCCCATTAAAAAAACAACAACCAGTATTAGGAATTATATTTCACACAACTGTCCCTACTCTCCTGTTTTTACAGAGAAATAGGGAACAGTCAATGTATGTTTTTTAAAATAGTTAGCCTACAGGTAGTTCTCAACTTACGACCACAGCTGAGCCCAAAATTTCCGTCGCTAAGCGAGACACTGGCGAAATGAGTTTGGCCCCCATTTAAAAACCTTTCTTGCCACAGTTGTTAAGTGACAAAACGGTTTTTCACACAGCGTCCCCGCGATCACGTGATCAACGTTCGGACACAAGGCAGTGATTCACTTGATCACTCTGGGAAGAGAGGTCGTAAAATGGGGCAACTGGCTCCTATTTGTCACGGTTGCAGTGTCCCAAGGTCATGCGATCCCCTTTTGCGACCTTCGGATGAACCAAGTCCGTGGGGGAAACTGGATTCACTTAACAACCGTCTTACTAGCTTAACAGCGGCAGCGATTCACTTAATAACTCTGGGAAGAGAGGTCGTAAAAAGGGGCAAAATTCACTTAGCAATAGACATTGCGGACGCAAGTCTAGGGTGACCTGTACTTGGCTCTTTTCTAGATTTCCCCATCAGCTTGCAGAGAGGGTGCCCAAATGAAAATGGTCTCGTCCTGAAGGATTTATGCACAACCTGAACTTAACACCAATCTCAACAATTCACTTCCCTTCAAAAATGAGCAATGTCAGCTTCCCCAAATCCAAGCCAAGATCTAGCTGGGTATAACAAGCTCTCCAGGTCTTGAGAAGTCTCTTGTCTGTTATTGTCTGTTAGCTAGAGAGAGCAAACAACTAAGGCTGATTGGAGTTTGCAATTATATATATAAATATATCTATCTATAAAGATAAAAGGAACAAACAGGTAAGACCACACATTGCTCCTCGAAGCACGAAGCTGAAAACACCAGCCTGAAGATGACGAATGGGACTTCGTCGAAATGTTGCCAAGACACTTCCAATTTTACACGAGAGAAAACCCGAATAACCAAAGACCTACATATCTATCTATGTAGCTATTTATGTATGTATGTATGTATGTATGTATGTATGTATGTATGTATCTATCTATCTATCTATCTATCTATCTATCTATCTATCTATCTATCTATCTACAGTATATTCCACATATCTATATCTATCTATCTATCTTCCAAATATCTATATCTATATCTAATCTATATCTATATGTATGTCTATATCTATCTATCTATCTTCCACATATCTATATCTTCCACATATTTATATCTATATATTTATATCTATATCTATATCTATCTATCTATCTATCTATCTATCTTCCACATATCTATATCTTCCACATATCTATATCTATATATTTATATATATCTGTATATCTATATTTTTAGGTTGCTAATAAAGAATAAAGAGAGAATGGTATAGCTATTTCGAGTTCCTTTAACTCTCTTCAGCCAAACTTACTCTTCTGAGATTCGAACCTGGGCTATCTGCATGTTAGGCAGTTGTTATAACCTCTAAGCCACAGGCTCTCCTCACTTTGTCAGCTGTATCAGGAGAGAGATATAAAAAAGTATATAATAATAATAATAATAATAATAATAATAATAATAATAGTAGTAGTAGTAGTAGTAGTAGTAGTAGTAGTAGTAGTAGTAGTAAAGTTGGAAGGGACCTTGGAGGTCATCTAGTCCAACCCCCTGCTCGGGCAGGAAACCCTACACCATTTCGGACAAATGGCTGTCCAGTCTCTTCTTAAAAACTTCCAGTGTTGGAGCATTTACTGCTTCTGGAGGCAGGCTGTTCCACTGATTAATTGTTCTCACTGTCAGGAAGTTTCTCCTTAGTTCCAGGTTGCTTCTCTCCTTGATGAGTTTCCACCCGTTGCTTCTTGTCCTGCCTTCAGGTGCTTTGGAAAATAGCTTAATCTATATCTATATCTATCTATCTATATCTATCTATCTATCTATCTATCCATCCATCCATCCATCCATCCATCCATCCATCCATCCATCCATCCATCCATCCCACAATTTCTTCCAAAATAGGACTTAGCTGTTTGTTTTTCCATGCTCAAAATGCTATTATTTTGTCTCTGTCTTTATAATCAGAGAAAAGAAGTGGGGGGGAAAAAACAGGGACGGCTATAAAAACCTGCTATTTTAAGGTTTTCCATGGCCACTTTTAAGACCTGTGGACTTCAACTCCCAGAATTCCCCATGGCTGGGGGAAATTCTGGGAGTTGAAGTCCACAAGTCTTAAAGCTGCCGAGGCTGGATGCCCCTGTATTACACAGCTGCATCACAGCTTGTTGGCTTGTTGATCAGAACTGAAATGAATGGCTACTTTGGCAACGGGACAACACAACAAAAATGGCCTTTTGCACAAAGAAATGGGAGCTGCTCCAGGCTGGCGCAATGCCTCAGCTTTTCAAAGTGTCAGTTCAGTTTTCTTAGCCTGTTTCTCCAGCCAAGAAGCTGAGATTGGAGGCCTCCAGGGGGAAGAGACCTCAATGAGCATCCTCAAAGTCAAGATGGTGGCTTCGTTGCACAGTTACAGACACTGTTCCTAATTGTGTTGACAGCAGGGTGTCCATGAAGATACCCCTGTCCCTAACCCAATGCAACAATAATAATAAAGTTGGAAGGGACCTTGGAGGTCCTCTAGTCCAACCCCCTGCTCAGGCAGGAAAGCCTATACCATTTCAGACAAAGGGCTGTCCAGTCTCTTCTTAAAAACTTCCAGTGTTGGAGAATTCACCGCTTCTGGAGGCAGGTTGTTCCACTGGTTAATTGTCCTCACTGTCAGGAAATTTCTCCTTAATTCTAGACTGCTTCTCTCCTTGACTTCAAGGAGAACCTCAAAAGAAGCAAATTGTTCCACTGATTAATTGTTCTCAGTGTCAGGAAATTTCTCCATCGTTCCAAGTTGCTTCCCTATCCATTAGAGTCCTTCTTACTGCAAAGAGCCATCTGACAGAGTAAGAGTTGGAAGGGACCTTGGAGGTCTTCTAGTCCAACCCCCTACTCAGGCAGGACACCCTATGTACCATTTCAGACAGATGGTTGCCCAGTCTCTTCTTAAAAACCTCCAGTGATGGAGGACCCACAACTTCTGTTCCACTGGTTAATTGCTCTCACTGTCAGGAAGTTTCTCCTTAGTTACAGGTTGCTTCTCTCCTTGGCGAGTTTCCATCCATTGCTTCTTGTCCTGCCTTCAGGGGCTTTGGAGAACAGCTTGACTCCCTCTTCTTTGGGGGGCAGCCCCTGAGATACTGGAACGCTGCTATCATGCCCCCCCCCCCGTCCTTCTTTTCTGTAGATTGGCCCTACCCAAATCCTGCAGCCGGTCTTCGTATGTTTTAATCTCCAGGCCTTTAAATCATCTCAGTTGCTCTTCTCTGCACTCCCCCCCCAAGTCTCAACTGAGCCCCCCTTTCAGCTGAACAAAACTGGACAGCCTCATCAACCCCCCTTTGGAGTTGAAATTTCTCCTTAGCTCCAAGTTGCTTCTCTCTTTGATGATTAGTTTCCATCCCTCCTTCCTTGTCCTGCCAACCTCTTGCCCCCAAGGTGCTTTTTTTCCCCAAAAGGCAATTTTTTCTCCCTTTGAAAATGTTTTGCTCCTCATCCAGTTCCTCTGAGGAGTTTCCTCTGATGGGACACTCAGAATATGGTCTGACGTTGAATCAGGAGGGGCTCAACCTCTTCTCCAAAGCCCCTGAAGGGCAGGGCAAGAAGCAACGGATGGAAACGAATCAAGGAGAGAAGCAACCTGGAATTAAGGAGGAATTTCCTGACAGTGAGAACAATTAACCAGTGGAACTACCTGCCTCCAGAAGCTGTGAATGCTCCAACACTGAATATTCTGCTCCCCCTTTAAATCCACTTTTCTTACTACATGCAGTCCTCGCCTTAATGACCACAACTGAGTTGTTCAAGTCACTTTTTTCAGTGCGGTTGTAACTTTGAACGGTCACTAAAGGAATTGATGTAAGTCGAGGACTTCCTGTATTTATACTAGCTGTACCGGGCCACGCGTGGGTGTGACTCAGTCTGGTTAAATGGAAAAGAAAGAAAAGAGAGCGCGCATGTCGCGCATGTTGCTTTTACATCCAAAAGATGGCGCTGTTTTTGAAAAAAAGCATGTTTTTACCTGTCACAGGTGTGACATCTATATAATATAGGCATATCAAAACACGTGCGTATTCGAATGCAACATTGTGTCAAAATTTCAAAGCAATCGGTGAAGAACTTTCAGAGATTTTTTGAACAAACGAACATTTACATTTTTATTTATATAGATATTAATAATAATAATAAAGTTGGAAGGGACCTTGGAGGTCATCTAGTCCAACTCCCTGCTCAGGCAGGAAACCTTATACCATTTTGGACAAATGGCTGTCCAGTCTCTTCTTCAAAACTTCCAGTGTTGGAGCATTCACCGCTTCTCATGTCCTTTAATCTTCTCTCTCTCTCTCTTTTTTAAAATGAGTTTCTTTCCTCCCTACCCTTCGTCCAACAGTAGTAACACTTTTTTTTTTTGAGCCTCTGAAGTGCAGGCAGCTCAGTAATCTGCAACATTGCACATTTCAGGGTAAAATACCTAATTTCTGGCAGAGGGTTCATAGGAGCGGTCGGTTCTATTATTTGGATTCTTTTAATCAGGTGTAGCAATGGAATTTCTGCTCACAACTGGAGTCGTTAAGTCAAGGGCTTCCTGTATCTTGTTTCTTGCTTTTTTTAACATCACCTGTATTGTTCTTAACTTTCATTTTTTTTGTTTCTCTTACATTCTTTCCAAATATTAAAAGCAGTTACTTTTAAAAATAGCTCTATTAGACAAGCACCCCCTTTTAGTCTCTCCCATCCCTCCTCCTCCAACTCCACTCCCTTCCAACACTGATGGTGTTATCTAGTTAGGTTAATAAACGTTTGCAAGAAAGATTAGAAAACATCAAGGACCCCAGTTGTTGTTGTTGTTGTTGTTGTTGTTGTTGTTGTTGTTGTTGTTCTTCTTCTTCTTCTTCTTCTTCTTCTTCTTCTTCTTCTTCTTCTTCTTCTTCTTCTTCTTCTTCTTCTTCTCCTCCTCCTCCTCCTTTCACACCCCACTCCCTTCCAAACGCTGACAGTTATCTAGTTAGGTTATGAAACATCTGCAAGTAAACAGTCAAGATTAAAAAGTATCAAGGACTCCAAGTTTTCTTTCTTTCTTTCTTTCTTTCTTTCTTTCTTTCTTTCTTTCTTTCTTTCTTTCTTTCTTTCTTTCTTTCTTTCTTTCTTTCTTTCCTTTCCTTTCCCTTTCCTTCCCTTTTTCTTTCTTCCTCCTCCTCCTCTTTGCACACCCCACTCCCTTCTAACTCTGATGGTGTTACCTAGCTGGCTTAGGAAATGTCTGCAAGAAAACCATCAAGCTCAGAGAGCACCAAGGATCCCATAGTCCTTCTCTCTCTCTCTCCTCCTCCCTGCAAACCCTCCTCCCTCCTAGCACTGATGATGTTCCCTAGTTGGGTCATGAAACATCTGCAAGAAAACCACCAAGTTCAGAAAGCACCAAGGACCCCCAGTCCTTTTTCTCCTCCTCCTCCTCCCTTCCGCTGGAACACCAGCTGGTCACCATTAAACTGTGAGACCCTCTCCATCTAAGTCCCTTTCCATCCTCATGGAGGCTTCTGGCCTCCGGATGTAAGCATGTGTCTGCGTGGTCTCGAACCCAGATCGACTTCTAACACCGCGGTAAATTCCTGAATACAGTTCTGGCTCCAGCGTCTGTCTTCCACTTCACCAAATTAGATCTCTGCCTTGTGAACTTTAGGACCCACCTGTGCGTCTTTATCTGCGCCAAATCTCCTCTGACTCCTGAGAAACAGGGCCTGTTTTTTTTTTCTTTCCCCAGACAGATACACCCAGTTCTGCTCTATTTACAGTGATATTTAATAATATAAACATCCTTGTCTTAGCCAAGGCTATGCAGGCAGGTCTCTGCAGATAATTTCCAGAGGGAGATTCCAGAATATCTTATTTGTTCCACTCCTTCCGGTGTTCTTGGATACCTGGGGTTCTTCTCTCCAAAGAACGCAGGAGAAGGGGGAAAAAAAGGACTCTTTTCTGGATTTTCTAGACCCCAGCCGCTCTGTCCTTGCGACTGCTGATCCCTTCTCCGACAGCTTTGCTCAGCAGATCGCTCTCAGATCCTGCTTGCTCCTGCTGAACCTCGACGAGATTCCTCTCCCGGATCCAACCACATCACCGGTCCATGCCCCAGCTAGCTAGCTCCACCGACTCCAGCAACCTCTCTTAGATAACAGAATAAGAGAGTTGGAAGGGATCTTGGAGGTCTTCTAGTCCAGCCCCCTGCTCAAGCAGGAGACCCTGGACAATTGGGGGTCCGATTATCTTTTTAAAATCCTCCAGTGTTGGAGCAACCCACAACTTCTGGAAGCAAGTCGTTCCACTGGTTAATGGTTCACCCTGTCAGGAAATTCTTCCTTATTTCTAAGTTGGTTCTCTGCTTGATTAATTTCCATTCATTGCCTCTTGTTCCCTTCCGGGAGGGGGGGCTTCGGGGTATCCGAAGCAGAACATCCAGATTCAGCCAGAGTTTCATTCCACGCATTAACCTTGCGAACTCTTAAGCTTCCTCCTTCCGTTACGTATTCAAGATGGACAGTATTTAATATTTATTTGCTACGTATATGTAGAGATGTGGGTCTACACATATGTTGTTCATAGTATGTCTAGGTGTGCATCATGTATGTGTTTCACTTTGAGAGCGGGCAACTAAATTTCATTTTTGATGTGTGCCATTGTGCCCACAGTATACAAATGACAATAAAGGTTATCTTGTCCTGCCTTCAGGCGCTTTGGAGAATAGTTGTTTAATAATAATAATAATAATAATAATAATAATAAAGTTGGAAGGGACCATTGAATCCAACCCCTGCTCAGGCAGGAAATCCTGTACCATTTCAGACAAATGGCTGTCCAGTCTCTTCTTAAAAACTTCCAGTGTTGGAGCATTCACCGCTTCTGGTGGCAGGTTGTTCCACAGGTTAATTGTTCTAACCGTCAGGAAGTTTCTCCTTAGTTCTAAGTTGCTTCTCTCCTTGATTAGACCTCCGGTTTTGTGGAGGTATGGATGTAGTGTTGAATACAGAACACAGGGTTGGGGAAGGGACCTTGGAGGTCTTCTAGTCCAACCCCCTACTCAAGCGGGAGACTATATACCATTTCGGACAAGTGACTGTCTAGCCTCTTCTTAAAAACCTCTGGTGATGAAGCACCCACAACTTCTCTCTCTCTCCATTTCTCTCTCTATATATATCTCCATATCTATCTATCTATCTATCTATCTATCTATCTATCTATCTATCTATCTATCTATCTATCTATCTATCTATCTATCTATCTATCTATCATCTATTTTTCTATGTATCTATCATCTCTATCAATCAATCTCTATTAATCTATCATGTATGTATGTATGTATCTATCATGTATCTATCATGTATGTATGTATCTATCATGTATATATGCATGTATGTATGTATGTATGTATCATGTATGTATCTATCTATCATCTATCTCTATCTAATCTATCTATCTACTATTTTTCTATGTATCTATTATCTGTCTGTCTGTCTGTCTATCATCTATTTATTTATGTATCTATCATCTATCTATCATCTATATCTATCAATCAATCTCTATCTGTATGTTTGTATGTATCTATCATGTATGCACGTATCTATCATCTATCTATATCATGTATTTATCTATGCACCTATCAACTATCTATCTATCTATCTATCTATCTATCTATCTATCTATCTATCTATCTATCTATCTATCTATCTATCTATCATCTATTTATCTATCTAATCTATTTATCATCTATTTTTCTATGTATGTATTATCTATCTATCATCTGTCTATCTCTGTCTATCTATCATCTATTTATCTACAGTCAGGTCCAGAAATATTGGGACATCGACACAATTTGAACATCTTTGGCTCTATACACCACCACAATGGAGTTGGAATGAAACAAACACAATGTGCTTTAGCTGCAGACTGTCAGCTTTAATTTGAGGGTATGTACATCCAACTCAGGTGAACGGGGTAGGACTTACAGCAGTTTGCATATGTGCCTCCCACTTGTTAAGGGACCAAAGGTAAATGGGACAGAATAATAATCATAAATCAAACTTTCCCTTCTTAATACTTGGTTGCAAATCCTTTGCAGTCAATCACAGCCTGAAGTTTGGAACGCATCGACATCACCAGACGCTGGGTTTCATCCCTGGTGATGCTCTGCCAGGCCTCTACTGCAACTGTCTTCAGTTCCTGCTTGTTCTTGGGGCATTTTCCGTTCAGTTTTGTCTTCAGCAAGTGAAATGCATGCTCAATGGGATTCAGGTTAGGTGATTGACTTGGCCATTGCATAACATTCCACTTCTGTCCCTTTACAAACTCTTTGGTTGCTTTTGCAGTTTGCTTTGGGTCATTGTCCATCTGCACTGTGAAGCGCCGTCCAATGAGTTCTGCAGCATTTGGCGGAATGTGAGCAGATAATATTGCCCGAACACTTCAGAATTCATCCTGCTGCTTTTGTCAGCAGTCACATCACCAATAAATACAAGAGAACCAGTTCCATTGGCAGCCATACATGCCCACGCCATGACACTACCACCACCACGCTTCACTGATGAGGTAGTATGCTTAGGATCATGAGCAGTTTCTTTCCTTCTCCATACTCTTCTCTTCCCATCACTCTGGTACAAGTTGACCTTGATCTCATCTGTCCATAGGATCTTGTTCCAGAACTGTGAAGGCTTGGTTAGATGTTGTTTGGCAAACTTTAATCTGGCCTTCCTGTTTTTGAGGCTCACCAATGGTTTACATCTTGTGGTGAACCCTCTGTATTCACTCTGGTGAAACCTTCTCTTGATTGTTGACTTTGACACACATACACCTGCCTCCTGGAGAGTGTTCTTGATCTGGCCAACTGTTGTGAAGGGTGTTTTCTTCACCAGGGAAAGAATTCTTCGGTCATCCACCACAGTTGTTTTCCGTGGTCTCCCGGGTCTTTTGGTGTTGCTGACCTCACCGGTGCGTTCCTTCTTTTTGAGAATGTTCCAAACAGTTGTTTTGGCCACGCCTAATGTTCTTGCTATCTCTCTGATGGGTTTGTTTTGTTTCTTCAGCCTAATGATGGCTTGCTTCACTGATAGTGACAGCTCTTTGGATCTCATCTTGAGAGTTGACAGCAACAGGTTCCAAATGCAAATAGCACACTTGAAATGAACTCTGGGCCTTTTATCTGCACATTGTAATTGGGGTAATGAGGGAATATCACACACCTGGCCATGGAACAGCTGAGAAGCTGTTATGCAAACTGCTATAGGTCCTACCCCGTTCACCTGAGTTGGATGTACATACCCTCAAATTAAAGCTGACAGTCTGCAGTTAAAGCACATTGTGTTTGTTTCATTCCAACTCCATTGTGGTGGTGTATAGAGCCAAAGGTGTTCGAATTGTGTCGATGTCCCAATATTTCTGGACCTGACTGTATGTATCATCTATATCAATCAATCTCTATTAATCTATCATGTATGTATGTATGTATGTATCATATATGTATCTATCTGTCATGTATGTATGTATCTCTCTATCATCTATCTCTCTAATATATCTACTATTTTTCTATGTATCTATTATCTATATCATCTGTCCGTTTGACTGTCTATCATCTATTTATGTATCTATCATCTATATCAATCAATCTCTATTAATCTATCATCTATGTATATATGTATGTATGTATGAATCCATCATCTATCTATATCATGTATTTATCTCTGTATCTAGCATCTTTCTATCTATCTATCTATCTATCTATCTATCTATCTATCTATCATCTATCTATCTATCTATCTATCTATCTATCTTGTCTGTCTATCTACCTATCTATTTATCTATCTATGTATCTTGTATTTATCTATGTACCTATCATCTATCTATCTATCTATCTATCTATCTATCTATCTATCTATCTATCTATCTATCTATCTATCTATCTATCTATCTATCTATATCTATCATCTATCTATCATGTCTGTCTGTGTCTGTCTATCTACCTATCTATTTATCTATCTATCTTGTATTTATCTATGTACCTATCAATTATCTATCTATCTATCTATCTATCTATCTATCTATCTATCTATCTATCTATCTATCTATCTATCTATCTATCTATCTATCTATCTATCATCTATCTATCATGTCTGTCTGTGTCTGTCTATCTACCTATTTATCTATCTTGTATTTATCTATGTACCTATCATCTATCTATCTATCTATCTATCTATCTATCTATCTATCTATCTATCTATCTATCTATCTATCTATCTATCTATCTATATCTATCTATCTATCATCTATCTATCATGTCTGTCTGTGTCTGTCTATCTACCTATCTATTTATCTATCTATGTATCTTGTATTTATCTATGTACCTATCATCTATCTATCTATCTATCTATCTATCTATCTATCTATCTATCTATCTATCTATCTATCTATCTATCTATCTATCTATCTATCTATCTATCTCTATCTTCATTCATTTTAATCAGAATAGAGCTGAAAGAGCCCATTCCTGAAAGAGACCCTCTACCATTTCAAACAGATGATTGTCCAGTCTCTTCTTAAAAAAATTCCAATGATGGAGCACTCACAACTTCTGGAGGTGAGCCTTTCTACTAATTAATTGTTCTCCATTGTCAGGAAATTTCTCCTTCGTTCCGGGTTTCTCCTCTCCTTGATGAGTTTCCATCCGCTGCTTCTTGTCCTGCTTTCAAATGCTTTGGAAGATATCTTCCCAGATGTGAATCATTTAAAGTTATGTCTCCTTGATCGACAGGCGAGAAAAGGTCCCCACGGATTGAATCTCTCCTTCCGGGTTGGTGTTAAGAGGTTGCTTGCTTCTCCCTCTCCGACTATGTGACTCTGCAATGTTTTAAATCTGCCGCTTAAGAAAGCCAGCCCGCTTCCTCACGACATAACAGGCCAGGCAGGGGGCTTCAGACCTCCAGGAAAGCCCATCTTCAGATGATGGACACTGTTGGCTTCTTGAGAACCAAAAGAGGGTTACTCGAACCATGAAAAAGACCCAGGCAAGAGAAGGTTCTGGACACACGGACTGGCGATTCTCCTGAGAAATGAAAAGAACATTTCAAATCAGTGATGCAACTTTTTGTGCTTCTGCGGAAGGAAATCGGCCAAGGCAGATTTTTCGGACGCAACTGGGACTTTTTTTTCCTTCTTAGAATAGAGGTTGGATGTTTTCCTGCCACCGGGCTTAACCCAGAAAATACAGATAATCCTCGGCGTATGACCACAGCCGAGCCCAAAATGTCCGTGGCTAAGCGAGACGTTCGTTCAGTGAGTTTTCGCCCCATTTGACGACCCTTTCTCGCTCCAGTGGTTAAGTGGATCCCTGCCGATGTTATGTAAGTAACACGGTTGTTAAGTGAATCCGGCTCCCCCCCCGTTGACTGTCAGGAGGGTCGCAAAAGGGAATCACGTGACACCCCCCCCCCAGGGACAGGGCAACCGTCACAATGACGAGTCATGCCTCTGAATTTGGATCATGTGATCATGGGGATGCTGCAACAGTCGTTAAGTGTGAAAAAGGGTCATCGGTCGCTTTTTTCCGCGTCGCTGTAACTTTGAACCGTCACTAAATGAATCGTTGTTAAGTCGAGGACTACCTGTAGCCTTCTTAGTGATTCCTGCAGCGTATAATCAGTGGGGGACTTTAATCTTTTGATTTAACCCAGTGGTTCTCAACCTTTTTAATGCCGCGACCCCCAACGAGTCGTAAGTTGAGGACTATTCAACCGGTCGTAAGTCGAGGACTACTCAATTGGTGCAGCACCCTTTGCAGAATGGGACTTTTGGCGGGCTCAGCAGGGCAGAGACAGCCTGGACAATTCCTATTGGCTTTTGAAAGCCAATAGAATTAGACTCTATTCAAGAGAGTCTATCCTATTGGCTTTCAAAAGCCAATAGAAGAAAAGGGAGTAGCACAGCTAAGGAAAAGGGGGGGGGGGAAAATGGCGGACTGCGTTGTTTGGCGACCCCCGTGAAATGGTCGTTCGACCCCAAATGGGGTCGCGACCCACAGGTTGAGAACCACTGATTTAACCTTTTGCCTAGACTGGACATCTTTCGCAGGTGGAACAGCAGCATCCTCAGTCTTTCCCATCTCTGGTTACCTAGTATAAACTCTGGTTTGTGGCCGCATTTCTGAGACCGATATGCTGGAGAAGACCTGCACGATCTGAGACCAAATTCTCTCCCTCGAAGAGCAAAGCCTTCCTTCCTTTTTGCTCACAGCGCTTACAGGCCTCCTTGAATCTGAGGCAATCCCAGCTGTACCGTCACCATATGTCCTTTATAATGAAGGACAGGTCCTATGTTTGTACTGATGATGTTGCCTAGTTGGGTCATGAGACATCTGCAAGAAAATCACTAAGCTCAGAGAGCACCAAGGATCCCATAGTCCTTTTCTTCCTCCTCCTCCTCCTCTCTGCAAACCCCACTCCCTTCTAGCACTGATGATGTTCCCTAGTTGGGTCATGAAACGTCTGCAAGAAAACCACCCAGCTCAGAGAGCATCCAGGTCCCCACAGTTCTTCCTTCCTTCCTTCCTTCCTTCCTTCCTTCCTTCCTTCCTTCCTTCCTTCCTTCCTTCCTTCCTTCCTTCCTTCCTTCCTTCCTTCTCCTTCTCTTTCTTCTCCTTTCCACTCCCTCCTAACACTGATGATGTTTCCTACTTGGGTCATGAAATGTCTGCAAGAAAATCACCAAGCTCAGAGAGCACCAAGGACACCTTAGTCCATTTCCTCCTCCTCCTCCTCCTCCTCCTCCTCCCTGCAAACCCACCTCCCTTCTATCACTGATGATGTTCCCTAGTTGGGTCATGAAACGTCTACAAGGAAACCACCCAGCTCAGAGAGCACCAAGGACCTCACAGTTGTCTTCTTCTTCCTCCTCCTCCTCCTCTTCCTCTTTTCCCTCCTCCTTCTCCTCTTCCCCTTTCTCCTTCTCCTCTTCCTCTCTGCACTCCCTTCCAGCACTGATGATGTTCCCTAGTTGGGTCATGAAAGGTTTGCAAGAAAACTACCAAGCTCGGATAGCACCAAGGACCCACCAGTCGTCATTTTCCTCCTCCTCCTCCTCCTCCTCCTCCTCTCTGCAAACCCCCCTCCCTTCTAGCACTGATGATGTTCCCTAGCTGGGTCATGAAACATCTGCAAGGAAACCAAGCTCAGAGAGCACCCAGGACCCCAAAGAATGATATATTTCAGCTCACCTGACACCCACTTGTATGCAGCTGAAGCTTCTGCTAGCCTCAATCTCTTTTTCATCACCTGTTCTCCATGCATGCTTCTATTGATCTCACCAGGGCATCGCTTCTTCGTCTTTTCCAACTCCAGCTCGCTCTTCCTCTTCCTCTCTCCTCGTGCTCAGCTCCTGCTCACACAGGTACACCTGCCGAGGACAACTGAAAGTGCCCCAAAGTGATTTACAGCCTTCTTCTCAAGGTTTTGCAAGAGGGGAATGGACAGACACCGTGTCCACCCTGACTCCGGACATCGTGCTTAGGACTTCTTTTCCCAAAGCTAGACGATGCTTTGATGCCCAGCAGGATCACTCCACCGGTGGAGGTAATCCCGTTAGCATTGGATCTTCTTCATTCGCCGGACCGGGATCTGGAGCCTCACCAGCCGATGCTGATCTTCCTCCTTCAGATCCCAAGGGATCCATGGGGATCACTTCCACAGAAGGGACCCTGGCCTGCCTCCAAGGAGCGCTGCGGGATGAAAGGAGATTTAAGGCACGCACCAAGTTGGCAGCCCTACGTCGAGAAGAGGCTGGCAGCGGCAGTCAAAAAGACTGGCTGAATGAATGAATGAATGGAACCCCTTTATTCCATTTGGAAATTGGGGTGGCTGTGGTGACGATCCCTTGCTTTTAACTGGGGTGAGGCAAGGTAAAACTACAGTAAGGATGGAACATAGGGGTGTCCCACTTGGCAGGCTGAAGATATGTGGACAAGGGGGACATGATAGCAGTATTCCAATATCTCAGGGGCTGCCATAAAGAAGAGGGAATTAAACTATTTTCCAAAGCACCTGAAGGCAGGACAAGAAGCAATTGGTGGAAACTAATCAAGGAGAGAAGCAACCTAGAACTAAGGAGAAACTTCCTGACAGTTAGAACACTTAACCAGTGGAACTACCTGCCTCCAGAAGCAATGAATGCTCCAACACTGGACGTTTTTAAGGACAGCCATTTGTCCGAAATGGTGTAGGGTTTCCTGCCTGAACAGGGGGTTGGACTAGATGACCTCCAAGGTCCCTTCCAACTTTACTACTATTACTATTACTAATTCCCCAGCCAGCACAGCTGGCTGGGGAATTCTGGGAATTGAAGTCCGCGGGTCTTAAAGAAGCCAAGGTTGCCCCTCCCGATCTAAAATAAAATTCTTTAAAAGAGTTGAAATATGAAACAAACAACCCCGCTGTCTATTGTGCCTACATTTGGACACTGCTTTTCTTTTTCTTTAGGGGAAAAAAAAACCACGATACAAAAAATCCCTTTTGCCTGTTGCGGATAAATTTGGACCCTGCCTTTATTTTTCTTTAGGAAAAAAAAAAAAAAGACATCGCTGCAGTGATTAAGAACTCTGTCTTAAAAAAGGCCCCAATATATTTGCAGAGACAAGAAAATGGGGCAGGAACAGTTAATAATAATAATAATAGTAAAGTTGGAAGGGACCTTGGAGGTCATCTAGTCCAACCCCCTGCTCAGGCAGGAAACCCTACACTATTTCGGACAAATGGCTGTCTAGTCTCTTCTTAAAAACTTCCAGTGTTGGAGCATTCACCGCTTCTGGAGGCAGGTTGTTCCACTGATTAATTGTTCTCACTGTCAGGAAGTTTCTCCTTAGTTCTAGGTTGCTTCTCTCCTTGATTAGTTTCCACCCATTGCTTCTTGTCCTGCCTTCAGGTGCTTTGGAAAATAGCTTGATTCCCTCTTCTTTGGGGCAGCCCCTGAGATATTGGAATACTGCTATCATGTCCCCCCTTGTCCTTCTCTTCGTTAAACTAGACATACCCAATTCTAGCAACCGTTCCTTATATGTTTTAGCCTCCAGTCCCCTAATCATCTTTGTTGCTCTTCTCTGTACTCTTTCTAGAGTCTCAACATCTTTTTTACATCGTGGTGACCAAAACTGGATGCAGTATTCCAAGTGTGGCCTTACCAAGGCCTTGTAAAGTGGTATTAATACTTCACGTGATCTTGATTCTATCCCTCTGTTAATGCAACCTAGCACAGTGTTGGCCTTTGTTGCAGCTGCAGCACACAGCTGGCTCATATTTAGGTGATTGTCTACTAGGACTCCGAGGTCCTTCTCGCAATTTAGACCCTGCCTTTATTTCTCTTTAGGAAAAAAAAAAAAAACCACATCACTGCAGTGATTAAGAACTCTGTCTTAAAAAATGCTTCAATATATTTGCAGAGACAAGAAAATGGGGCAGGAACAACAGTTCAAGGAGACAGATTTGGACTTTGAAAGGGCAAGAGTCGGAAGAACCAACCAATTAACCCCTGATTTTGGAATTACAGGGCCACCACAACGGGAAAAAAAACACCAGACCTGAAGGAATTCAAACCTCTTCTTCACAAGTTCCTGTGTCCCGGGAATCCCAAGTGGGTGATTCCCAAAGACTGGAGAAATGCAGGATGGGAATTTGAGGGAGGGTCCCCATATAGCTGGGTTTGGGACAGATTGAGCCAAGGGACCTATACAAACAAGAGTTTAAAACAGTGCTTCTCAAGCTTGGCCACTTTTAAGATGAATGGACTTCAACTCCCAGAATTCCCCAGCCAGTGTGCCTGTCTGGAGAATTCTGGGAGTTGAAGTCCATCCATCTTAAAATGACCCAGATTGAGAAACATTGCCTTAAAGCCTGGGTTAAACAAAGCCAATGAGCTCCAGAAACCATAGAGTCTGTTATCTAGAGAAGCCAGACCCGGGGGAATTCTGGGAGTTGAAATCCACCCATCTTAAAGTCGCCCAGATTGAGAAACATTGGCTTAAAGCCTTGGTCAAACAAAGCCAATGAGCTCCAGAAACTATAGAGTCTGTTATCCAGAGAAGCCAAACCCAGGGGAATTCTGGGAGTTGAAGTCCACCCATCTTAAAATGACCCAGATTGAGAAACATTGGCTTAAAGCCTTGGTCAAACAAAGCCAACAAGCTCCAGAAACCATAGAGTATGTTTTCTAGAGAAGCCAGACCCCAGGGAATTCTGGGAGTTGAAGTCCTGTGGGGAAAAATGCATGCGCAGCAAACTGGCCATGCTTTCCCCCCCCACCACCACCACAAACCTCATAACCTTTTGATACCCTTTGTCCCAGTGAAGCAGCCAGAAGGTCATCCCCTTTTGACTTAATGCCTCACCTACATAAATAGATAATATGCTTAGTTCCTTCTCCTATCTCTTCCTGCCTTTGTTAGTTAGTTTGCTCTTCACCTGGTCTTTGACCATGTAATGTGTTACTAGAAAATAGTTGCTTACATCAGTGGTTCTCAACCTTTTTAATGCCGTGACCCCTGACCGGTCGTAAGTCGAGGACTACTCAACCGGTCGTAAGTCGAGGACTACTCAACTGGTGCAGCACCGTTTGCAGAATGGGACTTTTGGCGGGCTCAACGGGGCAGAGACAGCCTGGACAATTCCTATTGGCTTTTGAAAGCCAATAGAATTAGACTCTATTCAAGAGAGTCTCTTCTATTGGCTTTCAAAAGCCAATAGAATAAAAGGGAGTAGCACAGCTAAGGAAAAGGGGGGAAAAATGGCGGACTGCGTTGTTTGGCGACCCCCGTGAAATGGTAGTTCGACCCCAAATGGGGTCCCGACCCACAGGTGGAGAACCACTGGAATAGAAAATAGTTGCTTGCATGAAGACATTTTCCAATGAAGAAACCTTTTGTCAGCGTCTAATGGTAAAGCTGGTGTATGTAGTAAGTATATAAGAAGCAATAAACTCAGAGTTTGTCAAGCTGTGTCCTGCAGCTTCAAACTTCTGCTCAAGACATGCCTTGTGTCTTTGTCTTAGCATCTTACAAAGTCCATCCATCTTAAAGGGGCCACACTGCTTTAAACCCATTGCCAATATTAAAAATTAACATAGCCACAAAGCTTACCGGGATCTTGCACAATAGCAGTAGTACACGAATCCTGCTGATAGGATGACCGCTATTAAGAGAGAAAAATGAATTAAAATGAATAATCAGTCCTAAAAAGTTCTCCGTTGTAGGGCAGCCTAATGTCAAGTCAACCCCAGTTCTGGGCACAACAACACGGAATGCCGACAAGCATTCCACCTTTGTGAAGGAAATGAACTACAGGTCGTCTTTGCTTACAACACTCGTTTGGGGACGGTTCGAAGTTACAACGGCATTTAAAAAAGGGACTTAACAACCATTTTTTCACATGCATCCCTGTGGTCACGTGATCAAAACTCAGATTTACGACGGTGGCAGTGGCAGCCCAGATTGATCAGGACTGAGTTGAGAGGCCGTATCAATGTCTTAAAATAAAATTTATTTAAATAAATCAAACACAGCAAAGCGCACTAACTCCACACCCCCCACCACAATTTAGGCTCAAAACAGCCAAGAATGTCTGAACAGGGATTAAAAAACAAACAAACCCAAATCCAGATGCTAAATGCAATTGCCAAAACGAAAGCCTTTTCCATTGCAAAAGATGTTTAAAAAAACGGACCAGGCTTTGACTAGGTTGGAGCCAGACTTTTAAATTTCATTTAATTTAATTTTACTTTTGACAGTCTCCTGTGTCACTCCTAGGGTGAATTTTTGGCGCCCGCAGGGTAAAAATCCTGGTTTTGTGTAAGTAATTAAATCTGCCCATCCAGTTTGGAGGGCTGCTGAAACTCTGTGTATTATTCAGGAACATTCCTTACCAAAAAAAGGAATTCCAATTTTGAAGTAATGAGAACCTGCAAGGAAGGAAGGAAAAAAAAAAAAGAATATTAAGGAATTAAAAACGGCTCACCCCTTCTTTTCATCGGCAAGAAGCTGCAAGCTTTAGCTTTTGATATGCTATTATTATTTATAGTGAATGCAAAAACATGCACGTTAGAAGCTTGTTTGTGGGTCCTTGACTTGACTGTCGTAAGTAGGAACCATTACTGTTTTTCCACACTTAACGACTGTTACAGAATCCCCAAGGTCACATATTCAAAATTTGGATGCTTGGCAACTGGCTCATCTTTATGACATATTCTTCCCCCCCCTTCATTCCTCCTTCCTCTTCTCCATCTCCTTCTCCTCCTCCTCTCCGCAAACCCTTCTAGTACTGATGATGTTACCTAGTTGGGTCAGGAAACACCTCCAAGAAAATAATCAAGCTCAGAGAGCATCAAGGACTCCACAGTCTTTTTCCTCCTCCTCCTCCTCCTCCTCCTCCTCCTCCTCCTCCTCCTCCTCCTCCTCCTCTCTGCAAATCCCACTCCCTTCTAGCACTGATGATGTTACCTAGTTGGGTCAGGAAACATCCGCAAGAAAACAATCAAGCTCCGAGAGCACCAAGGACCCCACAATCTTCCTCCTCCTCCTCCTCCTCCTCTCCACAAACCCCCTTCACTTCTAGCACTGATGATGTTACCTAGTTGGGTTAGAAAAGGTCTGCAAGGAAACCACCAAGTTCAGCGAGCACCAAGAACCCCACAGTCGTCGTCATTGTCATCGTCGTCGTCCTTCTCCTCCTCCGATCCATGAACCCCCCTCCCTTCTAGCACTGATGATGTTTCCTAGTTGGGTCAGGAAACATCCGCAAGAAACCCACCCAGCTCAGCGAGCACTGAAAACCCCACAATCAACCCTGAGCTGCAAATATTCTCTTCTAGCGATACAAGGTGAACACATTCACACGGGGAACACCCAACTCTTCAAACTAAGAGGACACACTCCGGTCATGAAGGGTTAATGCGGACACGCCGAAGGCGGCTGGGGTTAGGAACACGCGTGCGTGCCTGGAACAAACCTGTAATGCTCTGCCAAACGCCCGTATCAGTGGGATCTGTGGTATTTCCAAGCGGGCCCTCCGATGGTGCAGACGTAGTTTGTTGCGGTGTCCACTGTGTGTTGATATTTTCGTCTGGGGAAAATGGCGTCCTGGTCGGGGAGGGGGTTACACTTTTGGAAACTGTGCCCGTAGTCATCCATCCACCCCCTGAGGTGGCTGTCCCCGTTGACCCAAGGCTATCGGAGGACGGCTTCGCTGTCCCACGCGGAGGGGGTGCAAAACTTGACGTCTCCACTACTGGTGAGGTGGTCTGACTTCCATACAGACGTGCAGGGACTCTCCCTGGATTTGTACACTGGATCTGTGTAGGTCGGGCAGTTTCTACTTGTACAAATATGGGATGAAGTAAAAATTCTTAGCCACATTCGAGGGCAGATCCTCACGTGGTTTTAGTTTAGACACAGAGTTAGAGATTAGTAACGTCAATCCTCAGGCAGCTGCTTTACAGAAGGGGACAACTCGGCGCAGCTGATTCGCGACAGCCAACTTGACGTGGGACAATCCACCGTGGACCATTCAATTCTTCGATATTAGTGTAACTTTTGTCTCGCAGCGAGTTGTCCTGTGGCAAGTTGGCCGAGGCGAGTTGGCCGAGGTGAGTTGGTGAGTTGGCCAAGGTGAGTTGATGAGTTGGCCAAGGTGAGAGGGCTGAGGTGAGTTGGCCGAGGCGAGTTGGCCGAGGCAAGTTGGCCATGGTGAGTTGGCCAAGGTGAGATGGCTGAGGCGAATTGGCCAAGGTGAGTTAGTGAGTTGGCCAAGGTGAGATGGCTGAGGCGAGTTGGCCAAGGTGAGTTGGTGAGTTGGCCAAGGTGAGATGGCTGAGGTGAGTTGGCTGAGGTGAGTTGGCCAAGGTGAGATGGCTGAGGTGAGTTGGTGAGTTGGCCAAGATGAGTTGGTGAGTTGGCCAAGGTGAGTTGGTGAGTTGGCCAGGTGAGTTGGTAAGTTGGCCAAGGTGAGTTGGTGAGTTGGCCAAGGTGAGTTGGTGAGTTGGCCAAGGTGAGTTGGCCAAGGTGAGTTGGTGAGTTGGCCAAGGTGAGTTGGTGAGTTGGCCAGGTGAGTTGGTAAGTTGGCCAAGGTGAGTTGGTGAGTTGGCCAAGGTGAGTTGGCCAAGGTGAGTTGGTGAGTTGGCCAAGATGAGTTGGTGAGTTGGCCAAGGTGAGCTGGCCAAGGTGAGTTGGTGAGTTGGCCAGGTGAGTTGGTAAGTTGGCCAAGGTGAGTTGGTGAGTTGGCCAAGGTGAGTTGGCCAAGGTGAGTTGGTGAGTTGGCCAAGGTGAGTTGGTGAGTTGGCCAAGGTGAGTTGGTGAGTTGGCCAAGGTGAGTTGGTGAGTTGGCCAAGGTGAGTTGGTGAGTTGGCCAAGGTGAGTTGGCTGAGGTGAGTTGGTCGAGGCGAGTTGGCCGAAGGGACTAGGGAGATTCTCAGTCCTCCAGGTCACGGCTGTACCAAAGGTTTGATGGTTGACATGGTGTCCCAGAGAAGGACATTCCCTGCTTCCCCACTCCCTGGTTCCCCGTGGAATAAGCACGAAAGAGAAGATCTCCTACCTCGGGTGGTGTGGCTTTCAGTTGTGTCCTCCACAGCCAGGTCTTCGTGGGGAAGAAAAGGGAAAGAGAAGACAAGGAGTTGATGGTCATCAAACGAGCTTAGGATGAACTCTTGAGTGCTACCTCTGATTAAACCCTCAAGTAGTAGATTATTTTAAAGAAAGGACAGCCACAAAGAACGAAGATTTCAAAAGGCATCAGCATGGTAGGAACATAGCTGCTAAAGGTTATTATTCTATCTTGCTCTCCTCACTATCCACCCACCTATTCTATTCTATTCTATTCTATTCTATTCTATTCTATTCTATTCTATTCTATTCTATTCTATTCTATTCTATTCTATTCTATTCTATTCTATTCTTTCTATTCTATTCCATTCCACTCCATTCCATTCCACATATTCTATTCTATTCTATTCTATTCTATTCTATTCTATTCTATTCCCTATTTTCTATTCTATTCTATTCTATTCCCCTTTCCCCTTCTCTTTCCTTCCTTCTTTCCTTTCCTTCCTTTTTCCTTTTCCTTCCTTCCTTCCTTCCTTCCTTCCTTCCTTCCTTCCCCTCTCATCTTTTTTCCTTCCTTCTTCTTTCTCATTTCTCTCCTTCCTTCCTTCCTTCCTTCCTTCCTTCCTTCCTTCCTTCCTTTCCTTTTTTTCCCTTTCTTTTCCTTCTCTTCACTCTCTTCTAGCCCTGATGATGTTGCCTAGTTGGGTTATGAAATGTCTGCAAGAAAACAATCAAGCTCTGAGAGCACCAAGGACCCTGAGATAGATGTATTCTCTTCTATTAGAACCATGTCTTTATGGCTTTTGGGGAGCTCTGCAAAGAGGGGGCCCAGATATTAAGGGAGGGCAAGGTATCCCAAAGATGGAAGACCATCACGGAAAAGGCTCCACCAGACAGCCTTCCTTCTGCGCCGGGACCTTCTCATCACCCAGATGTCACCAGGCTTAATCAAAGCTGCCCAAGACCTCAGCCATGTCAAGTTTTGAAAGTAACAACCCTCCCCTCCCAGGTGGAAGCCAGGTGACCCTCAATTCAACTTTCATAGTAGCTTTGTTTTCGTGGGGGACCTTAGATGCCTGATGCAAGAAGAGCTAGCACAGCGGTTCTCCACCTGTGGGTCAGGACCCCATTTGGGGTCGAACGACCATTTCACGGGGGTCGCCAAACAACGCAGTCCGCCATTTTTCCCCCCTTTTCCTTAGCTGTGCTGCTCCCTTTTCTTCTATTGGCTTTTGAAAGCCAATAGAAGAGACTCTCTTGAATAGAGTCTAATTCTATTGGCTTTCCAAAGCCAATCGGAATGGTCCAGGCTGTCTCTGCCCTGCTGAACCCGCCAAAAGTCCCATTCTGCAAACGGTGCTGCACCAGTTGAGTAGTCCTCACGACCAGTTGAGTAGTCCTCGACTTACGACCGGTTGGGGGGTCGCAGCATTAAAAAGATTGAGAACCAGTGATCTAGCAGGAGGAACTGCTCATGATTCAACATCGGACCATATTCTGAGCGTCCCATCACAGAGGAAACTCATCAGACGAACTGAAGAAGCTTCCTGGATGAAAAGCAAAACATTTCCAAAGTTGGGGGGGGGGTGTGAAACCAAGAAGGTCCAGGTGCCTTTTGGGAAAAAACCCAACTTTGGAGACAATCATGAATGGGATGATTGAGAATCTCCATAGACATCAGATGAAAGCTATGGAGCTACCACAGCTGAAGCAGTGGTCCCCTTCATGAGATGGGGCTACAACCTGGCATATCCTTCTCCCCATTCTTCTAGACCAGGGCTCTTCAAACATGGTGACTTGAAAACTTGTGGATTTCAACTCCCAGAATTCCCCAGCCAGGGGAACTGGGAATTGAAGTCCATAAGTCTTAAAGGGGGCCAAGTTTGGAGATCCTTGGTCTAGACCAGGGGTAGGCAACCTTGGCTCTTTTATGACTTGCGGACTTCAACTCCCAGAATTCCTGAGCCAGCATGGCTCAGCTTGGAAACTTTCCCTTTCCCCTCAGCATGGCTGACTCAGGAATTCTGGGAGTTGAAGTCCACGAGTCATCAAAGAGCCGAGGTTGTCTACCCCTGTCCTAAGTCCTCCTGTTCTAAGTTGTGAGCATCCTAGACCAGGGGTAGGCAACCTTGGCTCTTTTATGACTGGTGGACTTCAACTCCCAGAATTCCTGAGCCAGCATGGCTCAGCATGGAAACCTCTCCCTTTCCCCTCAGCATGGCTGGCTCAGGAATTCTGGGAGTTGAAGTCCACCAGTCATAAAAGAGCCCAGGTTGCCTACCCCTGGTCTAGACCCACTTTTGATGTCCTCCACTAGTCTGAAGATCTGGCTTTCTAAAGGTGTCCTCCACAGCCAGCCACCTTGGGGAGGTTGCTACGGGTTCTCCTAACCCAGGGCCACAATAAATACTCACAGATACAAACCAGTTGGGGTGGACTCCATCTATACTTCCTGGTTATTGCATCTTGTTCACAAACAATGAGGCTGGATGTGCCGGCTTTCCTTTTGAAGTTCTCTAGGCAGGCGTATCGCAATTTGTTGCCGTGGCTGTTCTCGTAGACAATGCGCGCGTTGGCCACCGGTTTGGGGACACCACATTTACCTGGGTAACACACACATTTGAGTGAGCTCACCCCAAAAGGCATAAGGGGACATCGTCTTAACGCAGAGCAAAATTGGGAGGAAGTGATTCTTTGATTTATTTTCATGGATCTGTTCTTATTTCTTTATTGTCTTTGATTACTTTATCTCATCTGTTTATTATTATTTGTTACATATTAATTTTCCTTCCTTTATCTATTCTTTCCTATTGTATTTATTTTCATTATTTTGTCGATGTATTCCTGTTTTGTTGTTTCATATTTTTTTTATTCATCTTTTATTCTTTTTGATTATTTTGATTATTTCATGTTTATTATGTTATATATTAATTTTCCTTTATCTATTCCCTCTTATTGTATTTTATTATTCATTATTTCATATATTTCACTATAGTTTATTGCTTTTCTTTTCTTTTATTCTTTTTGATTTTCATGTTTCTTGTTACTATTTGTTTATATTAATTTTCCTTTATCTATTCTTTTTTATGATTTTCATTATTTCGTCTATTTCTTCCTATTTATTGTTATGTTACTGCTTTTCTTTTATCTTTTTTTTTATTTTCATATCATGTTTCTTGTTACTGTTTGTTTGTATTAATTTCCCTTTATCTATTCTTTTTTTGTGATTTTCATTATTTCATCTATTTCCTGCCGCTTATTGTGTTAATTTTTTTTCTTTTCTCTGATTATTTTCATGGTTTTTATCAAGCTATTACTTTATTCCTTTCTTTTGTACTTTTTGATTGTTTTCATGATTTCATCAGTTATTATTTATTATTATATATTAGCTTTCCTCTATCTCTTCTTTTTATTGTATTTCATTGTATTTCATTATTTCCTCTATTTCCTACTATTTGTTGTTGCCTTGTTTGCTTTTATCTTTTATTCTTTTTTCATTATTTTCATGATTTCATCAATGTATTACTGTTTCTTGTGGCTCAGCAGTTAGGGTGCAGTACTGCAGGCCACTTTAGCTGACTGTGTTCAGCAGGTCAGCGGTTCAAATCTCACCGGCTCAAGGTTGACTCAGCCTTCCATCCTTCCGGGGTAGGTCAAATGAGGACCCAGATTGTTGGGGGCAATGTAAATATATATATATACATTGCTTACTGGTGTACACCGCTTAGAGAGTGCTTGCACTTAAAGCGGTACATAAGTCTCATAAATAAATAAATAAATAAATATATTATTTGTTTTTATTTAGCTCATCTGATCGGACTTCCTCTCTGGCCTGCCTAGCATCAGGGGTTCTCAACCTGGGCAACTTTAAGACTTGTGGACTTCAACTCCCAGAATTCCTCAGCCAGCTAGCTGAGGAATTCTGGGAGTTGAAGTCCACAAGTCTTAAAAGTTGCCAAGGTTGAGAACCCCTGGCCTAGCTGATGCCCAGGCAGCTTCTGTAGCTCAAGAGATTTGAACCTAATCTCCCCATAGATAGTCCAGTACCTTGGATTATATAAACCTATTTTAAGGTGGAAGAACAAAGATGGAAGGGACCTTGGAGGTCATCTAGTCCAACCCCCTGCTCAGGCAGGCAACCCTATGCCATTTCGGACAAATGGCTGTCCAGGCCCTTCTTAAAAACTTCCAGTGTTGGAGCATTCACCGCTTCTGGAGGGAAGCAGCTCCACTGATTGATTATTCAGCTCTACAGAGAATCATTAAAACTGCCCAGAATATTATCGGATCTCAGCTACCAGCCCTGGGCAACATCTTCGAATCTCGTTGTTTGAGGAAGTTGAATAACATTCTCAGGGACTCTTCCCATCCTGCTTACAATCTCTTTGGACTGTTGCCTTCTGGCAGAAGATACAGAACAATTAAAACTCGGACGACCACGTTTTCTGAATAGTTTTTATCCCAGAGCTATAATTGCACACAACAATGAACTAAAGGCCCATCATCAGTCAACTGTTGGGACAGTATTACTTGGTCTGTTGTGTGGATGTTTGGGTGGTCTTAGGAGTGGGGAATTGTGGTGGGTGGGAGTGTGTTTGGGGATTATGTATGGGGGACCTGGTCTTGGGGTGTCAAGTAAATTTCTGTTGTATGTGTACACTGTGGATACACATACAATGACAATAAAGTTTATTTATTTATTTATTTCAATTGTCAGGAACATTCTCCTTGATTCCAGATTGCTTCTCTCCTTGATGAGTTTCCATCTGTTGCTTCTTGTCCTGCCTTCAAGTGCTTTGGAGGAAAGGATGGGATAGAATGACAGAGTTGGAAGGGACCGTGGAGGTCTTCTAGTCCAACCCCCTGCTCAGGCAGGAAACCCTAGACCAGTGACGGCGAACCTTTTAGAGACCGAGTGCCCAAACTGCAACCCAAAACTCCCTTATTTATGGCTGGGTGCCAGGCAGGCGTGGCCCATTGGGTGGGCGTGGCTGGGGTGGTCATGGCAGACTGGGTGGGTGTGGCCAAGGTGAGCGTGGTCACCTCGATGTTGCTCGTGGGGAGGGACACCTGTGGGGGCCGGGCAGGGTTGGGGGAGATCCAGGGGGTCTCTGGCAGGTGGGGCGGTGGGCAGGAGGCTCGCCTTGCAGGGTGAGGCAAGGCAGGGCAAGGCAGGGCAGGGGCCGGGCTGCTCCCTACCACCATTGGCCCCCGCACACAGAGGCCAGTGAGCGCATGGGGGACAACGGTGTCCGTCAGCAGCCACAGCCTGCCAGCCCCTTGACTGGCGCACTCTGGGGCTCCGCAGCCCGCCCCCAGCAGTTCAAAGAAGCAGAGATGCAGTGGGTCGTGCCCGGGAAAAGGAGACCATGCGAGGCCAGGAGGGATGGGACAGGGGGGAGAGAAAACAGCCATGCTGGGATGCATCCGGCCATGTGGGACCTCGGTGAGTTAGTGGGTGGCTGGTTGAAGAGGGACAGTTGCCATCTCCAGGGCATGGCGCGCGTGCCCACAGAGAGGGCTCCGAGTGCCGCCTCTGGCACGCGTGCCGTAGGTTCGCCACCACTGTCCTATACATTTCAGACAAATGGCTGTCCAGTCTCTTCTTAAACCCTTCCAGTGTTGGAGCATTCACCGCTTCTGGAGGCAGGCTGTTCCACTGGTTAATTGTTCTCACTGTCAGGAAGTTTCTCCTTAGTTCTGTGTTGCTTCTCTCCTTGATCAGTTTCCATCCGTTGCTTCTTGTCCTGCCTTCAGGCGCTTCGGAGAATAGCTTGACTCCCTCTTCTTTGGGGCAGCCCCTGAGATACTGGAAGACTGCTATCCTTTCCCCCCTCATCCTTCTCTTCATTAAACTAGACATACCCAATTCCAGCAACTATTCTTCATATGTTTTAGTCTCCAGTCCCCTGATCATCTTTGTTGCTCTTCTCTGCCCTCCTTCTGACAGGTTTTTTTTTCTTTTCTTTTTTTGTTCTTCCTGTTTCACAACTACGGGGATTGCAATTGCTTGATTTCCAGCAATGGTGGTTACCTAAGGAAGGAAGTGCCTTCAAGGGACAGGGAAGAAGCCTGACCAAAAGGACAGCCTCATGGCAAGCGGGCGAAAATCACGCTTGCAAGATGTGTGTGATCTTGCAGTCACAAGTTCTCCACCGCTTCCTCCTTTGGGTGAGAAGGGCTATCATTCAGAGAATCAGTTCTGCTTCCTACCTCCTTGACTCTGAAAACAGATCCTTAAAAGCCAGGGGTCTTCAAACGTGGCCCTTTCATGACTCGTGGACTTCAATTCCCAGAAGTCCTCAGCCAGGATGGACCACATAAGCCAGGGGTCTTCAAACGTGGCCCTTTGATGACTTGTGGACTTCAACTCCCAGAATTCCTCAGACAGCCTCCATTTTGTTTGTGAGATTTAAGACAGGGGTCTTCAAACTTGGCCCTTTGATGACTTGTGGACTTCAACTCCCAGAATTCCTCAGCCAGCCTCCATTTTATTTATGAGATTTAAGACAGGGGTCTTCAAACTTGGCCCTTTGATGACTTGTGGACTTCAACTCCCAGAATTCCTCAGCCAGCCTCCATTTTGTTTGTGAGATTTAAGACAGGGGTCTTCAAACTTGGCCCTTTGATGACTTGTGGACTTCAACTCCCAGAATTCCTCAGCCAGCCTCCATTTTGTTTGTGAGATTTAAGACAGGGGTCTTCAAACTTGGCCCTTTGATGACTTGTGGACTTCAACTCCCAGAATTCCTCAGCCAGCCTCCATTTTGTTTGTGAGATTTAAGACAGGGGTCTTCAAACTTGGCCCTTTGATGACTTGTGGACTTCAACTCCCAGAATTCCTCAGCCAGCCTCCATTTTGTTTGTTAAGACAAGTCATCAAAGGGCCAAGTTTGAAGACCCCTGGCTTATATGGTCCATGCTGGCTGAGGAATTCTGGGAGTTGAAGCCCACAAGTCCTAAAAGGGCCAAGTTTGAAGACCCCTGCTTTAAAGGGACCGGTCCTCATCTCAGATTTTGGTGCAGCTGAGAAATGGAAACACTACTGCATTTTGTTGCTTAAAGGGCCGGTGTGACTCTCTGCAATCTGAACCCTGTAAAACTGGAATTGCAAAATAGAGATTTCCTGTGGCTGCTCCATCACTGGAGATTTTTAAGAAGAGACTGGACAGCCATTTGTGTGAAAAAGTATAAGGTTTCCTACTTGAGCAGGGGGTTGGACTAGATGACCTCTAAGGCCCCTTCCACCTCGGTTATTTTGCTATTCTTTCTTTCTTTCTTTCTTTCTTTCTTTCTTTCTTTCTTTCTTTTCTTTCTTTCCATTTTTTTTCTTTCTCTCTCCTTCCTTCCTTCCTTCCCTCCCTCCCTCCCCCCCTCCCTCCCACCTTTCTCCATCACTGGAGGTTTTTAAGAAGAGACTGGACAGCCATGTGTGTCAAAAAGTATAAGCTTTCCTATTTGAGCAGGGGGTTGGACTAGATGACCTCCAAGGCCCCTTCCACCTCGGTTATTCTGCTATTCTTTCTTTCTTTCCTTCCTTCCTTCCTTTCTCTTTCTTTCTTTCTTTCTTTCTTTCTTTCTTTCTTTCTTTCTTTTCTTTCTTTCCCTTTCTTTTTCTTTCTCTCCTTCCTTCCTTCCTTCCTTCCTTCCTTCCCTCCCTCCCACCTTTCTCCATCACTGGAAGTTTTTAAGAAGAAACTGGACAGCCATTTGTCTGAAATGGCAACAGGTTCTCCTGCTTGAGGAGGGGGCTGGACTAGAAGACCTCCAAGGTCCCTTCCAGCTCAATTCTATTCAAGGGAGGAAACACACAGATATGTAGCTGGCGGGCAATCTTTACTCCCTTTCCTACAAATCACGTGTCCTTTGAGGAAAAGGAGAAAAACATCCCTTTATTTGTATTTGCAAGAACTGGTTGGGGAAGGTAGAAGAGAGAAAGTTTTTTTTCCCCTTTTTTCAACGAAATGATTTCATTTCAGGGAAAAGGAAAGTGAAACTTTGCTCCAGATGAGGAAATCACGTCATGCACCTGTAGATTCAATTGCCAGATCATTGTGCTGGCTGCTGCCACTGTGGGAAAGGATCTGGAGAGTATCTAGGCTGGAAATAGGGGGGTGGGAGGGGGAGATGGGGGGGGGGAGAGGACACAGGCTTTGGAAGCCAGTGGGAAATTCCAACTCCCGATAGGACGTCCAAATTTGTTCAGCTGAAGCGCTGACCCTTTGGAAAAAGTGCAGAGAAGAGCAACTAGGATGATTAAAGGCCCGGAGACCAAAACATACGAAGGACAGTTGCAGGAACTGGGCATGGCCAGTCTAAAGAAAAGAAGGACGAGGGGGGACATGATAGCAGCCTTCCAGTATCTCAGGGGCTGCCCCAAAGAAGAGGCAGTCAAGCTCTTCTCCAAAGCCCCTGGAGGCAGGAGAAGAAGCAACAGATGGAAACTCATCAAGGAGAGAAGCAACCTGGAACTAAGGAGAAACTTCCTGACAGTGAGAACAATTAACCAGTGGAATGGCTTTGCCTCCAGAAGTTGTGGGTGCTCCATCACTGGGGGGCTTTAAAGAAGAGAGCCATTTGTCTGAGATGGTCTAGGGCAGTGGTTCTCAACCTTTTTAATGCCGCGACCCCCCAAACGGTCGTACGTCGAGGACTACTCAAACGGTCGTAAGTCGAGGACTACTCAACTGGTGCAGCACCGTTTGCAGACTGGGACTTTTGGCGGGCTCAGCAGGGCAGAGACAGCCTGGACAATTCCTACTGGCTTTTGAAAGCCAATAGAATTAGACTCTATTCAAGAGAGCCTATTCTATTGGCTTTCAAAAGCCAACAGAATAAAAGGGAGTAGCACAGCTAAGGAAAAGGGGGGAAAAAAATGGCAGACTGCGTTGTTTGGCAACCCCCATGAAATGGTCGTTCGACCCCAAAGGGGGTCCCGACCCACAGGATGAGAACCACTGGTCTAGGGCAGGGGTCTAGGATGGGCCAGTTGCACCAGGCAGAGGCCGTGCCCACCCCAGCTCAGGCAATGCAAAAAAAAGTCGCGACACGTCACACCACGTGGAGAGTTTGACGCCCATGGTATAGGCTCTCCTGGTTGAGCAGGGGGCTGGACTAGAAGACCTCCAAGGTCCCTTCCAGCTCTGTTCTGATTGATAGGTTTGGAGATTCCTGGTTTAGAAGAACGGGGAGAAGGCTTCGGCCGTGGTAGCTCCCATATGTTTCATCTGATGTCTGTGGAGACTCTGAATCCATCATGGTCGTCTCCGAGGTGCTTTTTCCAAAAGGCAAGTGGACTTTCCTGGGTCTTTTTTTTCTTCCTTTGGAAGCGTTTCGCTTCTTATCCAAGAAGCTTCTTCCGTTCGTCTGATGAGTTTCATCTGAAGAGATACTCAGAACGTGGTCTGACGTTGAACCAGGAGGGGCTCAACCTCTTCTCCAAAGCCCCGGAAGGCAGGACAAGAAGCAATGGATGGAAACTCACCAAGGAGAGAAGCAACCTGGAACTAAGGAGAAATTTCCTGACAGTGAGGACAATTAACCAGTGGAACAACCTGCCTCCAGAAGCGGTGAATGCTCCAACACTGGAAGTTTTTAAGAAGAGACTGGACAGCCATTTGTCTGAAATGGTACAGGGCAGGGATAGGCAACCTTGGCTCTTTTATGACTGGTGGACTTCAACTCCCAGAATTCCTGAGCCAGCCACACCGAGGGGAAAGGGAGAGGTTTCCAAGCTGAGCCAGGCTGGCTCAGGAATTCTGGGAGTTGAAGTCAGGAAATGTCTCCTTAATTCCAGGTTGCTTCTCTCCTTGGTGAGTTTCCATCCGTTGCTTCTTGTCCTGCCTTCAGCTGCTTTGGAGAATAGAATAGAATAGAATAGAATAGAATAGAATAGAATAGAATAGAATAGATGGAATGGGGTGGGGTGGGGTGGAGTGGAGTGGAGTGGAGTGGAGTGGAGTAGAGTAGAGTAGAGTAGAGTAGAGTAGAGTAGAGCAGAGCAGAATAGAAAAGAAAAGAAAATAGAGAATGGAATGGAATGGCATAGAATAGAATAGAAATATAGTATAGGAAAATAGAATAGGAAAATAGGATAGGATAGGATAGGATAGGATAGGATAGGATGGGATGGGATGGGATGGGACAGGACCAGACCGGACAGGACAGGACAGGACAGGAAAGAACAGAATAGAGCTGGAAGGAACCTTGGAGGTCTTCTAGTCCAGCCCCCCGCTCAAGCAGGAGAACCTATCTATACCATCTCAGACACGTGACTGTCCAGTCTCTTCTTAAAAACTTCCAGTGATGGAGCTCCCACAACTTCTGGTGGCAAGCTGTTCCACTGGTTAATTGTCTTCACTGTTGGGAAGTTTCTCCTTAATTCCAGGTTGTTCCTCTCTTTGGTCAGTTTCCAACCATTGTTTCTTGTCCTGCCCTCCAGTGCTTTGGAGAATAATTTGACCCCCCCCCTCTTCTCTGGGGCAGATAAAATAAAATAATAAAATAAGATAAGATAATAAAATAAAATAAAATATAAATTAGTTTTACTTTCTCTTCTGATTTCACAATCCAGTTTGCAGAGCCAGGAGTTTGGGGTGTTTCCCCACCCAAATACCAACGAAACCCAAACGTGTCAACGCCGCGGATGTTTTTGCTTTGACAACAGATGGAAATGGAGCCATCTTTTCTCTATCACTTTTAGAGTTAGCTGATGCTGGGAGGGGGAATGTGGATGAGAGTCCAGCGAGTCATAACAACAATAACTCAGCCTTGGGAATCCAAGGTTATTGTGATTTGGTGGGCTGGAGAGGAATCCCGTGCTAATTGGGGAATGTGATTTATGACTGTTAATTGGAGGAGAGAATTGTGCTTTACTACTTTGTGCCCAGGGGAGGGGAATTCAGATTATGGCTTTAACTATTTAGTGCCAATACTTTGTTTCTCGAATAAAAGATTCTTTAAGGTAAACAAGGCCTCAAAGTTCTTTTGAAGAATTTCATCTGACGCTAACTCAGCTTCTACAACCCACGCAGGGTCATAGAGTAGCCAGCCACCCCCTTCCCTATCGTTTGTAAAAGTTTAGCCGATCCTATGAAGGCAGTCCTCGACTTACAAGCCCAAATTTTCTGCTGCTAAGCGAGACATTGGATAAGTGACTTTTGCCTCATTTTGTGACCCCATTTTGTGGCCACAGACATTAAGAGAAACGCTGCAGCTAATAAGTTACCGATACGATTGATAAGGGGCTTCCCCGTTGCTTGTTGGATGGTCGCCATAGGGGATCACGTGAGCCCCAGGGACACTGCGACCCGAAGTCAGTTGCCAGGCATCTGAATTTTGATCCCATGGTTGTGGGGATTGCCACAAAGGCCAGCTTTTTCAGTGTCACTGTAACTTTGAACAGTCACTAGGATTAGATTAGATTAGATTAGATTATTAAAAAGTTTTTATTTTCCATTTATTCATACAAAATAATTCAATTAAAATAAATTCCTAACCATTGGTACCACCTGCCCATTCCCCCCAGGCTGCGTCCACCCTCTCTAAAGAGATTAGATTAGATTAGATTAGATTAACTTTATTGTCATTTTTTTCCTGTGGGCACAACGGCACACATTAAAAACGAAATTTAGTTGCTTGCTCTCAAAGTGTACACATACATAACACACATTTAAAACATGCTCTATACACAACGGTATGTATAGACCTACACCCTGACATATAAGTAACGTATAAACGGACTGTTGTAAGTGGAGGACTTGCTGCATTTTCCACAACTGGATTGAAGGGAGATTTTTTTAAAAAAATTCTCCCTCCCCAAAGACTTGGAAAACAAGAAAATCAATTTCTCTTCCGGCTTCTGGCATCTCACCAGCTCCAGAGTGAAAACATAACAGAAGATAGTAATGTCAACAGGGTAATTAACTGCAAGGTTGATCCAACCGGTCAGTCCTAGAGGAGATCAACCCCGACTGCTCTTTAGAAGGCCAGAACCTGAAGTTGAAACTCAAGTACTTTGGCCACCTGATGAGAAGGAAGGACTCACTGGAAAAGGGCCTAATGCTGGGAAAGATGGAGGGCAAGAGAAGAAGGGGATGACAGAGAAGGAGGTGGCTGGATGGAGTCACTGAAGCAGGAGGCGTGAGCTTCAATGGACTCCAGAAGATGGTGGAGGACAGGAAGGCCTGGAGGAACGTTGTCCATGGGGCCGCGATGGGTCGGACACGACTTCGCAAGCTATTCTCCAAGGCGCCTGAAGGCAGGACGAGAAGCAACGGATGGAAACTAATCAAGGAGAGAAGCAACTTAGAACTGACAGTTCGAACAATTAACCAGTGGAACAACCTGCCTCCAGAAGCTGTGAATGCTCCAACACTGGAAGTTTTTAAGAAGAGACTGGACAGCCATTTGTCCGAAATGGTCTAGGGTTTCCTGCCTGAGAAGGGGTTGGACTAGATGACCTCAAAGGTCCCTTCCAACTTTATTATTACTATTACTATGATGATAATGATGATGATGATGATGGATCATCGCACAGTCAGCCAGATGTTCAGACTGGATTTGGCATTTTGTCTACCTATCGAGTTCTTACCCAGGACCTGGGATAGGCAGATGTGGATGTTTGATGGTATTACGGATATCGTCGCAGGATGGAAGCAGTTCCTAGTAAGGCCGCCTTTTGCAATTGACTAATAGCGAATTTGTCAATGCCAATGGTGTTCAAGTGGTGCTCCAGTTGTTTTGGGATTGCACCCAAGGAGCCTATGACTATTACTATTGGTCCATTATTATTATTATTATTATTATTATTATTATTATTATTATTATTATTATTATTATTATTATTATTATTATTATTACTACTACTACTACTACTACTACTACTAACTAAAAATAACAAATTCCTACAATAAGAAATTAGAATTTCTGATTTGGATGGCCAAGCAGGCTGATTTCAGTAGCTGTAATCCGTTGTTGTTGTTTTAAAACAAAACTTCCTGTCATTGGTGACTTTAAAATGCCTCCCCAAATTTAAAAGACGGGACTATGATTAGAATATAGATTTTACCCTGTTTTTCATTACCCAAAGCAGTGAACATACATAATAGTCCTCCTATTTTCCCCACAACAACCCTTTAAGGTGGGTTGGAGACAGAGAGAGAGAGACTGGCCCAAAGTCAGCCAGCAAATTTTCATTCCTGGGCGGGACTAGAACTCACAGCCTCCTGGTGATTGGCCCAAAGCCACTCAGCTGGCTTTTGTGCCTAAGGTGGTATTAGAAATTGGATGGGGAATTCCCAGTCTCCCAATTGGAAGAGAGACTTTTATCCACACACCAGAGGGAGCTATTGGACCAAAGGCAGGATAGGATTCAACATAAGAGAATAAGAAGATTGGAAGGGGCCTTAGAGGTCATCTAGCCCAACCTCCTGCTCACCATCTACCATTCCAGACATGTGGCTGTCCAATCCCTCCCTCCCTCCCTCCCTCCCTCCCTCCCTTCCTTCCTTCCTTCCTTCCTTCCTTCCTTCCTTCCTTCCTTCCTTCCTTTCTTCCTTCCTTTCCTTCCTTCCTTCCTTCCTTCCTTCCTTCCTTCCCTCCTCCCTCCCTCCCTCCCTCCCTAATAGAATCATTAGGGACCTTGGAGGTCTTCTAGCCCAACCCCCTGCTCAAGCAGGAGACCCTATATCATTTCAGACAAGTGACTGTCTAGTCCAGGAGTAGGCAACCTTGGCTCTTTAATGACTCATGGACTTCAACTCCTAGAATTCCTCAGCCCAGCATGGGGGAATTATATCCCCTTGATGACTTGCAGACTTCAACTCCCAAAATTCCTGAGCCAGCATGAGGGAACTATGGCCCCTTCATGACTTGTGGACTTCAACTCCCAGAATTCCTCAGCCAGCATGGGGGAACTATGGTCCCCTCATGACTCGTGGACTTCAACTCCCAGAATTCCTGAGCCAGCATGGGGGAACTATGGTCCCCTCATGACTCGTGGACTTCAACTCCCAGAATTCCTTGGCCAGCATGGGGGAACTATGGCCCCCTCATGACTGGTGGACTTCAACTCCCAGAATTCCTGAGCCAGCATGGGGGAACTATGGTCCCCTCATGACTCGTGGACTTCAACTCCCAGAATTCCTTGGCCAGCATGGGGGAACTATGGCCCCCTCATGACTGGTGGACTTCAACTCCCAGAATTCCTGAGCCAGCATGAGGGAACTATGGCCCCCTCATGACTCGTGGACTTCAACTCCCAGAATTCCTGAGCCAGCATGGGGGAACTATGGCCCCCTCATGACTCATGGACTTCAACTCCCAGAATTCCTCAGCCAGCATGGGGGAACTATGGCCCCCTCATGATTTGTGGACCAACTCCCAGAATTCCTCAGCCAGCATGGGGGAACTATGGCCCCCTCATGACTTGTGGACTTCAACTCCCAGAATTCCTCAGCCAGCATGGGGGAACTATGGCCCCCTCATGACTCGTGGACTTCAACTCCCAGAATTCCTCAGCCAGCATGGGGGAACTATGGCCCCCTCATGATTTGTGGACCAACTCCCAGAATTCCTGAGCCAGCATGGCTCAGCTTGGAAACCTCTCCTTTCCCCTCAGCATGGCTGGCTCAGGAATTCTGGGAGTTGAATCCACCAGTCATAAAAGAGCCAAGGTTGCCTACCCCCCTGGCCTAGTCCTTTTTTAAAGACCTCCAGTGTTAAAGCACCCACAACTTCTGGAGGCAGGCTGTTCCACTGGTTAATTGTTCTTACTGTCAGGAAATTTCTCCTTAATTCCAGGTTGCTTCTCCCCTTGATCAATTTCCATCTGTTGCTTCTTCTCCTGCCTTCCTGGGCTTTGCAGAAGAGGCTGACCCCCTTCCTTCTCTGTGGCAGCTCCTTAAATATTGGCAAGATTTATTTCTTTACGTTTTTTTTCCACATTTTTTCAATCCACCCATCTACCTCGGAGAGAAAAAAAAGATAAAGATAAAAAGGAGAACTTGATTAGACAAACTTTTGCCCAGCCCAAAATGTGGAAGAATGTTCCACAACTTGAATATTAATTAATGTTGTCATCTCGGGCTCCTGAACATGGTCTGAATCTTCAAGATGACGTCCAATCATTAGCAAAGCCCAGAACATATTTCCAACTCTGGATTAGTTTGAAAAGGAAGCCCGGCCAGGCATTTAATACAGATAGTCCTCGTTTTACAGACCACAATTGAGCCCAATGGTGGGGGGTTGTGAGTTTGGGGCCCTTTTACGACCTTCCTTGCTCCGGTTGTTAAGTGAATCGGGCTCCCTTATTGAAGTTGCTTGTCAGAAAGTGGCCAAAGAGGATCCTGTCACCCCGGGACAGGGCAAACCGTCGTAAATATGAGTCAGTTGCCAAGCGTTTGATCACGAGATCCTGGGGATGGCTGCAGCGGTCGTAAGTGGGAGAACTGGCCACAAGTCCCCGTTTCGGTCCTGTGGCAATTTTGAACGGTCACTAAATGAAATTGAGGAGCGCCTCTGGTGAAAGCTGTGGCTTTGCCTTGGTGCATTTCATTCAGGGATCATAGAACTAGAAGGGAACTAAGAGGTCATCAAGCCCAGCCCGCTACACAAGTTACTACACCATCCCTAATACAGATGATTATCCAGCCTGAGTTTGGAGAAGGAAAAAAAAAAAACACAGAAGGGAAAGGAACCACTGATTGGCCGCCTCTTCTGCTCAAGATGTTCTTCCTAAAAGCTAATCCAGTTGAGGGGGGGGGGTCCGACCTTGGCAACTTTAAGACCTGTGGACTTCAACTCCCAGAATTCCCCAGCCAGCAGCCTAGGGAGTAGGTTTTGCAGAGAGGAACAGGAGGAGGAAGACGAGGGTTGTTGGGTTGTTGCTCTCTAAGTTTGATTGTTTCCTTGAAGACGTTTCATGACCCAACTAGGTAGCATCATCAGGCTTATACATAAACAGAGAATAAATCCATTCTGACACTGATGAGGTTGGGTCACGAAACATCTGCAAGAAAACCACCAGTCTCAGAGAGCACCAAGGACCCCACAGTTCTTCTTCTCCTCCTCCTCCTCCTCCTCCTTGCAAATCCCCCTCCCTTCTAGAACTAATAATAATAATAATAATAATAATAATAGTAATAATAGTAATAATAATAATACATTGACAAATTCACTATTAGTCAATTGCAAAAGGCGGCCTTATTAGGAACTGCTTCCATCCTGCGACGATATCTGTAATACCATCAAACATCCACATCTGCCTATCCCAGGTCCTGGGTAAGGACTCGATAGGTAGACAAAATGCCAAATCCAGTCTGAACATCTGGCTGACTGTGCAATGATCCATAATAATAATAATAATAGTAAAGTTGGAAGGGACCTTGGAGGTCATCTAGTCCAACCCCCTGCTCAGGTAGGAAACCCTACACCATTTCGGACAAATGGCTGTCCAGTCTCTTCTTAAAAACTTCCAGGGTTGGAGCATTCACTGCTTCTGGAGGCAGGTTGTTCCACTGGTTAATTGTTCTCACTGTCAGGAAGTTTCTCCTTAGTTCTAGGTTGCTTCTCTCCTTGATTAGTTTCCATCTGTTGCTTCTTGTCCTGCCTTCAGGCGCTTTGGAGAATAGCTTGACTCCCTCTTCTTTGGGGCAGCCCCTGAGATAATGGAATACTGCTATCATGTTCCCCTTTGTCCTTCTCTTCGTTAAACTAGACATTCCCAATTCCAGCAACCGTTCCTTATATGTTTTAGCCTCCAGTCCCCTAATCATCTTTGTTGCTCTTCTCTGCACTCTTTCTATGATGATGTTCCCTAGTTGGGTCACGAAACATCTGCAAAAAAACCACCAGGCTCAGAGAGCACCAAGGACCCCACAGTTCTCCTCCTCCTCCTCCTCCTCCTCCTCCTCCTCCTCCTCCTCCTCCCCCCCCCTTGCAAATCCCCCTCCCTTCTGGAACTGATGATGTTCCCTAGTTGGGTCACGAAACATCTGCAAGAAAACCACCAAGTCCCAAAACGACATGCTTATTACTGAGCAACGAACACCAACCAGGTGCAAAAGTATAGTAGGTCACAAGGAAACCCAGAAGTCCACTCTAGATATTTTTATTTTTGTTCCAGTTTTTTTTCTAAAGGATCCTGAGAAGGAGAGAAGGCTGGCCAAGTGCATGCAAGGGATACAAATTTTGGAGCAGTGATTTATATCCGGGAAAAGAATGAAAAATATTCAAACAGGGTTAGGCCAGAAGGGAGGGGGGAAATGGACATAGGGAAATTTAAGAGGGAAGAATGTTAATCACGCATCTTGGGAAGAAAAGAACAATATGACCTGGACAGGATAAAGAAATCTGGCGTGTGAACAGCACGTTGGAAAAAAAGGACCTGGGTGTAAAAAATAAAAATAATTTAAACAATGGTCAAAAATACACATGTGGGTACAGAAAATGTTAAGAAAACATGTCGATTTTAAGCCAGAAGCATTTCTTCTAGCTATAATTACAGAGAACTATGACAACAAATGTATATATTTAATATTACATTTGCACAACATTGGAAAAATGAAGAAACACCGTCGGAAGAAGATTATAATTAGGAAAAAAATTGGATTATGCGGAAATGGATAATAGGCTCACCTTGAAAACGAAAGGAAAGGAAGATACAGAATATTTTCAAACGGGGTAATTTTTATCAATGGCTAGAAAAGCGGAATAGAGAGTAGAAATGGAAGCTGAATTACTATTAATGTTAAATGTGTGAACCCAGAAAAACACGTTGTTTATTAAGCACTAAAGATTTGTAACTATAAAAACTTAATAAAATACAAATCTATCTATCTATCTATCTATCTATCTATCTATCTATCTATCTATCTATCTATCTATCTATCTATCTATCTATCTATCTAGATATAGATATAGTATAGATATAATATAGATAGATAGATAGATAGATAGATAGATTTGCATTTTATTAAGTTTTTATAGTTTTTTATAAGTGTTTATAGTTACAAATCTTTAGTGCTTAATAAATGTGTTTTTCTGAGTATCTATCTATCTATCTATCTATCTATCTATCTATCTATCTATCTATCTATCTATCTATCTATCTATCTATCTATCTATCTATCTATCTAGATATAGCTATAGATATATAGATATCTTGAAGAACATCAAGAGAAGGCAGAATCCAGATCAAGGCAAATAGGGATTACTAATTTACCAAACCACGACACAGTTTTAAATCTAGATTAGTTTTAAAAGGATGTCAGTCAGGCCATTAGTTCAAGTAGTCCTCCACTTACGACCACGATGGACTCCCCAATTTCTCTTGCTAAACGAAACATTTGTTAAGGAGAGTTTTGCCCGCCCCATTTTACGACCTTTTTTGCCACCACGAGCCTGGCATGCTGGGACCGCCTGGGAATACACGGCAGCTGGGAAGCATGGGACTTTGGATCGCACGACACCGTGGGGACGGTCGTAAGTGTGAGGACCTGGCATACATCACCTTTCCCCCCCCCAGGGCCGGTAACTGAACGGTTGTAAGTCGAGAACCACCGATCCTGGAGCTCTTGTTTTCCTACCTGGCCTCTCCAGGTATTACACACCTGTGCTCCCAACCCGCCAGGTAAGGACATAGTCCAAGCGTCCGAGACGTTGTAAAACGCCCAGCTGGATCAGCTCCAACCGGCCGGCCGCTCCTCCGCTCCGCCCGGCAGCTGGCAGGGAAGCGGCGCCGGGTGGCTCGGACCGGTTCGGGGTTCGAGAGACTGCGCCAGCCCTCTGCACACGCCCCGGAGCGCCACTTACCCATGCCGAGGTCCGAGGCAGCGGCAGCGGGGGAGGCGGCGTCCCCGTCCAGGAACAGCCCCAGCAAGAGCAGCAGGAGCAGCCGGCGGCCGGGCAGCCCACAGCCGGCTGCGCAAAAGGCGTCTGGATGGGGCGCAGCGGCTCCTCCGGGCGGAGCGCAGCGCAACATGGCCCGGCGGTGCACGCAGGAGCGGCGGCGGAGGCGGAGGCGGGGAGGCGCGGCGGGCTCCGCTTTCTCTTTCGCTTTGCGCCCGCGGGCTGGGCGGGGATTGCGCGCAGGCAGGCGCGGGAGGGGATGCCCTTTGGCGGAGGGGCGGCGGGTCTCTGAGCTCGCGCCTTTGCAGCGGGCGCCAGGTTGGGGAAGGCTGCCGCCCTGGCCACTGGGCGGGGATTGCCAAGGGGGCGAGGGAGGGTCGCCTGGGGCTGGGTTCAGACGACCGCCCGTTTGCACGCGGGGCTAATCACGCGTGCAGAGTCTGCTCGGGGGTTGGGTGGCTTGCGCTCCCGCGGACCGCCTCGACGATCAGCCGCTCTGTACGCGGAGGGAAGGTTCCCAGCCGGCGGAGCGCGACCCGATTTGCCCTTCCGAGTCAGCTGAATGCTGTCGCCTTCCTGGGAACCAGAAGGGGAACTTGCCCTGTTCACACGAACGGTGTAGAGGTTATCTGGGTGCTGCGGGCTAGAGAGGATGGCTTCTGGTCTTTTTTTGTTTATTTTTTAGCTCTTCTTCTTCTTCTTCTTCTTCTTCTTCTTCTTCTTCTTCTTCTTCTTCTTCTTCTTCTTCTTCTTATTATTATTATTATTATTATTATTATTATTATTATTATTATTATTATTATTATTATTATTACTATTATGGATCATCGCACAGTCAGCCAGATGTTCAGACTGGATTTGGCATTTTGTCTACCTATCGAGTCCTTACCCAGGACCTGGGATAGGCAGATGTGGATGTTTGATGGTATTACAGGTATCGTTGCAGGATGGAAGCAGTTCCTAGTAAGGCCGCCTTTTGCAATTGACTAATAGCGAATTTGTCAATGCCAGTGATGTTCAAGTGGTGCTCCAATTGTTTTGGGATTATTATTATTACTACTATTATCATTATTATTATTACTAATATTATTACTATTATTATTAGTAGTAGTAATAGTAGTAGTAGTAGTAATTGTGATTAACACCCAATGAAAGGGTCAAGTGGAAAACAAATAGCCTGATCAAGGAACTGCCAAGGAAGGCAGGAAAACAGGCAAACTATTGTATATAAACATGGAGCCCACTCTGTTCTAGAACTGATGCTGTTCCCTAGTTGGGTCATGAGATGTCTACAAGAAAGCCACCCAGCTCAGAGAGCACCAAGGACTCCATAGTCCTCTTTCTTTCTTTCTTTCTTTCTTTCTTTCTTTCTTTCTTTCTTTCTTTCTTTCTTTCTTTCTTTCTTTCTTTCTTTCTTTCTTTCTTTCTTTCTTTCTTTCTTTCTTTCTTTCTTTCTTTCTTTCTTTCTTTCTTTTTTCCTTCCTTCCTTCCTTCCTTCCTTCCTTCCTTCCTCTATCATCTTCCTTCCTCCCTCCTTCCTCCCTTTCCTCCCTCCCCTCCTTCTATCTCTGTCCCTTCCTATCTTCTTTCCTATCTCTATAATCTTCCTTCCTCCCTCCCTCCCTCCCTCTCTCCCTCCCTTTTCTCCTTCCCCTCCTATCTCTATCGTCCTCCTTCCTTCCTTCCTTCCTTCCTTCCTTCCTTCCTTCCTTCCTTCCTTCCTTCCTTCCTTCCCCCCTCCCTCCTTCCTCCCTCCCTCCCTCCCTCCCTCCCTCTTCTTCACTCTCTTCTTGCACTGCTGATGATGTTCCCTAGTCAGGTTATGAAACGTCTGCAAGTAAACCACCAAGCTCAAGAGAGCCCGCGAGGACTCCGTTGCTAAGCGAGACAATTGTTAGGTGATTTTTGCCCTGTTTTGCGACTTTTCTTGACACGGTTCCTAAGTGAACCCCTGCCCTTGATTAATAACACAGCTGGCAAGTGAATCGGGCTTTCCCCCCATGGACTTGGCTTGTCAGAAAGTCGCACAAGGGGATCACGTGATCCCGGGACGCTGCGACCGTCGTAAGTATGAGTCAGTTGCCTAGGGTCTCTGAATTTGGATCACGTGACCACGGGGATGCTGCAGTGCACCTCTCAATTGGGTTCCTCCCTAAAATTGTTACCTAAAGCAAACATTTGGGCCCCAGGGACCGGTTCCGTGGATAGAGGTTTTTTTCCGTGGACCGGAGGGTACGTGGTTTTGTGTGCTGCCCGCATGTTGCAGATGGGGCTTTGCTTGTTTGTGTGGACCGGTTGCTGGGCCCGGTACCGGTCCATGGGCCAGGGCTATGGGACCCCTGACCTAAAGCTTTCCTAACTCAGAACATCTTCCACCAGTAAAAATACAAAAAGCAGATATTTAGTAATAGTAATAAAGTTGGAAGGGACCTTGGAGGTCATCTAGTCCAACCCCCTGTTCAGGCAGGAAACCCTACACCATTTCGGACAAATGGCTGTCCAGTCTCTTCTTTAAAACTTCCAGTGTTGGAGCATTTACTGCTTCTGGAGGCAGGCTGTTCCACTGGTTAATTGTTCTCATTGGCAGGAAGTTTCTCTGTAGTTCTAGGTTGCTTCTCTCCTTGATTAGTTTCCACCCGTTGCTTCTTGTCCTGCCTTCAGGTGCTTTGGAGAATAGCTTGACTCCCTCTTCTTTGGGGCAGCCCCTGAGATACTGGAAGACGGCTATCCTGTCCCCCCTCGTCCTTCTCTCCGTTAAACTAGACATACCCAATTCTAGCAACCGTTCCTTATATGTTTTAGCCTCCAGTCCGCTAATCATCTTTGTTTCAAAGAACCCCTGTTAAAAATTTTAACTGGGAAGGGTGAGAACGAAACGAGAACCACGAAGAATAATTTCCTAAAAGTCCTGTAAACATTTCAGGGGAAATTCTTAGGAAAGTCAGTTCGATGAGCAGCTGTGCTTCGCCAGTGCAAAATTCTTGCAGGCAGATGTCAAAATCTTCTCTTCCAGACAGCAAACTACAAATAACGTGGAGATGGTTGCTAGGACAAATATTGTCCTGTTTATTCTGGGTGGACAAACACAGTGTCAGGACAGGGATTTTCAAAGTTCCTTTCCAAAGTAATTCAAGGCCAAATGGGAATTCTTATCTGAATTTTGTCCGTACGCCAATCAGCTGACAATTGACATTCTGCATCCGGGTCGAAGCTAAGAAAAAAACCGCAGCAGATCTACAGCTCCGTTTTATCAACTCGAGTTTCTCTCACAATTTCCCTTTTTTTTTTAAAACTCCATCTGCCAAAGGATTCTGCTTGCAAATAATTTTTTTTTAAAAAAAAATCAGAATGGTTATTGTTCATATCTGAATCTTTTGCATGCCAATTGATAACAGAGAAGCAATTTTTACGCATTCTTGATCCTAGTTAAAAGCAAACTTACAATCGTTCGCTTAGGAACTGTTTAAAGTTACGACGGCCTTGAAAAAGGTGTCTTATGACTGTTTTCATACTTACAACCAGTTGGTCACGTGCTCAAAATTCAGATGCTTGGCAACTGACTCACATTTATAATAATAAGAATAATAAAGTTGGAAGGGACCTTGGAGGTCATCTAGTCCAACCCCCTGCTCAGGCAGGAAAGCCTACACCATTTCAGACAAATGGCTGTCCAGTCTCTTCTTAAAAACTTCCAGTGTTGGAGCATCCACCGCTTCTGAAGGCAGGTAGTTCCACTGGTTAATTGTTCTAACTGTCAGGAAATTTCTCCTTAGTTCCAGGTTGCTTCTCTCCTTGGTGAGTTTCCATCCATTACTTCTTGTCCTGCCTTCAGGCCCTTTGGAGAACAGCTTGACTCCCTCTTCTTTGGGGCAGCCCCTGAGATACTGGAAGACTGCTATCATGTCCCCCCCTCGTCCGTCTTTTCATTAGACTAGCCATATCCAATTCCAGCAACCGTTCTTCGTGTTTGGCCCTGACAGTGAGAACAATTAACCAGTGGAACTACTGGCTTCCAGAAGTTGTGGGTGCTCCAACACTGGAAGTTTTCAAGAAGAGACTGGACAACCCTTTGTCTGGAATGGTAGAGGGCTTCTTGCCTGAGCAGGGGGTTGGACTAGAAGATCTTTAAGGTCCCTTTCAACTCTTATTATTCCTTTCGTAATAAGCCGCCTCTCGTGGATGTTTGAATCGGTCTCCTTGCGTACCGCAACAGTTGGATTGGACAGTCCTCGTGATCCTCCCTACAAGGAATCTGTGTTCTATGAATCTGTGTCACAGAGCAGAAGGGAGCTGTTCCATACGTGGAACTTTGCAACTCTTCCTGTTAACAGTCCCAACTGTCGCTCCTCCAACTAAATTCAGATGGCTGACTCGGAACCCCCCTCCCCAAAATAGACAGAAGTTGTGTGTGTGTGTGGGGGGGGGAGGGTGTCACACCTCATGTCGACAAAGGAAGGACCTTGGATTGAGGTGAGAGATGCCGGTGGATTCCCCCTTAGTTCTCCAAATCTTGCCAAGTTCTGTAGGACACGTTCTGCTGAAGTTCTCTGCTCCTTCAGCCAGCTTGAGAGTCTAAATTCTTTACCAGTCCAGGTGAACTTTGCCCCTGGGACTGGTGTTTCTGTTTGATCTGCAGCGTCGTGGGCTGAGTTTGCACAGCTTTTGCTAAGCTCGGTTAGTGAGCTCATTTCAGTTTTGAGGTTAAGGTTTAACACGCTGAGTTTGGCCGAGAGCTGATAAGAAAGTTGAAAGAGAGAGAGAGAGAGAGAGAGAGAGACTTTAACCTTTGCCAAGGGGCTTCCTGGCCCAGCTGAATGTCTCAATTACCAAGTAATTTAGGCTGAGCAAAAAGCATTTATTAAAGGAGATGGAGTGTTTTTATAGGGTACGGAAACAAATGATGAATATAGAATAGAATAGAATAGAATAGAATAGAATAGAATAGAATAAGAAAATATGGAATAGAATAGAATAAAAGGAAAATTATTAGAATAGAATAGAATAGGAATATAGAATAGAATGGAATGGAATAGAATAGAACAGAACAGAACAGAATAGAATAGAATAGAATAGGAAGATTAATTAGAATAGAATAGAATAGGAAGATTAATTAGAATAGAATAGAATAGAATAGAATAGAAGGAAAATTAATTAGAATAGAATAGAATAGAATAGAATAGAATAGAATAAGAAAATATGGAATAGAATAGAATAAAAGGAAAATTATTAGAATAGAATAGAATAGAATAGAATAGGAATATAGAATAGAATGGAATGGAATGGAATAGAATAGAATAGAATAGAACAGAACAGAACAGAACAGAACAGAATAGAATAGAATAGAATGGAAATAGTACAGAACAGAACAGAATAGAATAGAATAGAAAATATAGAATGGAATGGAGTAGAATAGAATTAGAATAGAATAGAATAGAATAGAATAGAATAGAATAGAATAGAAAATATGGAATAGAATAGAATAGAATAAAAGGAAAATTAATTAGAATAGAATAGAATAATAGGAAATATAGAATATAATAGAATAGAACTGGAAGGGACCCTGGAGGTCTTCTAGTCCAACCCTCTGCTCAAGCAGGAGAACCTACACCATCTCAGACAGGTGACTGTCCAGCCTCTTCTTAAAAATCTCCAGTGACGGAGCGCCCACATACATCCAGAAGAGGTGATATGTCATTAATGACACAGGAAAGCAAGGGGTCAAAAGAATGAAAGGCATGAATGACACATGAGAACTGAACGGCAGACAGTATGGCTTCAAGATAATGTTCCACAAATGGCAATTACAGGAACAGAGTCGAACGGGACCTTTGGAGGTCTTCTAGCCCAACCCGCTGCTCAAACAGGAAACCCTGTGGCATTTCGGACAAACAGCACTGAAAAAAAAGGGACCTGTGACCGTTTTTCACCCTTATGACCGTTGCAGCATCCCCATAGTCATATGACTCACATCTGGATGCCTGACTCAAATTTATGACGGTCGCAGTATCCCAGAGTTACGTGATTCCCCCTTTTGTGACTCTTCTGAAGAGCAAAGTCAATCGGGGAAGCCCAGATTCGCTTAACAACCGTGTTATTAGTTTAACAACTGCAGGGACTCACTTAACAACCGATGCAAGAAACGTCAACAAATTTTCCCCCTTAGCAATGTAAACTTTGGGCTCCGTTGCAGTCCTAAAATTGAGGACTGCCTGTATTTTTCTGAGCGCTGGATTTTTTTAAATTTGAAATTGTTTCTGGGAGTTTCCCAAACTTCACCCAGGTGCCAAAATATTTCCACCCTTCTGCTCACTAAAAGAAAAATAGATTTTCCCGTCCTCTGAGAAAAGAATACGGCGTGTCAGGATTTGAAACCTTGTCCAAGCGGGGGGAAAAAAATATTGACAAGATTTCTTTTATTTCCAGGTTGATTTTGTGCACGATGAGCAGTTTCTTCTTGATGCACGAGCTGCATTTCTCTCCCCATCCGAATCTGGTAAATAATAATGTTGGTTTTTTTAACTGAAAGAAGGAAAAGTTTTAATTTATTAGACACATTGCACGGTACAAATCCAGCAATTAGTTATTCTCGTAAAGCGTTGGTCATTCCCAAGAGTTGAAGTTCAACCCTGTCAGAAGATTTCCTTTCCCAAAAACTAAATTTGGTTAGATCAATCTTTGTTGACATTGGAAACTTTCAGACCGGTGGACTTCGACTCCCAGAATTCCCCAGCCAGCACAGCTGTGCTGGCTGGGGAATTCTGGGAGACGAAGTCCACCGGTCTTAAAGTTGCTGAGATGGCTGTGAAAGGGTTGGAGTTTGAGTTCATGGAGTTTGCGCTGGGGAATTCTGGGAGCTGAAGTCCACTCATTTTCAAATTGTTGAGAGAGCTGGGGAATTCTGGGAGTTGAAGTCCACCCATCTTCACATTCTTGAGAAAGCTGGAGAATTCTGGGAGCTGAAGTCCACCGGCCTTCAAATCGTTGAGACAGCTGGTGAATTCTGGGAGTTGAAGTCCACTAGTCTTCAAGTTCTTGAGACAGCTGGGGAATTCTGGGAGTTGAAGTCCATTGGTCTTCAAGTTCTTGAGACAGCTGGGGAATTCTGGGAGTTGAAGTCCACCCATCTTCAGGTTCTTGAGACAGCTGGGGAATTCTGGGAGTTGAAGTCCACCCATCTTCAGGTTCTTGAGACAGCTGGGGAATTCTGGGAGTTGAAGTCCACCCATCTTCAGGTTCTTGAGACAGCTGGGGAATTCTGGGAGTTGAAGTCCACCCATCTTCAGGTTCTTGAGACAGCTGGGGAATTCTGGGAGTTGAAGTCCACCCATCTTCAGGTTCTTGAGACAGCTGGGGAATTCTGGGAGTTGAAGTCCACCCATCTTCAGGTTCTTGAGACAGCTGGGGAATTCTGGGAGTTGAAGTCCACCCATCTTCAGGTTCTTGAGACAGCTGGGGAATTCTGGGAGTTGAAGTCCACCCATCTTCACATTCTTGAGAAAGCTGGAGAATTCTGGGAGCTAAAGTCCATCGGCCTTCAAATCGTTGGGACAGCTGGGGAATTCTGGGAGTTGAAGTCCACCCATCTTCAGGTTCTTGAGACAGCTGGGGAATTCTGGGAGTTGAAGTCCACCCATCTTCAGGTTGCCAAGGCTGAGAAACCCTGGTTAGATAATGTCTGTCCCAACTCGACCCTCCTTCACAGAAAGTTGACGTTCCTCAAACTTCCTCTCCAGCTCCTGTATTTATACAAAGTTAGTGTGTGGAGGTACCCAGAGGTGTTTTTTCGGGAAGGCAACTGGATGTCCTCAGTTGTTTTTTTCCTTGAAAACATTTGCCTTCTCATCCAAGAAGCTTCTTCAGTGGTGTGAGGTGCCTTGTGAGGTGCACCCAGGTGGCACCTCACAATGGCTGTTCCAAGGCCAAGCGAGCTGATTGGTTAAGCGGTTTAATGCAGTCTTCAGAGCTGGAGGAACCCTAGAGATCACCCAGAAGGGGACAAGATGTCCAGGCGTCTCGCCACATGACGGAAACGGGATAACTGAGGTTTCAGGACCAGATTAAGGAATGGGGTAGCTAGGTTAGTATGTGCACAATTTTGGAAAAATGGAGAAACTCCTACAGAGGAGAATATAATTAAAAAAAAAAATACTGGGATGCACAGAAATGGATAGGTTAACATTAAAAATGAAAGGAAAAAGAAGAAACAGAATATTATATGACATGGGACATTATTTTATCAATGGTTAGGCGATAAAAACAGAGGTCAGACAGTTGGAAATATGAATATGTGGATTATGTGAACAGGATTTAATCATAATCATAATGATGATGATGATGATGATGTTGGAAGGGATCTTAAAGGTTATCTAGTCCAACCCCCTGCTCAGGCAGGAAACCTCAGACAAATGGCTGTCCAGTCTCTTCTTCAAAACTTCCAGTGTTGGAGCACCCACAACTTCTGGAGGCAGGTCGTTCCACTGGTTAATTGTTCTGTCAGGAAGTTTCTGAATGGGTTAGTGAATCCTTTGATTGTTATGTAACTAATGCCAATGCGGGCAATTCTATTTTTAACATTTGGAGTGCTATGTCCTAGTCTACGATTGCGTTTCGATAAGATTATTATGAACGTGAGGATGGTTATATTTTAATGCGTGTGTATCCCTAGACCACACACTGTTCAGTGTAGAAATGGAATTTTCTTAAAGTAATAATAATAAGACATTTTTTTAAAAAAAGAGGAATGGGGTAGAATCAGAGCAGGAGAGAAATGGAAATTTGGGGGGTGGTGGGGGGAGAATATAAACCACCATCACCAGGCCCTCGTGGAGCTTTCAGGAAAGGGGGGGGTGAAGGTTCAAGCTTTTTCGTGTCACGCCACTTTGCGTACAACTGGACTTTTCCTGTCCCTGGCCAGACCCAATATTTCATCCCTCTGACCGATGCGGATTTTCAAGACCGCTTGGAGCAGCACCGGAGGGAGACGGCCATCATGCTCCGGTCTTCGGAATTCAACCAGGACAAGACGGCGCTGATCGTCACCAACAGCCCGTTTCCTCTGCTGGTCTCCGGCACGCACCTGGCCACCCCTTTCCAATACTTCCCCAAAGACTGGTTGAGGAGGGTAAGGGGGCTCATCCCTTTCGCCCAACGGGGGAAAAGAACGGGCGAACGAATGAAATGAAGGAATGAAATGAGGCAGGGAGGGAGGGAAGGAAGGAATGAAGGAGAAGATAGGTAAGTAGATGGGTAGGTAGGTAGGAAGGAAGGAGAGGAAGAGAGGAAATAGAAAAAGAAAGAAAAAAGGAAGGAAGGAAGGAAGGAAGGGAGGGAAAGGAGGGAGGGAGGAAGGAAAAGGGAAAGGAAGGAAGGAAAGAAGAAAAGGAAGGGGAAGGAAGGTATGTATGAAGGAAGGAAGGAAGGAAGGAAGGAAGGAAGGAAGGAAGGAAGGAAGAAAAGGAAGGGGAAGGAAGATATGTATGAAGGAATGAAGAAAGGAAGGAAGGAAGGGGAAGATAGGTAAGTAGGTGGGTAGGTAGGAAGGAAGGAGAGGAAGAGAGGAAAATAAAAAAAAGAAAAAAGGAAGAAGGAAGGAAAGATGGGAAAGGAGGGAGGGAGGAAGGAAAAGGGAAAGGAAGGAAGGAAGAAAAGGAAGTGGAAGGAAGGTATGAAGGAATGAAGAAAGGAAGGAAGGAAGGGGAAGATAGGTAAGTAGGTGGGTAGGAAGGAAGGAAGGAAGAAAAAGGAAGGGGAAGGAAGGTATGTATGAAGGAATGAAGAAAAGGAAGGAATGAAGAAAGGAAGGAAGGAAAGAAGGAAGGGGAAGATAGGTAAGTAGATGGGTAGATAGGAAGGAAGGAATGAAAAAATGAAGGGGAAGGAAGGTATGTATGAATGAAGAAAAGGAAGGAAGGGGAAGATAGGTAAGTGGGTAGGTAGGAAGGAAGGAAGGAAAAGAAGAAAGGAAAATAGAAAAAGAAAGAAAAAGAAAAAAGGAAGGAAGGAAAGAAAGAAAGAAAGAAAAATGTCCTCTCACATTTAATAGGAGGGAATCCAGAGAGTAGCTGTATCCTTTACTTTACTTTACTTAATCGGAATAACACAACAGCAGAACTGGAAGGGACCTCAGAGGTCATCTAGCCCAACCCCCTGTTTTAATCCTAAAACTGGATGAACAAAAACAAGTTTGGGGCTTTCCCTAGCAGGTTATACAGAAGTGTAAGAGAAGGACTGGGGATGATTCGGGGTGAGTGTGTTTGCGAATATTGCACAGCCAGGAAAGATACAGGCAGCCCTCGACTTACGACTGGTCGCTTCGTGACCGTTCAAACTTAACGACAGATCCTCCCGGAGCTACTTAAAGACTCCCATTTCAAGTTGCAACACCCACCCGCCTGGTCACATGATCCCATCGTGTGTACCCGGCAACTACTCTGCATGTATTGCTATTGGCTGCATCCTGTGGTCATGTGACCACAATGTATGAACTCCACCCCCCACCCCCCCAACCTGGCATTTAATCCCAGTGTCCGGAAAAAATATAGCCCATTGTGGACAATGGATTCGATTAACGACCGCCACTGAAAAGGTGGTAAAACTGGGCACCGCCACAGGCTGACCCACTTAACGACCAGCCCAACTTAATGACCGTAATTCCGGGCTCAGTAACGGTCGTAAGTTGAGAACTGCCTGTATCCAAGGGACCCTCCCCAACTTCACGAGGGCACTGACGATCTTCCTTTCCCACCCAGCCTTTCCCGCAGAGCTTCCGGGATCAAACCCCTCGTGGCTTGCCCCCGGTGGGGGGCTCATCCAAGGAAGGCCCTGGGATGGAAATCAAAAAGCTGAAAATTCCTGACCAGCTCAGGTACCGACTCTGACAGGCTGTGCATCATGGTTTTTCTTCCCTGCTAAAGCAGCTTTAGAAATGTGGGACCCCAAATCAAGAGCGACCACGGGTGATTCTTCCGAGCTGAGCCCTTCAAGTTTCTCTTAGTAACAATAACAACAACAACAACAACAACAATAAAGTTGGAAGGGACCTTGGAGGGCATCTAGTCCAACCCCCTGCTCAGGCAGGAAACCCTACGCCATTTCGGCCAACTCTTTGAAGTTGCAACGGCCCCGAAAAAGAAGGACTTAGGATCCTAGTTTCACACTGAACGACCCGTTGTAAGCCTCCCCCGGGGTCCACGGGATCAAAATCCAGAGGCTTGGCGACTGACTCATATTTATGACGGTGGTAGCGTCCCCGGGGGGCACGGTATCCCCTTTTTGCTACCTCCGGACAAGCAAAGTCATCTGGTCGTTAGTACTCTTCCTGAGAGTTAGTGAGCCCGCTTGGAAGTTTATCCGTGCTCTCTTTTGAAGACGGCAAAGTCCACATTCTGGGCAGAGAGGACCCATGATTTGAAGGAGGGGGGGGTCAAAGAGGTCATCTACATTAAGACTGAACAGCCCTCCCTCAACAGAGGGGGGTGGGATACAACAATACAGTCCTGTCAGCAGTTCCAAGAAGTTGTCGTCCCTCCATCAAAGTAAAATGAGCTGGAACGGGACCCTACGGAGGCCGCGGGAGAGGGGCCTGTGGCTTCAGAGAAATGTAGGGAAGAACAGGCCGAGGCAAGCCAGGACCCTTCAGGAGTGGGACAGGAGGAACAGAAGAGGCAGAGTTCTGGCAATGAGCAAGGGTCACCCCCACCTGATCCTAGAGAACGGAGAGTGGAGAGAAGGAGGGAACAACGCAGGCAGGCTCAGCTACTCGGGTGGAGAGCGTCCCGCCCTTCTCCACAAGGCACACCTGGAGAGTGAGATTTAAGAAGATGCTGTGGGGAGAGGCATTTGTCGGGAACCAACGCTGATTCCTTGGAGTTTTGTGTGTGTGTTGTTGCTGATCTCTTGTTCTGTGACTTCTGCTTGGAAACCCGGAAACTTGGACCGTTGGACTGGCTGACAACGTTGCTTGGATGCTCAAAGATCTCGGACTGTATTTTGGCTTCCCTTTTGAAACTGCTCAGGCAAGCGTGTATTCACACAGACTCCTTAGGTTTATGATGTACTGTATGTGTCCAGTGCTTTTTTTCTAAAAAAAAAAAAAAAAAAGGTGCCGGAACTCACACACGTCATACAACCCGCCTTGCCTACTCTACAAGGTTCCATCCCAAAAAAGGTGCCGGAACTCCGTTCTGGGCGTTCTATGAGAAAAAAAGCTATGTATGTGTCATTCTTTCCTATCTCCGTGGCCTTGAGTAAATTCCTCTCCTAATCAGACTGTATGTGAAACTGCTTGCAGCCAGAGGCGGCTGAAGGTGTGTGTATGTCTTCCTTTGTTTGGAGGCTGGCCAGAAACGTGGGAGCATTTGGGGAAAATTTAGAGCAATTAAAGGGCGGTTTGAATTGCCAGCTGACTGCATTGCCTCTGTCCTGTGCCCTGGGTCATCACAGAAGGCTCTACACCCAATTGCATTGTCCGGGTGACCCTGAGCACATAGATAAACCTCCAAGTGGCTTCAACGATTCTCAGGAAGAATACTAAACGACCAGATGACTGCAAGGATTATAAATCCTTCCATCTTCCACCATTCGGTCAGAACTGAAGAAGCTTCTTGGATGAGAAGCGAAACATCTTCAAGGAAAAACAAAGTCCAGGTGACTTTTGAAAAAAAAAACACGTCTTTGGGACAACGATGACCTGGATGGCTGAGAATCTCCATAGCAGACATTTACTCTGGGAAATAATTCTTAATTTTTTTTCTTCTCTTTTCAATACGTTCCCATAATTATTCTTAAGAAGGAGCTGCTTCATCTCCACAAGTGCTTTTTTCTGGGCAGAAATTTGAGATAGGGAGATTTATTTTAGTTTTATTTTTTTATTTTTATTTTTTAAAAAAAACCTTTTTAGCAAATCTTTGGTTAGCCGCCTGACGCAGCTCGGTGGCTCAAAGTGTGATTGCTGATGGTGCAAAAAGAGATTGCCTGGTTCTCAAGAAACGTATCTCTTCTTTGAAGCAGGTTTACCAACAAGAAGGATTTCAAAGGCGAAGCCCATTTTTCCAAAAATTACGCCGAGAGGCGTTTGCAAAGGTTGTATCCCCAGTTACACCTTCATTCCAGATTAGGTAAGATGTGGCCTCTTAATGGTTATAGCAGGGGTCTTCAAACTGGGCCCTTTTATGACTTGTGGACTTCAACTCCCAGAATTCCTCAGCCAGCCTCCATTTTGTTTGTTAGAATTAAGGCAGGGGTCTTCAAACTGGGCCCTTTTATGACTTGTGGACTTCAACTCCCAGAATTCCTCAGCCAGCCTCCATTTTGTGTGTTAGATTTAAGGCAGGGGTCTTCAAACTTGGCCCTTTGATGATTTGTGGACTTCAACTCCCAGAATTCCTCAGCCAGCATGGCTGGCTGAGGAATTCTGGGACTTGAAGTCCACAAGTCATCAAAGGGCCATGTTTGAGGGGACTCGTGTGTGGGGGATGGGCCGTGGCGACAAATCCTAACTGTTGGCTTTAATCTTGCCGATACAGCTAGTCCTCTCCTGACAACAGTTCACTTAGTGACCGTGGCCCTGAAAAAAAGGGACGTAGGGCTGTTTTTCACACTCAACGACTGTTGCTGCACGTGATCAAAATTCAGAGGCTCGGCAACTGGCTCGTATTTATGACGGTTGCAGTGTCCCCGGGATCACGTGATCTCCTTTTGCGACCTTCCGACAAGCAAAGTCAATCGGGGAAGGCAGGTTCCTTTAACAACCGTGTGACTATCTTAACAATTGCAGCGATTCACTTAACAAATTATGGCAAGAAAGGCAGGGGGGGAAGGGGGGAAACTCCCTTCATCATTGTCTCGCTTAGCCACAGAAATTGGGAGGGTGTATTGTGGTTGTGAGTCCAGGATTACCTGTATTGTTCCACACCTCTAGACGGAATCTTGCCAAAATGAAGTACGATCTGAATCTACAGTATTCTCTGGGAACTGTTAGGGAGGGCCTGCCTTCACCCTCTTTCTCTCACACATAAGATCCGGTCTACGTTGCCGCTTATTCCTCTGCAATGCATCCCTTCCCTCCTGGAAAATCCCTTTCCCCCCTCCCTCCTCGCTATGTGAGGGCAGTAAATTTCTCATTTAACAACCTAAATTCCAGGCTCAACTGTGGTCGTAAGTAGAGGACCTGCCTGTAAACAGAGATGGCGTCCTCATTTTTCCCTGTGTCCGCTTTTCCTTGCAGATGACTGGAAAAAGCAGCCCCTTCCCCGGATTCAGGGGTGGCCTGCCGCCAAGATTCAGTGGGAGCCCCTGACCCTTTCCTGCCTGACCGAAGTGAAGCCCACCTTTCTTGTCCCCGGAGAAAACGGCTTTAGACACGGAAAAGCTCCTCTCTGGATTGTAAATAACTCAGTGGTATTAAATTCCACCCAATAAAAATCTCAGCTGGCTGACCGTATTCTGATGGGTTTGGTTACTCTGTGATGTGGAGGCTTCAGTTCCTACCAATGATGTGGACCTCTGAGGACGGGTGTGGAATGATGGCCCCTTTATGACTTGTGGACTTCGACTCCCAGAATTCCTGAGCCAATATGGCTGGCTGGCCCCCTTCATGACTTGTGGACTTCAACTCCCAGAATTCCTGAGCTAGTATGGCTGGATGGCCCCCTTCATGACTTGTGGACTTCAACTCCCAGAATTCCTGAGCCAATATGGCTGGATGGCCTGCCCCCTTCATGACTTATGAACTTCAACTCCCAGAATTCCTGAGCCAATATGGCTGGATGGCCGGCCCCCTTCATGACTTGTGAACTTCTACTCCCAGAATTCCTGAGCCAGTATGGCTGGATGGCCCCCTTCATGACTTGTGGACTTCAACTCCCAGAATTCCTGAGCCAATATGGCTGGCTGGCCCCCTTCATGACTTGTGGACTTCAACTCCCAGAATTCCTGAGCCAATATGGCTGGATGGCCCCTTTATGACTTGTGACAGCTGGCTCAGGAATTCTGGGAGTTGAAGTCCACAAGTCATAAAGAGGCCATCCAGCCATACTGGCTCAGGAATTCTGGGAACTGAAGTCCATAATTGACAAACACAGCCTGGAAGACATACTACCCTTAAGGCGTAATTGCAAAGTTGCCTTTATTAGATGCTTAGAAAGGAAGGAACAAACTAAGCTCCTAGCAAGTTCCTACAGGAAGTGTAACAATGTTGGCTGGTTTACGAGTGCATTTTCGGGTTAGGCTGACGAGGCCAGGATCTTCTAGTGCAGAAGCCAAACCATCCTGAAAATGAAGGTGGTTTTCTTCCGAATGGTCAGTATTCATGGTCATCTTCGGCATCAGATCCGTACCTGCCCGTATCTTCTCCAACTTCTTCATAATCCTTCTCCAGAGCTGCCAGGTCTTCCCGAGCTTCGGCAAACTCGCCTTCCTCCATGCCTTCCCCCATGTACCAGTGGACGAAGGCCCGTTTGGCGTACATGAGGTCAAACTTGTGGTCCAGACGGGCCCAGGCCTCGGCAATCGCCGTGGTGTTGCTGAGCATGCAGACGGCCCGCTGCACCTTGGCCAGGTCTCCGCCGGGCACCACGGTGGGTGGCTGATAGTTGATGCCCACCTTGAAGCCGGTCGGGCACCAGTCGACAAACTGGATGGTTCTCCTAGCCTTGATGGCGGCAATGGCCGCGTTGACGTCCTTCGGCACCACGTCTCCCCGGTACAAGAGGCAACAGGCCATGTATTTGCCCCGGCGAGGGTCACACTTGACCATCTGGTTGGAAAACTCAAAGCAGGCGTTGGTGATCTCCGGCACCGAGAGCTGCTCGTGGTAGGCCTTTTCGGCCGAGATAATGGGGGCATACGTGGTCAAGGGGAAGTGGATTCGAGGGTATGGCACCAGGTTGGTCTGGAATTCGGTGAGGTCCACATTTAAAGCTCCGTCGAACCTCAAGGAAGCGGTGATGGAGGACACAATCTGCCCGATCAAGCGGTTGAGGTTGATGTAGGTTGGATAGTCAACGTTGAGGTTTCGGTTGCAGATGTCGTAGATGGCTTCATTGTCCACCATGAAGGAGCAATCCGAGTGCTCCAGGGTGGTGTGAGTGGTCAGGATGGAGTTGTACGGTTCCACCACTGCGGTCGAAATCCGCGGCGCAGGATACACGGAGAACTCTAGCTTAGCTTTCTTCCCAAAACTCATCGAAAGCCGTTCCATTAGGAGAGAGGTGAATCCTGAACCTGTGCCTCCTCCGAAGCTATGGAAGAGCAGAAAACCTTGGAGGCCACTGCATTGCTCAGCCTGGAAGAGAAGATCCTAGCGTAAGTTCCTCGTAGGACTTGTTCATGAAGCATTGAGAAAACGTGGTGTGGGACACACTTGTGGGAGAAGCCCTCTAGGACAAGACCACACATGGTGGTAAGAATGCAAAACCAGGATGAACTGGGTAGATCAAAGCTTAGACTCCATCAGAGTTCAGTAGATCACGGACAACTTTGGAGTTTAGCCTTGACTAGTAGGGATCGTGGTTCAGAGTCCTACTTAAATACTATGTTGGACCAGCAAGGGCAAGACGGTCCTCGGGATCCAATCTTTATTACCTGTCCTCCCTGGGTCAAAAAATGGTGTGACCTAGTGGTCGGGTTGAGAATGGAGACTATCCAGAGGTTGCTAAATTACGGGTATTCATTGACAAGAGGAGACTCAGAGTTGAGTTGGAAAGTTGTTGGGTTAGGAAGGACATCATATTGAAGCTATTGTCACGGCTGGCTTGTATCTAAGATCAGTGTTTGTCAACCTTGGGAATTTTAAGATGGGTTGGAGTTCAACTCCCAGAATTCACCAGCTAGGAGAATTCTGGGAGTTGAAGTCCACCCATCTTAAAAGTCTCAACGTTGACAAATATAGAGCGATCCTCACTTTGAGAGGTCAACCAGGACAACACCTCAATCTATACTTCTTATTCAGCTGCCATGTCACTCAGGTTTAGAGGCTTCGGCATGTTCATATAACCTGCTGGACTGGGCTAATACGGGATTGAAATTTTGAGGGTCCGTGGGGTGTATGAACCAGGTCATTCTGGGAGAACAAACACAGACCCTTCCCATTCCATCAATGGCCCACCAAGGATGTTCACCCTAATGGTCAAGAGTTTGAATGGTGGGAATGCACAACATCTGCAGACCCAGTGTCCTTCGAGTAGACTTCCTCAACTCAATAAGACTACAATACCCATACTTCTCAACCATCAGACAGGAACGATGGGAGCAGAGCCCAGGAGACACTGTATGGAGAAATCCTGAAGGAGTGCAGCTTTATATTTATTATTTATGCTTTTAGACTTGCCTCTTCTCTGAAATCTTTAGGAAATCTCCATGGAAGAGGCTATAACAACTCCCCTAAAAGGTAGACTTGCTGGTTGAAAGCTAACGAGATTTGTGATTTTGCTGGCACTTGATATGGTTCTTCCAAGTTCTAGGCCTGAACTACGATGCTACCCTCCCCCGTTTTTAACTTCAAGAGGAGCATCACGGAACAGCCTTGGCCCAGCACGGTCTACCTGAGGCGGCCAGGGACCTGGTGCGCTGCTCACCATTTTGCGAATCCTATCCAGCACGGTGTCGATGATTTCTTTTCCGACAGTGTAGTGACCTCGGGCATAATTGTTGGCGGCGTCTTCTTTGCCGCTGATCAGCTGCTCCGGGTGGAACAGAGAGCGGTAAGTCCCACAACGGATTTCGTCTGTAGAGAGAGGGATATAGGAGACTAACGAGTCCCATGCCAGTTTCAAGAGCAAACCATTCAGATAGGTCACACCACACCGCAACGGGACACACAGCTGCAAGCCAACCCACCCTTGAAGGGTCCATTCTGGTTTTGCATTACTGTACAACAGTGGTTCTCAACCTGTGGGTCGGGACCCTATTTGGGGTCAAACGACCATTTCACGGGGGTCGCCAAACAACGCAGTCCGTCATTTTTTCCCCCTTTTCCTTAGCTGTGCTACTCCCTTTTATTCTATTGGCTTTGGAAAGCCAATAGAATAGACTCTCTTGAATAGAGTCTCATTGTATTGGCTTTCAAAAGCCAATAGGAATTGTCCAGGCTTTCTCTGCCCTGCTGAGCCCGCCAAAAGTCCCATTCTGCAAACAGTGCTGCATCAGTTGAGTAGTCCTTGACTTACGACCGGTTGAGTAGTCCTCGACTTACGACCGGTTGGGGGTCGTGGCATTAAAAAGGTTGAGAACCACTGCCATACAGGTAGTCCTCGGCTTACAACATCTCATTTAGCGACCGTTCGAAGTGACAACGGCCTTGAAAAATGTGACTTCCGACCGCTTCTCACACCTAAACGACAGTTGTAGAATTCCTGCGGTCGTGCGATCCAAATTCAGATGCTTGGGAACTGGTTGTTGCTGTGTCTTGGGATCAACGTGATCCCCTTTTGTGAGCTAAGTCAATGGGGGGGGGGGCAAAGCCAGCTTCACTTAACAGACGGGTTACTAATTAATCAACCGCAGTGATTCATTTATCAACAGTGGCAAGAAAAGTCCTAAAGTGGGGGCAAAGCTCACTCAATAAAGGTCTCATTTAACCACAGAAATTTTCGGCTCAATTGTGGTCGTAAGTCGAGGACCACCTGTATTTCTCTTGACCTCTACTACAGAGGTTCCCTCACCTTTTGGGCACCAGGGACCGTGAAGAGAGGTTTTTTTCCATGGACTGGAGAGCGTGTGGTTTTGTCTGCTGCCTGCATCTCGCTGGCATGCCGCGGCCCAGTACAGATCCACAGATTGGGGGTTTGGGGACCCCTGCCTTAAATCACAGTTTAGGTTAGCCCAAGAGTCTTACGTATTTGGGGCCAGTGGCACGCACACAAGATAGCTACTGCAATGGGGGAACCTGGCTTTATAAATCACGGTTTACAGTTTAGCAAGGGGAACTGATCCAATTGTAGCTTAGTCAACCAAACAGGATTAAATGAATGTATGAATAGAATAGAATAGAATAGAATAGAATAGAATAGAATAGAATAGAATAGAATAGAATAGAATAGAATATAGAATATAGAATATAGAATATAGAATATAGAATAGGATTACAGAATAGAATAGAATTAGAATTAGAATAGAATATAGAATAGAATAGAAATACAGAATAGAATAGAATAGAATAGAATAGAATATAGAATATAGAATAGAATAGAATAGGATTACAGAATAGAATAGAATTAGAATTAGAATAGAATATAGAATAGAATAGAAATACAGAATAGAATAGAATAGAATAGAATAGAATAGAATAGAATATAGAATATAGAATAGAATAGAATAGGATTACAGAATAGAATAGAATTAGAATTAGAATTAGAATAGAATAGAATAGAAATATAGAATAGAATAGAATAGAATAGGATTACAGAATAGAATAGAATTAGAATTAGAATAGAATAGAAATATAGAATAGAATAGAAATACAGAATAGAATAGAATAGAATGAATATAGAATATATATAGAATAGAATAGAATAGAAATACAGAATAGAATAGAAATACAGAATTCTGCCTTACTTCCTTCTTACAACCATCCCTCCATCCATTCATCCTTCTATCCTTCCTACTTTCTTCCTTTCTTCTTCCATCCATCCATCCATCCATCCATCCATCCATCCATCCATATATCCTTCTATCCTTTCATCCATCCATCTTTCCATCCATCATCCTTCCACCTTCCTTCCTTCCCTCCCTCCCTCCCATCCACATTACCCAGTACCTATGACTGTTGGTTCCAGATCTATAAACACAGCTCGGGGAACATGTTTCCCAGCCCCCGTTTTGCAAAAAAAGGTCTCAAACGTAGCATTGGCTTGGCTCGGCCCGTTGGTGATAGAGATGGTCCCATCCGGCAGGATGTTGTGTTCCAGGCAATACAGCTCCCAGCATCCGTTTCCCATTTGGACCCCGGCCTGACCGATATGGATGGAAAGACACTCCCTCTGGAAGAGAGAGACGTACGGAGAGCGTGACACACAGATGGGTGGACTTCAACTCCCAGAATTCCCCAGGCAGCTTGCTTTAACATGGGTGGACTTCAACTCCCAGAATTCCCCAGCCGGCATGCTTTAACATGGGTGGACTTCAACTCCCAGAATTCCCCAGCCGGCATGCTTTAAGATGGCAGACTTCCGCTCCCAGAATTCCCCAGCCAGTTAGGCTAGCTCAGTGTTTCCCAAACTTGACAATTTTAAGGCATGAGGACTTCAACTCCCAGAATGCCACAGCCAGCGTTGCTGGCTGTGGAATTCTGGGAGTTGAAGTCCACATGCCTTAAAATTGTCAAGTTTGGGAAACACTGGGCTAGCTGATGCCCACCCAGCTTAAAATCGCTGCCTTGTGGCTGCAGAACTCTGGGAGTTGAAGTCCACCCCATCTTAAAAGTTGCAAGGTTGGAAAACACTGTTGTGGGGACACAAGACCTACAACCATGAGGATGTATTTAATCGCTGGAGGTGTTTAAGAAGAGACTGGACAGACCCTTGTCTGAAATGGTCTAGTAGGGTCTCCTGCTTGAGCAGGGGGTTGGGCTAGAAGACCTCCAAGGTCCCTTTCAACTCTGTCTATGTTCAATCTTCTTTCAGTTTAAAACTGCCAAAGTTTTGTAATTTGGGCATTACAGCCATCAGTCCATTTGAGGGGAACCTGGGTGGTCTTATGTCTCCCAAACCAGGGAATTTAAGCAGACTCAAAGAGTTCAGTGTAGGATAAAAGCCACACTTTCTGTCCAAAAATGTTGGCCATGCCTTGTTTGGAAGGTCAGATCTGCCCATATTTTTTTCATCTTTCCAGGCTATGTTACTCCTTCCAATAAATATTGCTGAGCATTTACTCTCCCTATCTACGATCTGTTGCAACCCACGGCCAGCAAGGCTAAGATTAAAATGTTCTTACGCCCCCCCCATTAGTCATTCTTTGATTTATTAAATTCGGATCCCACCTTTATTACTTTTTAAGGAATGGAAGGCACCACCAAACAGACCTCCTTCGTCTTCCATTATTTTTCTGGGCCATTTATGCCAATCCCTGCTTCCTCCCCCCAACTTATGTTAGTTTAATTCATTCTAAAGTCAACGCCAGTGTCTTCTGAGATCACATACCATTGTGAGAAAACACAATTCCTTCCGGTTTCTCCTTTTTCCGGAGAAAAGAACTCCTCCATCAGCATTCCACCAGCTGCCTTTTTCCCCGCCTGGGACTTTTATAACAGAAGGCAAATGGACGCAGCTGTAAAGATGAATTCGTTTAAGAGCGCAGGTCTGCTTTCCAAGAAAGATTGGGCTGAGTTCACACAACAAGCAACATCTGGCTTGCAGGGAAGGGCGGTTTGGGGGTTCCCTGGGATGTGGGAATCCAGCTGTCGTTTTTGTTGCTTTTTAAAATGTCGTCGTTGTTGTTTTAAATCTTGCTAATGTTCTTTTTATTGTTTAGTGTGTTGCTAGTTAGCTAGCATTGGTGACTTTCCTTAGTTTGGTAATGAAACGTGTGGAAGGAAACCACCAAGCTCAGAGAACATCAGGGACCCCACTGCCCCCCTCCTCCTCCTCCTCCTCCTCCTCCTCTTCATGATGTTCCCTAGTTGGGTCATGAAACGTCTGCAAGGAAACCATGAAGCTCAGAGAGCACCAAGGACCCCCCCCCCAATGTTGTTAGCTGCCCAAAGTCTCATTGGTGAGGTGTGTGATCATATCCATCCATTGAATAAAAAAAAAACAAATTTTTACAGTGCTGTCAACAAGGTTTATTTTATTTAGTTTTCTCTGGTTGTTTGGCTGTGGCCCAACATGTGATGTTGCCATCCTGGTTTGTTTAGTTCAATTTAGCCCTCTTGGAAGCAATCACCCCAGTCTTGTAGGGTTGAGTGTAGGCGTCATTTCTCAGAAGCCCAGTCTGTGGTTGGATTCACACGGCATGTGCAGCCCCTGGTTTGGCTAATCATAGTTTTGTGAAGGAAGAAGAGTTGGTTGAGTTTTCTCAACCAGCCAAAAAGCTAAGCCGTAAATGTGGTTTGTGAACGATCATGGCTTGATGCACACAGCCCCTTAAGGTGAAGCCAACCAGGTTAGATTAAGGTTTAGTGGACAGTGTGAACCAGGCCTGCCTCTGGCATGGGAAGATGCGATAAACGGGCTCATGCTGGAAAAAATATGATCTTATGTAGACATGGCATCGTTCATCCATGTGACTGTGTTCACATAATATGCTTAGCTGGGTCAATAGCAGAATCCCCACAATCGGCTAAATCTGGTTAGTTTTAGCTTTGGTTTGTTTTTGTGGCTAGGTGGATAGTGAGATATCTGGCATGTTTGGGTTGGCTTAATGCAGTGGTTCTCAACCTTTTTAATGCCGCGACCCCCAACCGGTCGTAAGTTGAGGACTGCTCAACTGGTGCAGCACCGTTTGCAGACTGGGACTTTTGGCGGGCTCAGCAGGGCAGAGACAGCCTGGACAATTCCTATTGGCTTTTGAAAGCCAATAGAATTAGACTCTATTCAAGAGAGTCTATTCTATTGGCTTTCAAAAGCCAATAGAATAAAAGGGAGTAGCACAGCTAAGGAAAAGGGGGAAAAAAATGGCAGACTGCGTTGTTTGGCAACCCCCATGAAATGGTCGTTCGACACCAAATGGGGTCCCGACCCACAGGTTGAGAACCACTGGCTTAATGCAAGGACGTCTAACATTGGCAACATTAAGATTGGTAGACTTCAACTCCCAGAATTCCTCAGCTGACTGGCTGGGGAATTCTGGGAGTTGAAGTCCACAAGTCTTAAAGTTGCCAAAATTGGACACTCCTGGTTTAAAGTTTTGTGCCAAGCCAGAAAATGAGTTAGTAATTGGGTTAAGTATGCTGTTACCTGACATTATTTACCTGAAGTTGTTCCTAGCTCAGATTTGAAGACTCAAGCAACATACTTGATTGATTGAAGACTCAAGCAACATACTTGATTGTGGTTTAATTAAGTGGAACACATGAAGGTGCCTGAAGATTTTGTTTCCTCAGCTGTTCCTCAACAATTACAACCAGCCAGGGCAGAACAGGAAAGCGTCAAAATAGTTGTATCTCCTTACTTCATACTTGTGATGAAGGGTCTTTAAGGGCTGAATTGTTTTTTAATGGTTGTTTTAGGTTTGTTTTTTAATTGCTTGCTTATTCTACACTGCTCAGTCTCATTTGTGAGAAGGCTGGCAGTATACATTTGATGAGAGATAGATAGATAGATGATGGCTAGATGATTGATAGATAGGTGATTGTTAGATGATTGATAGATGATGGATGGATAGATAGTTCGATAGATGGATAGACAGTGGATAGATAGATGACAGATAAATAGATGATAGATAGGCAGACAGACAGACAGAGACAGACAGACAGAGGATAGTTAAATGATAGATGGAAGATAAATGATAGATAGATAGATAGATAGATAGATAGATAGATAGATAGATAGATAGACAGAGACAGACAGAGAATGACAGATGACAGGTAGAAGATGAAATATAGATGGATAATAGGTAGATAGATGAAAGATGGATGGATGGATGGTAGACAGATAGATGATAGGTAGATAGATAGATAGATGATAGATGGAAGATAAATGATAGATAGATAGGTAGGTAGGTAGGTAGGTAGGTAGGTAGGTAGGTAGGTAGGTAGGTAGATAGATAGATAGATAGATAGATAGGCAGACAGACAGACAGATGATAGCTATATAGATGATAGATGGAAGATAAATGATAGATAGATAGATAGATAGATAGATAGATAGATAGATAGATAGATAGATAGATAGACAGACAGACAGACATATGACAGGTAGAAGATGAAATATAGATGGATGATAGGTAAATAGATGAAAGATGGATGGATGGATGGTAGACAGATAGATGATAGGTAGATAGATAGATGATAGATGGAAGATAAATGATAGATAGATAGATAGATAGATAGATAGATAGATAGATAGATAGATAGATAGATAGGTAGGTAGGTAGGTAGATAGGCAGACAGACAGACAGATAGATGATAGCTAGATAGATGATAGATGGAAGATAAATGATAGATAGATAGATAGATAGATAGATAGATAGATAGATAGATAGATAGATAGATAGATAGATAGATAGATAGACAGACAGATGACAGGTAGAAGATGAAATATAGATGGATGATAGGTAAATAGATGAAAGATGGATAGATGGATGGATGGTAGGTAGATAGATAGATGATAGGTAGATAGATAGATGATAGATGGAAGATAAATGATAGACAGATAGATAGATAGATAGATAATCCGCATTCTAAATTCCAGCAAGTAATGGAACAGCCACAGTATCCAGAGACTGCACAATGCCCTAAGCTTCAAGAAAACCTAATCATGATTTAAAGCACCGCCTTTGACTCTCCTGCATGAGGCCAGCCAAAATTTGTCAGTGGAAATCTGGATTTTAAGCTTGGGGGCCCCAAGCTACAATTTATGTTTGTTTGTTTTTTGTTTTTTTAAATGGGAGTTCGGCTAATAAATTCAGCAAATGTTTTTGAGCAGAGAGTGTAAATTAGGAGAAAGCTGGAATGCAAACTTTTTTTCTTGGGTTTACTTTTCTTTCCATTTATGGAGCACAAAATTAGATTTTTTTGGGGGGGGTGCGAATCTACCTCCTTTTTCCTTCTGGTTAATAACAAACGGCACAAATGCCGTTTTTGTTTTATCTCGGAAATTGATTTGCAAATCTGAAACCAGAACTAGAATTACTGTAAATAATTTGGACCAGATCCGGGACACTCATCCGCTTTGTCCTTCGGCCTTCAGCTCTGCTCTGGCCTAGATTGCGTGTCCTAGATTGCTTTGCGGTCACGGAGATTCATAAGTCCTTGACTTATAACTGTTCATTTAGCGACGCTTCGAAATTACAAGGGCACTGAAAAAAGTGACTGATAACTGATCCTCGAACAAACCGTCACAGTATGGATGGAAACTAATCAAGGAGAGAAGCTAAGAACTAAGAAGAAATTTCCTGACAGTTAGAACCATTAACCAGTGGAACGACTTGCCACCAGAAGTTGTGAATGCTCCAACACTGGAAGTTTTTAAGAAGACATTCAACAACCATTTGTCCAGCAACCGTTCCTTACATGTTTTAACCTCCAGTCCTCTGATCATCTTGGTTGCTCTTCTCTGTACTCTTTCTTGAGTCTCAACATAGTAATAGTAGTAAAGTTGGAAGGGACCTTGGAGGTCATCTAGTCAACCCCCTGCTCAGGCAGGAAACCCTACACCATTTCGGACAAATGGCTGTCCAGTCTCTTAAAAACTTCCAGTGTTGGAGCATTCATTGCTTCTGGAGGCAGGTTGTTCCACTGGTTAATTGTTCTCACTGTCAGGAAGTTTCTCCTTAGTTCCAGGTTGCTTCTCTCCTTGATTAGTTTCCATCCGTTGCTTCTTGTCCTGCCTTCAGGAGCTTTGAAGAATAGCTTGACTCCCTCTTCTTTGGGGCAGCCTCTGAGATACTGGAAGACTGCTATCATGTCCCCCCTTGTCCTTCTCTTCGTTAAACTAGACATACCCAATTCTAGCAACCGTTCCTTATATATTTTGGCCTCTTTTTTACATGGTGGTGACCAAAACTGGGTGCAAAACTGGAAACCTTGATTGGCTTCCATCCGTTGTTTCTTCTCCTGCCGTCTGGTGCTTTGGAGGATAGCTTGACTCCCTCTTCTTTGGGGCAGCCCCTGAGATGTTGGAAGACTGCTCTCATGGCACCCCTGGTCCTTCTTTTCATTAAGCTAAAAAGAACAGATGCAGCCTTCAGTTCTTCTATGCATCCATGCGATCAATCATGGTGTGGGGGTGTCATCATTCTGCATGTCCTCCCTTTGAATATATCCCTCACCCCGAGAGATTTAAGCAGACTCAAAGAGTTCAGTGTAGGATAAAAGCCACACTTTCTGTCCAAAAATGTTGGTCGCGCTGTGTTTGGAAGGTCAACCTGTGGCCAGATCTGCCCATATTTTTTCATCCTTCCAGGCTACGTTACTCCTTCTAATAAATCATTGCAGACAGCAGGTATCAGGAGAATTCTAGCAAAACAGAACAACCGTTAAAATGATAAGGAATCCTCAGTGGGCCTGGGAGAATCCTAGTAGAGGTATACCTCCTACGTGTGGCCACAATGGAGCCCAACCTTTCTGTCGCTAAATGAGACAGTTGTTAAGTGAGTTTTGCCCCATTTTACGACCTGGCTTGTTACAGCAGTTAAGTGGATCCCTTCAGTTGTTCAGTTAGTGACATGCTTGTTAAGGGAATCTGTCTTCCCCATTGTCGTCGTTTGTCTGCAGGTCATACAAGGGGAAGCTGGGACAGTGCAACTGTCATAAATATGAGTCACTTGCCAAGTGGCTGCCCTGTCAATGTGGGTGGGAGTGTTCTTTGTGGTTTTAGGCTGTTGTTTAAAAGGTAAGCCGTGTGTATATAAACAGCGACTAAACCCTTCTCCTTTCTAGCACTGATGCTGTTATCTAGTTTGATCATGAAACGTCTGCAAGAAAACCACCCAGCTCAGAGAGCACCAAGGATCCCACAACTCCTCCTCCTCCTCCTCCTCCTCCCCCCTCCCTCTCCCTGCAAACTCTACTCCCTTCTAGCACTGATAATAATAATAATAATAATAATAATAATAATAATAATAATAATAATAATAATAATAATAATAGTAAAGTTGAAAGGGATCTTGGAGGCCATCTAATCCAACCCCCTGCTCAGGCAGGAAATCCTATACCATTTCGGACAAATGGTTGTCCAGTCTCTTCTTAAAAACCTCCAGTGTTGGAGCATTCACCGCTTCTGGAGGCAGGTTGTTCCACTGGTTAATTGTTCTCACTGTCAGGAAGTTTCTCCTTAGTTCTAGGTTGCTTCTCTCCTTGATTAGTTTCCATCCATTGCTTCTTGTCCTGCCTTCAGGCACCTTGGAGAATAGCTTGACTGCCTCTTCTTTGGGGCAGCCCCAAAGAAGATACTGGAAGGCTGCTATCATGTCCCCCCTCGTCCTTCTTTTCATTAAACTAGATATTCCGAATTCCAGCAGCCATTCCTTATATGTTTTAACCTCCAATTCTCTGATCATCTTTGTTGCTCTTCTCTTGACTCTTTCTAGAGTCTCAGCATCTTTTTTACATTGTGGTGACCAAAACTGCATGCAGGATTCCAAGTTGGCCTCACCAAGGCCTTGTAAAGTGGTATTAATGCTTCACCTGATCTTGATTCTATCCCTCTGTGAAGGCAGCCCAGCACTGTGTTGGCCTTTTGGGCAGGGATCATAAAGATCATGTTCCTTAGTTAGGTAATGAAACATCTGCATGAAAATCACCAAACTCAGAGAGCACCAAGGACCCCACAGTCCTCCTCCTCTTCCTCCTCCTCCTCCTCCTCCTCTCCACAAATTGCACTCCCTTCTGGCATGATGTTACTACTTAGGTCATGAAATATCTTCAAAAAAATCAACCAAGCTCAGAGAATACCAAGCATATCACAGTTGTTGTCGTTGTCGTTGTCGTTGTCGTTGTCGTTGTCGTTCTCCTCCTCCTCCTCCTCCTCCCTGCAAACCCTCCTCCCTTCTAACACTGATCATGTTCCCTAGTTAGCTAATGAAACGTCTGCACAAAAACCTCCAAACTCAAAGAGGACAAAGGACCCCCCCCCCACAGTTCGGTATTCCTATGATACTCGTGGCAACAAAGGCTGGCTGTGGCCAACTCTGTGGGTCAGACCTGGTGTCATCAACCAGAAAAAGAAGAAGAAGAAGAAGGAAGAATTAGAAACTCAAGAGAATTTGCTTTAATGGGGACCTGCATCACGTAAAAGCCAGCAGCCTTTTCTCCTTCACATTTTTGACCGGCATCCGAAGTTCCCCTTAGCTCAAGTTCCTCGGGGGCCGAAACCAAGAAGAAGGACGAGAGAGAGAGACGGGAAGGACAAGGGGAGAAAGAAAGAGAACGACGGTTGGGGAGCTTCGGGAGACGGAGGAGAGAGACCGTCTCTTGTGCTTGACGTTGGACAGTCCCATCTCCGAAGACCTGAAGGTAGGGTTGAGGCCTTCTCCCCGGTCACCTCTCCTGACCCTTCCCTCACTTCCTCCGGCCGATTTGAGCCATCAGCTGAGCGTTGCTGGCCGCCTTCGCTCTCAGGCTCTTTGCTTTGGCGATGTTGAAGAGGATGTTCATGAGGTTGGTTGGGACGTCCAAGGAAAGAGTAAATTTAGCCCGCCGGTCGTTCTTGCCTTGGTTGTGGGACACCTTCCCTTTTGCCTGGCCGAGGGAGACGTAGCGCGTGACGGCCGGGAAAGTCCTTTTCTCCTTCTCTGCCCGGATGTCCTCGTAGGAGTCGGAGTCTTCCCCTTCCAGAGGGATGACGAAGGCCCTCTTCTCCAGGACCGAGTTCTCACCCATGAGGTCCTTCTTGGCCTGGGAGAGAGCGGAGTTGAGACAGCTGAAGATGGACTCGGCGTTGAAGGACGAGCTGGTCTTAACGGTGGAGAGAACCAGCAGGAGGAGCAGAAGTCTTGAGGGGTGCATGGTACCACGTAGCCTGTGCCACCAAAGAAGGAGAGAAGGTTTAGGAACATGGGCCCTGGGCAGGACTCTGGCCAAATTGCTGGGGGAGCTGAGTCCATACAGGTAAGTCCTCAACTTACGACCACAACTAAACCTTAATTTCTGGGGTTAAGTGAGACATTAGTTGAGTTTTGCCCCATTTTACGCCCTTTCGCGCCACAGCTGTTATGCGAATCGCTGCCGTTGATCAGTTAGTAACCCGGTTGTTAAGTGAATCCGGCTTCCCTATGGATTTTGCTTGTCGGAAGGTCGCAAAAGGGGATCACGTGACCCCCCCCGGTCACAAATAGGAGTCAGTTGCCAAACACCTGAATTTTGATCACGCGACCCTGGGGATGCTGCTTGCGAAAAACGGTCCTAAGTCACATTTTTTCAGCGCCGTTGTAACTTTGAACGGTCACTAAAGGAACGGTTGCAAGTCAAGGACTACTTGTATATATGGTTCTGTACAGCAGACTTACAGCAGTTCGTTTAGCGACTGCTTAAAGTTACAACAGGACTGAAAAAGTGACTTAGGACCGTTTTTCACAGTTACGACCTGTTGAAAGAAAAATCTTCATCGAGGTCCAGTCCAAGCTGGGAATAATCAAAATGGAGACTGCTTTAGAAAGAAGGTTGCAGTTTATTGAAGAGGAGAGCCAGACAGAAAGATGGCTCTGGAAGAAAAGAGAGAGAGCACATGTAGGGAGTGGGTTTTTATACCTTCTTGAGCCTTTTGTTTGGAGTTGTTCCTGTGGCGTGAACTTTGACCTGAGTCTGAGGGTGCCTTTCTGGTATTCTGATGGTGGTGGGTTAATCCTGTTATGCTTCCCTGGGGCTGCGGCTGATGGCTATGTCCTGTGTTGGATTTTTGGGGTGTGAGGGATTGTTAATTCTAGGGATCTTGGTCTTTCTAATCCCATCAGTTCTAAGCTTCCTGGCTCCAGTCTTTCTGAAAGGATGATCACCTCTGCATTTCTGCAGACCTGGTTTCTGTTTGGGGTAAAAAGACTTGTGGGGTGTGTGTGTGTTGGTTTCTGCCTTTTAAGATCCTTTGGGGAAATATAATATTCTGCCTTTTTAATATCCCCCCAAATATTTCTTTCTCTGGATTCTTCCCACAGCTCATTGTGCATCCTGTGGCAACATGGTCAACATTCAGCCACTTGGGAACTCGTTCACGTTCTTATGACGGTCGCATTTCCTGGGGTCACATAATCCCTCCTTTTGCGACCATCCGACTAATGAAATCAATGGGGAAACTAGATTCGCTTTAGGAAGTGCAGCGATTCCCTTCAGAACTGTGTCAAGAAAGGACGTAAAACGGGGCAAAACTCACTGAACAACCAAAACTCACTTAGCAACCAAAACTCTGGGCTCAGTGGTGGTCATAGGTAGAGGACTACCTGTCTGGATTTTGAAACAGCTGTCCGGTATGGCCACCTCACCCAAACCCTTTTCTTGGTCCAGAAGGGTGAAATCTAGATTTTTACATTACGACTTTCTAAGTTGCTCCAGAGATTTGGGGGTGGATGTTTTTCCTCACCAAATTCAGACAATAAAAGCCAGATGAATAAAAATCCAGATGCGTTTGTTGGGTATCCCTTCGCAGCCCATACAGATGCCGAAGGGAAACTCGTGGTTGCCATGACTTACGAAACAGGTTTGTTTTCAAGACAAACATAAAACAATTTAGCACAGAGACGAGCCTTGCTTTTAAGGGTGCCATTATCATAAGTGGGAAGCTGATAGTCTTTGGGTGGGGGGAAATGTGGAGGAGGAATGAAATGTAACGTTCTCAAATGCTCCAGATTAAAATAATAATAAGAAGCTGAAGAAACAGTGGACCACCTGGTAAGCTGTTGCAAGAAGATTGCACAGACTGACTACAAGCAGCAGCATGACAAAGTAGCAACAATGGTGCATTGGAAGATCTGCAAAAAATATCATTTGCCTGTAAGCAAAAACTGGTGGGATCATAAAACAGAGAAAGTCATAGAAAATGATAAAATTAAACTGCTCTGGGACTTCAGAATTCAAACAGACAAGCACCTGCAACATAACACCCCAGACTTAACAATTGTCGATAAGAAAGACAAAAAAGTCTGGATAGTGGACGTGGCAGTGCCTGGAGACAGCAGAATAGAAGAGAAAGAACTGGAGAAGATAACAAAATACAAAGACCTACAAATAGAAATAGAAAGACTGTGGCAAAAGCAAGCAAGGGTAGTACCAATAGTCATAGGCGCCTTGGGTGCAATCCCAAAACAACTGGAGCACCACTTGAACACCATTGGCATTGACAAATTTGCTATTAGTCAATTGCAAAAGGCGGCCTTACTAGGAACTGCTTCCATCCTGCGACGATATCTGTAATACCATCAAACATCCACATCTGCCTATCCCAGGTCCTGGGTAAGGACTCGATAGGTAGACAAAATGCCAAATCCAGTCTGAACATCTGGCTGACTGTGCGATGATCCATAATAATAATAATAATAATAATAATAATAATAATAATAATAATAATAATAATAATAATAATAATAATAATAATAATAATAATAATAATAATCCTTCTTTGAGCTTTCCGTCGGCTTTTTGCAGTGATTGGGCGCCACCTGGTGGCTTTTCTCTAGCACTGCAAGTCAATTCACCGTCCCGTCAATTAAACGTGGGTTAGTTTATGGCTAGCCAATCTTTTTTAAAGGGATCTTTTGCCATTGGCAGATTTTATGAAAAGACAGACACTTTCATGCCTTTTAATCAACTTTGTGAGTTGGCAAAGATGGCACCCCATTTATTCGGAAAACAGAACTTCGTAGGCAGTGCATGGCCTGCCGAAATAAATTGAAAAGAAATCAAATGTTGATGTACGTTTCTAGTAACATTTGCGAAGGTGTCGCAACTGATCACCAGCTGAATGTGAGCCGGCTTTCTTTCTTTCTTTCTTTCTTTCTTTCTTTCTTTCTTTCTTTCTTTCTTTCTTTCTTTCTTTCTTTCTTTCTTCTTTCTTTCTTTCTTTCTTTCTTTCTTTCTTTCTTGTTATTTCTTTTCTCTCTCTCTTCTCTCTCTCTCTTTCTTTTCTCTCTCTCTCTCTCCTCTCTTTATTTCTATTTCTATTTCTATAATTTCCTTCCTTCTTTCTTTCCTTCCTTCCTGTCATTCCCATCTCCTTCCTTCCCTCCCTCCCTCCTTCCTCTCATTCCCATCTTCCTTCCTTCCTTCCTTCCTTCCTTCCTTCCTTCCTTCCTTCCTTCCTTCCTTCCTTCCTTCCTTCCTTCCTTCCTCTCATTCCCATCTTCCTTCCTTCCTTCCTTCCTTCCTTCCTTCCTTCCTTCCTGTCATTCCCATCTCCTTCCTTCCTTCCTTCCTCCCTCCCTCCCTCCCTCCCTCCCTCCCTCCCTCCCTCCCTCCCTCCCTCTTTCTTTCTTTCTTTCTTTCTTTCTTTCTTTCTTTCTTTCTTTCTTTCTTTCTTTCTTTCTTTCTTTCTTTCTTTTTCCAAGTCCAGAACATGTTACATGAAAAAGAGAAATACAGGCAGTTCTCAACTTACGACCACAAGGGAGCCCAAAATTTCCCTCGCTAAGCGAGACATTTGTTAAGTGAGTCTGGCCCCATTTTACGATCTTTCTTGTCACATTGGTTAAGTGACTCGCTGAAGCCCCTAACCCAATCGAGCTTCCCCTACTGACTTTGCGCGTCAGAAGTTCGCCAAAGGGGATCACGTGACCCTGGGGACACTGCGAGCGTCGTAAATGTGAGTCAAGTCGCCAAGAGAACGAATTTTGATCCCGTGACTGCGGGGCTGTTGCAACGGTCGTAAGCATGAAAAGCAGCCATAGGTCACTTTTTTCAGGGCCCTTGTGACTTTGAACGGTCACTAAATGAGTCATCATAAGTCGAGGACTACCTGTAGCCTGGAATTTAAGCCAGCATCCTAGAGAGACAAGAAACTCGTCTTTCCTGGATATCCTCAACGGTAGCTGAACCACCGCTGGCCAAAGATAGGGCAAAACTCACTTAACAAATGGTTCACTTAACGACAGAAATTTTGGGCTCAGGGGTGGTCGTAAGTGGAAGACCACCCATATCAGGACTCTGCATAGTCGAAATTTATCAAAGGGGCGAATAAAAGCGTTTAAGCAAATTGGGTTTCATATTTCTGGTCCAATTTTTTTTTTTTTTTTACTTATTACTTTATTGTTCAAGGGTCTCCCATCACGGAGTAAGCGAAGCCCTTTGAATTCCGTCAGTCTAAAGTTCTTTTTCCCAAATTCCCTATGGATTCCTTATGGATTTACGAATCTTACCCTTTCTTTGGTATAAACCCCCGCATATAATTTCAGTGCTTTTTAAATCTTCGCTCTGCTCTCTTTACTCCACCATAAATTAGCACGAGAAAAAACACATTTGTTAAGAGAAAAGCACTCTCAAGAATTCCTCCCTCCCTCCCTTTCCTCCCTCCCTCCTTCCCTCCCTCCGTTTTTTCCTTCCTCCCTTTTTCCGTCTTTCCTTCCTCCCTCCCTCCCTTTTTTCTTCCTTCCTTCCTCCCTCCCTTTTTCCTTCCTTCCTTCCTTCCTTCCTTCCTCCCCGTCCCTCCCTCCTCCCTCCCTCCCTCCCTTTTTTCTTCCTTCCTTCCTTTCTTCCTTCCTTCTTTCCTCCCCGTCCCTCCCTCCCTCCCTTTTTCCTTCCTTCCTTCCTTCCTTCCTCCTTCCTCCCTCTCTCCCTCCCTTTTCCTTCCTTCCTTCCTTCCTCCCTCCCTCCCTCCTGCCTTCCTTCCTTCCTCCCTCCCTTTTTCTTCCTCCCCCCCTCTTTTCCTTCCTTCCTTCCTCCCTCCCTTTTTCCTTCCTTCCCTCCTTCCTTCCTTCCTTTTTTATTCCTTCCTTCCTTCCTCCTTCCTCCCTCTCTCCCTCCCTTTTCCTTCCTTCCTTGCTTCCTTCCTTGCTTCCTTCCTTCCTTCCTCCCTCCCTCCCTCCTTCCTTCCTTCCTTCCTCCCTTTTTCCTTCCTTCCCTCCTTCCTTCCTTCCTTCCTTCCTTCCTTCCTTCCTTCCTTCCTTCCTTCCTCTCTCCCTCCCTTTTCCTTCCTTCCTTGCTTCCTTCCTTGCTTCCTTCCTTCCTTCCTTCCTTCCTCCCTCCCTCCCTCCTGCCTTCCTTCCTTCCTCCCTCCCTTTTTCTTCCTCCTTCCCTCTCTTTTCCTTCCTTCCTTCCTTCCTTCCTTCCTTCCTCCCTCCCTCCCTCCCTCCCTCCCTCCCTCCCTTCCTGCTGCTTTACCCTGTTGGCAAATATCACAAAGCCGAAAACGAGAAGAGTCTTCAGATAAACCTTCTCCATCTCTTTCTGTCTCTCCCAGTTTATTGTAGCCAACAGAGATTCTGGGTTTAACCAGCTTTCTCTTTTTTGCACTTTCTGATCTATTTTAGGGAGAACGCAGGCTTGCCCATCTGACGGATGTCTGAATCAACCTGGCTGGTGGCTTCACATCTGATAAACGTCGCTAGCCGTCTTTGACGGTTGCCCGTCCAGTTGTATCAGAAGCGTTTGTCTCTCTTTAATGAATCTTTAATGAACCTTCTACTAATTAATTCTGTTTTCTCAACCTTAGCTGGCTGGGGAATTCTGGGTGTTGAAGTCCACACCTCTGAAAGTTGCTAAGGTTGAGAAAAATTGACTTAATTGCTCTGTCTTCTTTCGGCACTCTGTAGAGGCTCAGGAGACATCAGATCAAGAATGTGTCGAATTCAAATCTCAAAGAGAGATCCTGTTATATGCCAGCCTTTCAGACCCTGTTCCTCAGCTACCTCAAAAAATAAATAAATAAACACACTCATGCCTTAAAATGTGCATATCTTAAACGTGTATAATTTTAAAAAAATAATAACATGTGCATAGCTTAAATACCTGTATGTGTATTCTTTAAAGAAAATGATAACATGTACATATCTTAAAATGTGCATATCTTAAATGTGTATAATTTAAAAAAAATAATAACATGCATGCCTTAAAATATGCATAATCTTAAATACCTGTATGTGTATTCTTTAAAGAAAACAATAACATGTACATATCTTAAAATGTGCATATTTTAAATGGGTTACGTAAAAAATAACATGTATGCCTTAGACATGTCCATGCCTTAAACATGTGCGTCCTTAAAACATAACTTGTGCATGTCTTAAAATGTGCAGATCTTTATCTATAAGAACAATACATGTGCATTCTTTAAACATATGTATACGTAAAAATAATAACTTGAGCATCTTAAAAATGTACATTCTTTAACTATGTCAAAGTCAAATATTTCATGGAGTCCAAAAACAATACACCTTTAAATATGTGTACACTTTAGAAAATAATAGCAGGTGCCTGTCTTAAGATGGGCATATCTTAAACATGTGTATAGTTTAAAAAAATGATATGAACATGTCTTAAAACATGCATCCCTTGAACATGAATGTAATGTAAAGGAATAACATGCACGCCATAAAAAATGTACCTACCTTAAAATAATGTATGCTTCAAAATAATAACATAGAATAAAATGCCACTTTGGAACTAGATTCTTGGAATGAATTTAAGGGACTAAAAACATCTTAGAGGGGAAATAAGAGAGGTAAAATATTGTGTTTCCCAAAATTATTTCGGATGCTGTTGCAAAAGTCTTCGGATGTCGAGGAAGCTCCAGTATTTCTGGAGCAAAGTTTTGCTCGCAACTGGTTTGAAACTGGTTCGGGATAGGAAAAATCTCCCTTCATCCACTTCAAGGATGCTCCTTTGGATATTTCCTAATCAGAATCTCACCTCTCCTTTTGATCCTCTTTTTTGAATATTCTTTTAACCATATATCTTCTGGCTAATTAAAGCAGGAGAGTCAGCTGTTCCCCCCATTGCTTTGCACCTCTTTTATGTTGGCAAAAACGGGGGTTCCCCTCTCCAGATTGTTCCTTCCTGATCATTTTTAAAGCATCTCTGTAGCTCTCTTCTCTGCCTCCCGACGCCCTGCTCGTCTCTTTCCAAAGATTAATGCAACAATAAAGATTGCAATTTCAAAGTCCACTCTGCCAAATGGCAAACACATCTTCCCTTCCATCCCTTGGGCAAAACTCCCCAAAAGTGAGTGACCGACGTCCTCTCTTTCAAATCGGCTTCCAATTAATTTAACTTTGATCCCTTCCTCACCTGTCTGGTGGCTCTGCGATCCGTTCAGGTAACTATTTTATTTTTTCTTATTTTTTTTTTTTTTTGCAAAGTTCCCAGGTTTCTCTCCCCCCCCCTAGAAAAGCAGGCGATGCAAAAAAAAAAAAAATGCACATACCTGAGACGGTCTCGGGAAGCCGAGGTGCGTCTCTTGTCTTGCTTAGTGGCGAAGTCCGGTCTTGACGGTCAAGACTGAAGGCATCCCAGTTGGATCTGAACTTGATCAGATGTGTGTCTCCCCTTGGATTTATTTTATTTTGGTTTTATTTTGGGGGGGGAAGGGAGGAGAAACTGCCTTGTGTGTTCTCTGTGGAAGCACTTCCTTTCTCCTGCCCAGCCTTGGATATTTTTTTTTTACATATATAGATATATATAAATATATATATATATATTTATACAGGGGGGAACGGAGAGAGAGGAAATGATATGTTAATAGCTTTAAAAGGATCTCCTTGGAACGAGATGATGCCAGCTAGTAACGTCACAGGACAGAGATGCCATATATATAATATATATATATATATATATTAGGATGGGAGGGAATTTTATTACAGGTCTTATCGCTGGCACCGCTTAAATGTATCCGTTGTTTTTTCTTTTCCTGCTGATCTAGAGTCCTGCAAGGTGTAACCGACACAATCCAGAGATCAGAGGGCGTTTTCCGAAGATGCAAGACTTGGGGGTGTCTTAAACCAGCCAGTCCTCAACTTACAGCCATTCGCTTAGCGAAAGTTCAAAGTTACGACGGAACTGGAAAAATGCGAATTTAGGACCGCTTTTCACCCTTAGCGACGGTTGCAGCCTCCCCAGTGGCGACGTGATTTACATTCGGGGGCTCGGCAGCCGGTTCCTACTTACGACGGTTTGCCGTGTGCCCGGGGTCCTGTGACCCCGCTTTGCGACCTACCAACAATGGGGAAAGGCGGATGCGTTGAACAGGCGGATGACTAATTTAACCGCGGCAGGGATTCACTGAACAAATAATTCTGTAAGGGTCTGCTGCCTGAGCAGGGGGCTGGACTAGAAGACCTCCAGTGTCCCCTCCCACTCTGTTATTCTGTTATTCCGGATCCATTTCTGTCAGGGTTGAAGTGACCTGACTTCACCTTCTTGGAGGTGGATCTTTGGCCAGGAAGGAGAGGTTGAGGGTGATCTTGAGGATTTTCCAGGGCGGATCTGAGATCACCTACTACCAATTTAAACATGGCGGACTTCAACTCCCAGAATTCCTGGATTTCTCACACTTGGCAGTTTAAAGGTGTTGGACTTCAACTCCCAGAATTCCTGAGTTTCTCCAGCCTGGCTAGTCCCCCACCCCAAAATTCATTCTCAGGTCCATGTCTTGTCATGTTTGAGGACTCTTGCCAACTTTTGGGGAGGCCTGCCTGCAAGGAAGTCAGCATATTTCCAGGCTGAGAGTTCTAGTCCAAGGGTAGGCAACCTTGGCTCTTTTATGACTGTTGGACTTCAACTCCCAGAATTCCTGAGCCAGCAGGGCTCAGTTTGGAAATCTCTCCCTTTCCCCTCAGCGTGGCTGGCTCAGGAATTCTGGGAGTTGAAGTCCACGAGTCATAAAAGAGGCAAGATTGCCTACCCATGTACTAGGGGTCTTCACACATGGCCCTTTTTTGACTCGTGGACTTCCAACTCCAGAATTCCTCAGCCAGCATGGCTCAGCTTGGAAGCCTCTCCCTTTCCCCTCAGCATGGCTGGCTCAGGAATTCTGGGAATTGAAGTCCACGAGTCATAAAAGAGCCAAAAGACGAGATCCTTCCATTCCCCAAGTTTTTAAGAAGGGACTAGACTAGAGGTAGGAAACCTTGGCTCTTTTATGACTGGTGGACTTCAACTCCCAGAATTCCTGAGCCAGCATGGGGGAACTATGGCCCCCTCATGACTTGTGGACTTCAACTCCCAGAATTCCTGAGCCAGCATGGGGGAACTATGGCCCCCTCATGACTTGTGGACTTCAACTCCCAGAATTCCTCAGCCAGCATGGGGGAACTATGGCCCCTTCATGACTCGTGGACTTCAACTCCCAGAATTCCTCAGCCAGCATGGGGGAACTATGGCCACCTCATGACTTGTGGACTTCAACTCCAGAATTCCTGAGGCAGCCTGGCTAAACTTGGAAACCTCTCCCTTTCCCCTCAGCATGGCTGGCTCAGGAATTCTGGGAGTTGAAGTCCACCAGTCATAAAAGAGCCGAGGTTGCCTACCCCTGGTCTAATCCCACCTTAGACCTGAAAGACCTGCTGGGTGATTGGCCAATCACCAGGAGATGGTGAGTTCTAGGCATGAAAGCCAACTGAATGACTTTGGGCCAGTCCCTCCCTCTCAGTCTAGCCCACCTCACAGGACTGTTGTCGTGAGGAAAATAGGAAGAAGGCGCATTTGCTATGTTCGCCACTTGAGTCACTTTTAAAGTAATTCAAGCGGGAGAAAAATCTAATAATAAAATAAAGAATACGTTCTAATGCAATGGCACAATCACATCTAGCCTGGAGCAACCTGGGCTGAGAATTTTTATTCTGATTTCAGGGCAGTTGGTCGGAAAACAGGATTGCAAAAAAAAAAAAGGGGGGGGGGAAACACAAGTGAAGGGAACTTTTGCTGTAATTCGGAATGAAAACGGTTTTTGCAAAAACGGGTTTTTGCTACGGCTACCTCACCTCATCCCGTCAATCTGGGGGGGTTTCTAGCTACCTCACTAAGGGGGAACAAATTGGTTGAGATTGCTTGCTAATTTTCACCTCTTCTGCTCCTAATGCATTTGGAAGAGTCAGCTAAGTGGGCACTAATGAGCCTTCTAACCTTTCAGAAAATATCATTTTTTTTTTCAGAAGGGGGGGGAGGTCAAAACCAAAATAAATCAGAGCTAGGAAGCAGTGGATCAGTCTGCTGGGGTCTCTGAGGATGCCTTTTCCTCAGCAGGGGGTTAGAGAATCTATGAAGCAGATATTGTGAATATATTCATTTTAAACGGGATGAGGGTGCTGGTTGGTATTTGTCTGCTCTAAAAAAAAGCTTCCTAACGGTGGGAATAATTAGCCAGTGGAACAGCTTCCCTCCAGAAGTTGTGGGTGCTTCATCACCGGAGGATTTTTAAAGAAAAGACTGGACAGCCACTTTGTCTGGAATGGTAGAGGGTCTCCTGCTTGAGCAAGGGGCTGGACTATAAGACCTTCAGGGTCCCTTCCAGCTCTATTCTGATTGATTGAAGACAGATATAGATAGATAGATAGATAGATAGATAGATAGATAGATAGATAGATAGATAGATAGATAGATGGGTGGATGGATGGATAGATGGATAGGTAGACATAGTAGATGGATAGATAGATAGATAGATAGATAGATAGATAGATAGATAGATAGATAGATAGGTAGGTAGGTAGGTAGGTAGGTAGGTAGGTAGGTAGTGGTGGATGGATGGATAGATGGATAGGTAGACATAGAAGATAGATAGATAGAAGATAGCTAGATAGATAGGTAGGTAGGTAGGTAGATAGGTGGGTGGGTGGATGGATGGATAGATATAGTAGATGGATGGATGGATGGATGGATGGATGGATAGATAGATAGGTAGGTAGGTAGGAAGGTAGATAGGTGGGTGGATGGATGGATAGATGGATAGGTAGACATAAAAGATAGATAGATAGGTAGGTAGGTAGATAGATAGATAGTGGGTGGATGGATGGATAGATGGATAGGTAGACATAGAAGATAGATAGATAGGTAGGTAGGTAGGCAGATAGAATAGATAGATAGATAGATAGATAGATAGATAGATAGATGGATGGATAGATGGATAGGTAGACATAGAAGATAGCTAGACAGACAGACAGTGGGGGGGGAGGACTATGAATATGCATGGAGTTTAGTTAGACATGACAATACTGAACCTAGTGTGTGAACCAAGGTTATTGAAATAAGAGATGATAAGAATTGGCGGTTGGAGAACTGGAGGGAAAGCCTGCATTTCAAACTAATTGGAGAATGTGATTTATGACTGTTAATTAGAGGAGGGAATGATGCTTGGATACTATGTGCTCAGGGGAGGGGAATTCAGATTTTGGCTTTGACTGTTAGTGCCCCACTATGCTGCTCGATTAAAGATTCTTTAAGGTAAACAATGCCTCAAGGTTCTTTAAAGAGTTTCATCTGTCGGGACCACGACACAGGGACTATCTCCATGCCTTTGGGCACCTGGATTTCAAGACTGAACAGGACCGGCTACCATGACGGTTCCTGCTTTCGTCAGGAGCCACATCCTTTTTCCAAATGGATTTATTAACACAAATGTTGTTTACAGAATATTTCCAGGGCAAGCGTCCAGCTCTTTCGCCATCTGTACAGTGCAGGAGAGGACTTATCTTTGCCCTTCCCCAGGCTGCCTGTTTGCTCTGCAGACGGTCACCTTCCTGGGGAGAGGAGGAAAAACAAAGAAATAAAAATATTTTAAGCCAGCCGGGAGAGTGAGAAAGAGATAGCATACGGGCGTCCGCCAGCTGTTCGGCCCTCCGTCCTTAGGAAGCGTGGATGAAAATTCAGCTTTAAGAGGGAAAAAAAGATGTTAAAAAAAAGGTCTAGTGGTTAAGGCAGTAGGCGAGAAACCAGGAGATGGTGAGTTCTAGTCCTGCCCTCGGTGTGAAAGCTGACTGAGTGACTTTGGGCCAATCAGCAGGAGATGGAGAGTTCTAGTCCTGCCTTAGGGATGAAAGCCATCTCGGTGACTTGGGCCAATCACCAGGAGATGGAGAATTCTAGTCCATGAAAGCTGACTGGGTGACTTTGGGCCAGGAGACAGTGAGTTCTAGTTCCACCTTAGGGATGAAAACCATCTCGGTGACTTTAGACCAATCACCAGGAGACAGTGAGTTCTAGTCCCACCTCAGAGACGAAAGCCAGCTGGGTGGCTTTGAGCCAATCACCAGGAGATGGAGAGTTCTAATCCCGCCTTAGGGATGAAAGCCAGCTAGGTGACTTGGGCCAATCACCAGGAGATGGAGAATTCTAGTCCTGCCTTAGCCATGAAAGCTGACTGGGATGAAAGCCACCTCGGTGACTTTAGACCAATCACCAGGAGACAATGAGTTCTAGTCCCACCTCAGAGACGAAAGCCAGCTGGGTGGCTTTGAGCCAATCACCAGGAGACGGTGAGTTCTAGTCCTGCCTTCGCTATTGGTCCAAAGTCACCCAGCTGGCTTTCAAGGCTAAGGCGGAACTAGAACTCCCTGTCTCCTGGCCCAAAGTCAGGACTAGAACTCACTGCCTCCTCGTTTCTAGCCTGCTGCCCTGGTCTATTCCTCATTATTGATTCAATATTATCGACGCCTCGATATTCCTCGTGCATTTGAGAATTTTTGTGAAAAAGCTCATTTTCTCTCCCCACCCCCACCCTCAATGTTGGGATCCAGCTCACCTTTTCCCCCCTGGCACGTCCGCTCACACTCTTGCTTCGAGGGGAACCGGTTCCCGTTGCCGCCGCAGCCTCCGTAGATAAAGGGACGGCACGAGTCCGTTTCTGGGTGGAAATACCACACCACCACATACTGCAGGCAGGCGCCCTCGTCCATCGGCAAGGCGCAGGGACCTGCAAGGCGAGACGAACCCCAAGGCCCCAAAAGTCAGACCGCTAAGCTGGAGGTAGGGGGAGACCTTAAGACCTTCGCCCAGCTAGAGGAAAAAAAAGCCAGAGTACGGACAGCCCTCAACTTATAGCAGTTCATTTTGTGACCGTTCGAAGTGACGACGGCAGTGAAAAAAAATGAGGTAGGACCGTTTTTCACAGTCACTGCCACTGCAGCATCCCCGTGGTCATGAAATGAACATTCGGAGGGAGGGAGGGAGGGAGGGAGGAAGGAAAGAAAGAAAGAGAGAAAGAGATGAAACAGGGAAGGAAAGGAAGGGGAGGGAAGGAAGGAAGGAAAAAAGGGAGGGATGAAGGAAGGAAAGAAGGAAGGGAGGAAATGGAAGGAAGAAAAAAGGGAGGGATGAAGGAAGGAAGGAAGGAAGCGACGGAGGGAGGAAGGAAGAGAGGAAAGGAAAGAGAGAAAGAGATGAAACAGGGAAGGAAAGGAAGGGGAGGAAGGAAGGAAGGAGGGAAAGAAGGGAGGGAGGGAGAAAGTTGGGAGGGAGGACAGAAGGAAGGAAGGAAGGAAGGGAGAGAGGGAGGGAGGGAGGGAGGGAGGAAGGGAAGGAGAGAGGGAGGGAGGGAGGGAGGAAAGTCGGGAGGGAGGAAGGGAGGACGGAAGGAAGGGAGAGAGGAAGGGAGAGAGGGAGGGAGGAAGGGAGGAAGGGAAGGAGAGAGGGAGGGAGGGAGGAAAGTCGGGAGGGAGGAAGGGAAGGAGGGAGGGAGGGAGGAAAGTCGGGAGGGAGGAAGGGAAGGAGGGAGGGAGGGAGGAGAGTTGGGAGGGAGGAAGGAAGGACGGAAGGAAAGAAGGAGAGAGGGAGGGAGGAAGGATAGCCTACCATCCTCTTTCACTTTTTCCCCTTCCTTCCTTCCTTCCTTCCTTCCTTCCTTCCTTCCTTCCTTCCTTCCTTCCTTCCTTCCTTCCTTCCTTCCTTCCTTCCTTCCTTCCTTCCTTCCTTCCTCTCTTCATCCTTCCCTTCCCCTTAGCCGTAGAGGTCATCCTTGCTTAACGTTAAGGCTGCCCTGTTAAGCCACCATTCACAGTTATGATGGCACCGAAAGGGTCACTTTACAACTGGCCCTCATACCACAACCGTTGCCGCACCTCCCCATGGACACAATCGCCTCTGCGCCCATTTACCAGCCAGCTACCCCCAAGCAGAGTCCAAGGCGAGATGCCCGCAGTAAAAAAAAAATAAAAACAATTTTTTTATCGCCGTTCTGTGATGTCTCGCACAAGGAGCACGGCGACTCTCTGAACCCCCAAACGGGAAGTGAGGTTGTAACCCCAGGCCGGTCGCGTGATTTCTCACTTAGCGGCCGGCCACCGAGCGACAGAGCGGCTTATCCCAATTGTGGTTCTGAAGTGAGGACGTTAACGTTGGTTACATCGATGAACGGATGAAGGCCGAGAGCGTCTCCCCGCCGCCAGTCCGGTACCTTTCTGGTCCCCTTCTGTGGTTTTGCCCAGGGGGTCTCCTGCTGGACCTTTGGACATGGGGGCCTCCCCTGCCATCTGGTGGACCTCTGCCCAGGATCTGGCAGCGGATTCTGCCCGCCGTTGGGCGGCACGGATGCTTTTGTCTGCAGGAAACGAGGAAGAGGAAGAATCGGAAAAGCGGCCTCTTCGTGGCGCAATCCGATCGCAGCAAGAATTCCTCTCCACCTTCCCCCATCTGGCATCCTCGGGGCACCCTGAGAACGATGGACAGCCAGATCCAGGATATATAACAGAAGAAGAGAGTCGGAAGGGAGACTTCTCTCTTCCCATTGGAGGGTTCCTCTTCCGCAACTCACCGTCACAAACTGTGAAGGCAGACCAAAAAAAAAAAAAGGGGGGGGGGTTTGAGCTGTATTTGCAATACAGGAGCTTTTAAAGCGATAAAGTTTTATAAAGTTATAAAGGCTGGTGCCAAAGGAAGCTTATGTTTTCTATTCTATTCTACTCTACTCTATTCTACTCTACTCTATTCTACTCTACTCTACTCTACTCTACTCTACTCTACTCTACTCTACTCTACTCTACTCTACTCTAGTCTATTTCTATTCCTGTACTCTATTCCAGTGGTTCTCCACCTGTGGGTCGGGACCCCATTTGGGGTCGAACGACCATTTCACGGGGGTCGCCAAACAACGCAGTCCGCCATTTCCCCCCCCCCCCCTTTTCCTTAGCTGTGCTACTCCCTTTTATTCTATTGGCTTTTGAAAGCCAATGGAATAGACTCTCTTGAATAGAGTCTAATTCTATTGGCTTTCAAAAGCCAATAGGAATTGTCCAGGCTGTCTCTGCCCTGCTGAGCCCGCCAAAAGTCCCATTCTGCAAACGGGGCTGCACCAGTTGAGTAGTCCTCGACTTACGACCAGTTGAGTAGTCCTCAACTTATGACCGGTTGGGGGTCGCAGCATTAAAAAGGTTGAGAACCACTGGTCTATTCTATTTCTTATTCTATCTCTCTCTATTTCTGTTTCTATTTCTATTCCCTATTTTCTATTCAATTCAATTCAATTCAATTCTATTCTATTCTATTCCATTTTTTTTAATGTTAGTATTTGTAAAATTTATTAGCTGCCCACCTTACCACAAAGTAACTCTGGGTATGGTTAGATTTGCACAGAAGATCCCATGTCAAGGGGATCTGAGTTTTCGGGGATCGCTTGGGACACAATGATTATACTGGTGCAACCATCTTATTAATGTGCCCACGAAGCAGGTCTGATGTGATCCTGGCCTCCATGTACACTAGAGCAGTGTTTCTCAACCCTGGCAACTTGAAGATGGGTGGACTTCAACTCCCAGAATGCCGCATCTGTCTCAAGCACTTGAAGATGGGTGGACTTCAACTCCCAGAAGTCCCCAGCTGTCTCAAGAGCCTGAAGATGGGTGGACTTCAACTCCCAGAAGTCCCCAGCCAGCCTAGCTGGCTGGGGAATTCTGGGAGTTGAAGTCCATCCATCTTCAAGCTGTGAAGATTGAGAAACTCTGCAGTAGAGAATCCAAAGCACAGAGCCAGGGCTGTGATCGGAAAATAAATCACAGACTTTGTCACTCTGCATTCTGCTGGCCAGAGGGAGGTGCAAATTAAGATTCTGCAGGAAAACCATCCCCACCCACCACTAAGGTCAGGGGCCGCCCGCCCGGCTTCTGCTCCCATCTGTCTATGATCAGGCTGGGTTAAAAAAAAAAAAATGCTTGTTAAATTTCCTTTCCCAGTTGGGGATGTGCTGGCATTCAAATTGATCCAATTTAATATCCTTACCGTCCTTCCTGCTCAGCTCGGCCCTGACCATGACCTTCACGTCTTCTGCCTGGGTGGACAAGCACAAAAGCTGAGCTTAAGAATCCGCAACAGGGATGTTCCGGTCAGTTTCCCTCCCTTCTCACACGTTTCTTTAGCCCCATAAGTGTGCAAAGCAAATGGGACGCTGGCTCTGGTCTGGGGGGGGGGGGGGAAACGACAGAGGGAAATTCAACTGTGCTTCTCAGCTCAGGAAGTGGGACCATCACATCCCCTCCAAATGGACAATTGGCAGCAGGATTGGGCTGTCATCAAAAGCCACAAATTTTATTTTCTGCAGCGTTTACGACCAGAGAAAAGAGAAAAAAAGAAAGAAAGAAAGAAAGAGGAAGGAAAGAAGGGGAGAAAGAGAAAGAAAGGAAGAAAGAAAGAAAGAGGAGAGAGGGAGGGAAAAGAAAGAAAGAGAGAGAAGGAAAGAGAAAGAGAGAGATAAAAGAAGGAAGGAAGGAGGGAAGAAGGGGAAGTGGGTTATGAGAGAAAGAAGGAAGAAAGAAAAGAAGGAATTGGAAAGAGTGAGAGAAGAACGAAAGAGAAAGAAAGGAAGAAAAAGAGTGATGAGGGAAAGAAGGGAGAAAAGAAAGAGGGAAATAAGGAGAAAGAGAGGGAGAGATGAAGGAAGAAAAGAAGGGGGAAGAATGATAAGAGAAGGAAGAAAAAGAAGGGAAGGGAAAAGAGGAAGGAAGAAAGGAAGGGAAGGAAGGAAGGAAGGGGAAAAAGAGAGAGAGGATGGCAGGCTGGAAGGAAGGAAGGAAGGGAAGGAAGGAAGGAAGGGGAAAAGAGAGAGAGGATGGCAGGCTGGAAGGAAGGAAGGAAGAAGGAAGAAAGGAAGGAAGGAAGGGAAGGAAGGAAGGAAGGAAGGGAAGAAGGAAGGAAGGGGAAAAAGAGAGAGAGGATGGCAGGCTGGAAGGAAGGAAGGAAGGAAGGAAGAAGGAAGGAAGGAAGGAAGGAAGGAAGGAAGGAAGGAAGGGAAGGAAGGAAGGAAGGGGAAAAAGAGAGAGAGGATGGCAGGCTGGAAGGAAGGAAGGAAGAAGGAAGGAAGGAAGGAAGAAAGGAAGGGAAGGAAGGAAGGAAGGGGAAAAAGAGAGAGAGGATGGCAGGCTGGAAGGAAGGAAGGAAGGAAGGAAGGAAGGAAGGAAGGAAGGGAAGGAAGGAAGGAAGGAAGGAAGGGAAGGAAGGAAGGAAGGAAGGGGAAAAAGAGAGAGAGGATGGCAGGCTGGAAGGAAGGAAGGAAGGAAGAAGGAAGGAAGGAAGGAAGAAAGGAAGGGAAGGAAGGAAGGAAGGGGAAAAAGAGAGAGAGGATGGCAGGCTGGAAGGAAGGAAGGAAGGGAAGGAAGGAAGGAAGGGGAAAAGAGAGAGAGGATGGCAGGCTGGAAGGAAGGAAGGAAGAAGGAAGAAAGGAAGGAAGGAAGGGAAGGAAGGAAGGAAGGGAAGGAAGGAAGGAAGGGGAAAAAGAGAGAGAGGATGGCAGGCTGGAAGGAAGGAAGGAAGGAAGGAAGAAGGAAGGAAGGAAGGAAGGGAAGGAAGGAAGGAAGGAAGGAAGGGAAGGAAGGAAGGAAGGGGAAAAAGAGAGAGAGGATGGCAGGCTGGAAGGAAGGAAGGAAGAAGGAAGGAAGGAAGGAAGGAAGGAAGGAAGGAAGGAAGGAAGGAAGGGAAGGAAGGAAGGAAGGGGAAAAAGAGAGAGAGGATGGCAGGCTGGAAGGAAGGAAGGAAGGAAGGAAGGAAGGGAAGGAAGGAAGGAAGGGGAAAAAGAGAGAGAGGATGGCAGGCTGGAAGGAAGGAAGGAAGGAAGGAAGGAAGGAAGGAAGGAAGGGGAAAAAGAGAGAAAGGATGGCAGGCTGGAAGGAAGGAAGGAAGGAAGGAAGGAAGGAAGGAAGGGAAGGAAGGAAGGAAGGGGAAAAAGAGAGAAAGGATGGCAGGCTGGAAGGAAGGAAGGAAGGAAGGAAGGAAGGAAGGGAAGGAAGGAAGGAAGGGGAAAAAGAGAGAGAGGATGGCAGGCTGGAAGGAAGGAAGGAAGGAAGGAAGGAAGGAAGGAAGGAAGGAAGGAAGGAAGGAAAGAAGACTTCTCCACCCTTCCATCCCCCTCCTCTCTGTATTTCCTGCCCTGCATTTCCAATTCAGCTTCTGCCCTTCCAGGGGAGCCTCACAGCCTGCAAGTCCTTCATTCCCGCCTCTCCCAATAAAACCACATTTCCCACGGCAGCCTCGATCCGCCGTTCACCAGGATGCTCCATTCCTCAGCGGTTTCCATCAGGTCCCTTCCTGAACCTGCCATTTCCCCCAAAAGCTGTCGCGCGCATTCCTCGGCCTGGTTCAATCCTGACAGACAGACAGACAGACGGAGAAATCCTGCAGAATGACACCTAAAACCGCCTGACTGAGATCGATCCATGGGGTTTATCCCTGGACAAACGACTTGTTTAGCAACCGTATAAAATTACGACGACACTAAAAAATAAAAAAAAATAAAAAAAAAAAAAAATCTACGGCCATTTTTCGCACTTTTGTCCACTAGGGCGTCCCGAGGGTCACGCGATCCCAATTTTTGAACGTTTGGCAACCGACTCGTATTTAGGATGGTTGCAGTGTGTGTGTGTGTGTGTGTTTGTGTGTGGTGTGATCCCCTTTTGTGACCTTCTGACGAGCAAAGTCAGTGGGGGTAGCCGGACTCCCTTAACAACCGCACGATTCATTTAACAATGGCAGCGACTCGCTGAATGGCCGTGCCCAAAAAAGGTCACAAATCTGGCAAGCGCCTCCCTTAGCGGAGGGAATTCTGGTCTCCCGTGGGGCCGTATGTCCGAGGACGACCTATAAGCTGAAGGAAGATCAACTTACAGAAAGTCCTGGTTCTCCTTTTTCTCCCTTCCGGCCAGGCAAGCCTTCTTCTCCCTGGTAAAAAGAGGCCCCGTCATCAGACTAGTCCTGAAAGGAGTTGAGGACACCACCCCAAAAAAAGACCAAGCCCTTTGTCGTAAGAGTTTGAATGAGGAGTTCCTTCTTCTAGATCAAAGGTGTCCAACCTTGGTAACTTTAAGACTTGTGGACTTCAACCCCCAGAATTCCCCAGCCAGCCATATACGCCTGATGATGCTACCTAGCTGGGTCATGAAACGTCTCCTTCTCCTACTTGTCTAAGATGTATAGGTTCTCCTGCTTGAGCAGGGGGCTGGACTAGAAGACCTCCAAGGTCCCTTCCAGCTCTATTCTATTCTATTCTATTCTATTCTATTCTATTCTATTCTATTCTATTCTATTCTATTCTATTCTTTCCATATAGTCTATTTTTTCCATATATTCTATTCTATTCCCTGTTTTCTTTTCTATTCTGTTCTGTTTTTTAGGCTATTCTATTCTATTCTGTTCTGATCTGTTCTATTTCCTATATCTTCTATTCTATGCTATGCTATTCTATTCTTCTGTTCCTTTGCATTAAATTTAATTCCATTCCATTCCATATTTTCTACTCTGCTCTGCTCTGCTCTACTCTATTCCCTATTTTCTATTCTATTCTATTCTATTCTATTCTATTCTATTCTATTCTATTCTATTCTATTCTATTCTATTCTATTCTATTCTATTCTATTCTATTCTATTCTCATTCTTCCTCTTCCCCATCCTCCTCTTCTCTGCAAAAACTACTCCTTAGGCTGCTGGCTGAGGAATTCTGTGAGTTGAAGTCCAGAAATCTTAAAGTTCCCAAGTTTGGAGATCCTTTCTTGAAAAGCTTGGAAGGAAGATCCACCTGGCCCACTAGGACGGGAAGGTAGGAAATAACAACAACAAGACAACAACAGAATTGGAAGGGACCTTGGAGGTCATCTAGTCCAACCCCCTGCTCAGGCAGGAAACCCTACACCATTTCAGACAAATGGCTGTCCAGTCTCTTCTTAAAAACTTCCAGTGTTGGAGCATTCACAGCTTCTGGAGGCAGGTAGTTCCACTGGTTAATTGTTCTCACTGTCAGGAAGTTTGTCCTTAGTTTCATGTTGTGCTTCTCTCTTTGGTTAGTTTCCACCCATTGCTTCTTGTCCTGCCTTCAGGCCCTTTGGAGAACAGCTTGACTCCCTCTTCTTTGGGGCAGCCCCTGAGATATTGGAAGACTGCTATCCTGTCCCCCCTCGTCCTTCTCTTCACTAAACTAGACATACTCAATTCCAGCAGCCTTTCCTTATATGTTTTAGCCTCCAATCCCCTGATCATCTTTGTTGCTCTTCCTATTATGCTTGCACGGATTAGGGATGTTCAACCCGGTGGGACCAGAAAAAAGGAGCTTCTTGGTGGTGGCCCCTTCTCTATGGAAACAAAGACTTCAGGATTTCAGATTTTCAGATCGACAATCTGACAATCAAATGCTCACCGTTCCTCCTTTCTTGCCGGGGGTCCCCGGGGGTCCCCGGAGGCAGAACGAGGGTCTTCCTCTTCTTCCTCTTTCCCCCTGAAAGCAGAAAAGAAGAGGTGGTTGCCATACAGGGCATCACTTACTCCATTATCTCCTTGTTTTTATTTATTTATTTTGTAGGGCACCTTGTTTTTTTTTGCAAATAACTCAAGGGGGCAAATATAGCCAATGCATTTTCCTCCCCTTATTTTCCCCAGAACAACAACAACAACAACACCACTCTGAGGTGGGTTGCACTCAGAGAATTCTGGGAGTTGTAGTCCACCCTTCTTAACCTGGCAGAGGTTAAGAAACACTGATTTGTTTTAGAGGGATGAAGTCTACACAGAAAGACGTAAAGTAAGGGTCTTCCAACTTGTGGACTTCAACTCCCAGAATTCCTCAGCCAGACATGCTGGCTGAGGAATTCTGGGAGTTGAAGTCCACACCTCTTAAAATGACCGAGGTTGAGAAACACCAGTTTAGCTCTTTCTGAGTTAGCATCATTTTCCCTCACGTTATGTCAGGGGTTTCAAACTTGGTCTTTTGATGACTTGTGAACTTCAACTCCCAGAATTCCTCAGCCAGCATGGGGGAACCATGGCCCCCTCATGACTTGTGGACTTCAACTCCCAGAATTCCTGAGCCAGCATGGGGGGAACAATGGCCCTCTCATGACTCGTGGACTTCAGCTCCCAGAATTCCTCAGCCAGGCACGTTGGCTGAGGAATTCTGGGAGTTGAAGTCCACACCTCTTAAAATGGCCGAGGTTGAGAAACACCAGTTTAGCTCTTTCTGAGTTAGCATTATTTCCCCCTCATATTATGTCAGGGGTTTCAAACTTGGCCCTTTTATGACTTGTGGATAATAATGCTAACTCATTTTAAGCGTGCCTGGCTATGGAATTCTGGGAGTTGAAGTCCACAAGTCATAAAAGGGCCAAGTTTGAAGGCCCCTGTCTTAAATCTAACAAACAAAATGGAGGCTGGCTGAGGAATTCTGGGAGTTGAAGTCCACAAATCATCAAAGGGCCAAGTTGAAGGCCCGTCTTAAATCTAACAAACAAAATGGAGGCTGGCTGAGGAATTCTGGGAGTTGAAGTCCACAAATCATCAAAGGGCCAAGTTTGAAGGCCCCTGTCTTAAATCTAACAAACAAAATGGAGGCTGGCTGAGGAATTCTGGGAGTTGAAGTCCACAAGTCATAAAAGGGCCAAGTTTGAAGGCCCCTGTCTTAAATCTAACAAACAAAATGGAGGCTGGCTGAGGAATTCTGGGAGTTGAAGTCCACACGTCATAAAAGGGCCAAGTTTGAAGACCCCTGACGTAAAGAAATGTAAAAGTTTAGCCTAAGCAGAAAAACCTGCTTCTCTCTCTCTCTCTCTCTCTCTCTCTCTCATTCTAAAGTGCAGGAGATGAATAATGGATTGAAACGAAATGCTAAATTTAAATTCCAGTTGACTGTCAGAAAAATAAATAAATCCCCAAGAGTAAAGCCACTTTAATAATGCAAGCAAGATGACAGAGAGCCCCCCCACCATTACTGGGGGTGGAAGTTTAGAGATGCTTTAGTTTGATTCATTCTCTTAATAGTCTGAAGGCCTTAAAAAAATAATAATTGTGATGCTGGCTGAGAAATATAGCAGGCCCAAGACCTAAAGAGAGAAAAAACTGTGTGAGGAAAAAAAAAGACAAATGGAGATAGAAAGCAGCGATTCTGTCCCTCTAACACACAGTCCTCGACTTCCTTCTTACCTGCGGTCCTGGGTCACCTGGTGGTCCTTGGTTCCCCAGTGGTCCAGGAACGCCAGCCTTGCCAGAAAGGCCCCCTTGGCCCTTAAAGCCAGCCAAGCCAGGAACACCTTTGGCCCCCTGCAAACTCCCACAGAGAGAGCAGAATAGTGTTGGAAGGAGTTGGAGAACATTTATTTAAAATATCAGATTGTTTGTGAAGTTTTCTTCCCCGTTGTTCCTGGGGGGGGGGGTGAGACTGGGTCAAAATTCCAGAAGTACAGATCTTGGTTGGACATTAGGGTATTTTTTCTGAACGGGAAGAGTTGCCTTTCTGCATACGAAAATTAGCGGGCTTTCCCTATTAGGATTCTTTTGTGCTAAAGCTGGAGAGCTTTGTGTTTGGGGAAAATTAAAATTCTCTTTTTCCTCCGAGCTTGGTTGTTTTCTTGCAGACGTTTCATTACCGAACTAGATAACCTCATCAGTGCTAGAAAGCAATGCTAGAAGCAAACTCCAGAGCCTTCTAGCACTGAGGAGGTTACCTAGTTTGGTAATGAAAGAGTCAAGGTTAGAGAGCACCAAGGACCCCACAGTCCTCCTCCTCCTCCTCCAACCCCACTCCCTTCTAGCCCTGATGATGTTACTTGGTTGGGTGATGAAACGTCTGCCAGAAAACCATCAAGGATTTCTCCTCCTCCTCCTCCTCCTCCTACTACTACTACTACTTTGTCTTCTTCTTCTTTCTTCCTTCTTCTTCCTTCTTCTTCTTTTCTTTTTTCTTCCTTCTTCTTCTTCCTTCTTCTTCTTTCTTCTTTTTTTCCTTCCTCTTTATTCTTCTTCTTTCTTCTTTTTTTGCTTCTTCCTTATTCTTCTTCTTTCTCCTTCCTCCTTCTTCCTTCTTCTTCTTCTTTCTTCCTTCTTTCTTCTTCTTCTTCCTTCTTTCTTCTTCCTTCTTTCTTTTTCTTCTTCTTCTTCTTCTTCTTCTCTCCTCCTCCTCCTCCTCCTCCTCCTCCTCCTCCTCTTCTTCTTCTTCTTCTTCTTCTTCTTCTTCTTCTTCTTCTTCTTCTTCTTCTTCTTCTTTTTTCTCCTCTTCCTCCTCCTCTTTGCAAACCCCCCTCCCTTCCAGCAATGATCAAACCAATCTAAATACCGTATGTTAAAACCATCCTTCCCCTACTAAACCCACCAGAGTCCAACTTATATAACCCTAATACCTTTTCGCCACCTGTCCATCTGCTGCACCTCAACATCTTTAGATGATAAGTTCTGCATTATTTTAGAACTCAACCTCATTTTATTATCTGAAACAGGCCGTCCAGCAATCTGGGGATGACAGACCAGCCTCTGAACGGCAGAAATAAATAAAAGACAGTGCCGGATCAGCCTCCTTGAAGACAATGTAATAATAACCAGACATCTGGAGCAATGTCGGGTTAAAAGTGCCGTCCAGGGCCAGTGAGGGCCCACCTTGAACAAATCATTATCGGAGAAACGTGACCTCTGCAGAGCACAGGGGGATCCCTTAACCTCGTTTGCAAGAGTTGATGGATGTCCTAGCACCAACTGACCTTTGCCGAGATGATTTCTGCAGACACTCACCTTTTCTCCTTTTTGCCCCACAATGCCCTTGGGACCGTCGGTGCCGGACACGCCACGCTCCCCCTATGAAGAACCCAAAGGTCAATCTCAGCTTGATCGAATAAAGCAAAAATAAAACTCACCAAAGCAAGTGCCTCAACTGGATTTTTTTTTTTAATCGATGCACCTACGCGATTTATTTATTTAATTTTGTTTTTAACCAACAAAATAAAACAAAACAAAGCAAAACATAACACACACACACACACACACAAAAGACTTAAGGGCTAAACTTCCAAACGCAGGTAACCCTCAACTTACAAAAGTTCATTTAGTGACCGTTACTGAAAGTTACTGAAAGGGCATCGAAAAAAAAGGGATTTACGACCGTGTTTCACACTTACGACCATTGCAGTCATGTGAGCCAAATTGGGAGGCCAAGACAAGTGACTCCTCTTTACCCACGGTCGCTGCGTCCTGGGATCATGTGATCCCCTTTTGCGATCTTCCCAGCCAGCCCCTGCCAAGCAAAGTCAACGGGCAAGGCTGGATTCAATTAACGACGGCGTGACTCCCTTAATGGCCGCAGTGTTTTGGTTAACAACGGTGGCAAAGAGTCGCAAAAGGGGGCAGAGCTCACTCAGCAACTGTGTGGCTGAGCAATGGTTGCAGGTTGTCGTTGTAGGTCAAGCACCCGATCAACAGAACACCACTACTCTGCGGGTCAAAAGGATCGGACAGACGAGGCTACCATTTTGACTTTTTTGACCCTCTTCCCGTGGATGCCCCAGGAGAACAACCTGGGCTTGCAAATCTGCAAGTGTTTTTCGGCTGGGAAATGCCTTGGTTTGTTTTTTTCAAACTTCTCCGTGCAATGCAAGCATGACTTCAAACACATCTTCAAGTGCTGACTGGGGAATTCTGGGAATTGAAGTCCACGCATCTTTAAAGCAACTTTAAAAAGGTTCGCGCTTTACCTTGGATCCCTGGTTTCCTTCTGCACCCAGGATTCCTGGTTTGCCAGTGATGCCGGCTTCCCCCTGTCCACCGAAGAGGATACACACAACTTAGTTAAGCCTACTTTCCGTGAAGGATTAAGCAGCTGCTCCCTTCAACTGCTGGGGGAAGCAGAAAACTGCCGTGCTCGAAGGGGGCCGGGGGCTGCATCTATGCCGGAGGAGCTGCATAAATACCCATAATCCTCTTCTCTTTCGGGGTAGGCCATATGATGCAAAGCATAAAAGTTGAAGTAGCAGGAGGGAGGGAGGGAGGGAGGGAAGGAAGGGAAGGAGAAAGAAAGGGAGGGAGAAAGAAAGAGAAGGAGAGAAGGAAGGAGGGAGAAGGAGAAAGGAAGAAGGAAGGAAGGGAAGGAGGAAAGGAGGAAGGAAGGAAGGGAAGGAGAAAAAGAAAGGGAGGGAAGAAGGAAAGAAAGGAGGAAGGACAGGAAAGGAGAAAGGAAGGAGGGAAGGAGGAAGGAAAGAAGGAAAGGAGAAAGTAAGAAAGAAAGAAAAAAAAGAAAGAAAGAAAAAAAGAAAGAAAGGGAGGGAGGAAAGCAGGAAGGACAGGGAAGGAGAAAAGAAGGAGGGAAGGAGAAAAGGAGGAAGGAAGGGAAGGAGAAAGAAAGAAAGAAAGAAAGGGAGGGAGGGAGGGAGGAAAGGACGGGGAAGGAGAAAGGAAGGTGGGAAGGAGAAAGAAAGAAAGAAAGAAAGAAAGAAAGAAAGAAAGAAAGGGAGGGAGGAAAGGATGGGGAAGGAGAAAGGAAGGAGGGAAGGAAGAAGGACAGAAGGAAGGAAGGAAAGGAGGAAGAAAGAAAGGGAGGGAGGGAGGATGGAGAAGGAGGAAGGAAGGAAGGAAGGAAGGAAGGGAAGAAGAAAAGGAGAAAAGAGACAGGAAGGTGGGAGGGAGGAAGTGAGGAAGGGTAGGGGAGCGAGAAAGGAAGGAAGGAAGGAAGAATCCCAGAAGCAGGAGTTATACAATGAAGGGAAATACATTTAAATCTACTTTACTCCGGCACCATTCTCCGTATCTTTCCATCCTTGTGAATCCCTCCACTCCATCCCTCCGTGGCCCTAATTCCTAATTCCCCCCCTCTCTCTTTCTGCAGATCTCACCCACTCCCCCCCACCCCCGGCCCTCCCCGTCTTCCTCTTTGAGCATCCGCTGTTCCTTCCCCTCCCTCTCCATCCTCTGGGTGCCCCACCTGCTTCCAGGTGCTCCTTTTCCTGGCGCCTCCTTCCTTCGCTCCCCACCCACTCAGCCTTGAGTCAACCCTCCTGGGCGCATCATCCATCACCCACCCACCCCTTCTGAAGCAGCTGGAACCCACGGCCGCTCAGACACTCAACCCTGACAGCACCCAGCCCACTCTTGTCTCCCTTTTTACGTCGTTCGACAAAAGGTTTCCTTCCCACGACAGACGGCAGGATATAAGGGGGGGGGGGCTTGCTGGTTTTCTTGCAGACTTTCACGTCAGAATTCGGATCAGGGCACCACGGGGGAGGCTGCCACGTTTGTCGGTATGAAAAAAACGGTCCTAAGGTCACTTTTTTTTCCCACTGCCGTTGTCACTTTGGTCGCTAAATGAACGGGCTGTAAGTCGAGGACCGGCTGTCCTTTTGAACTAATCCCTGAACATCTCGACCTGTCTCCGTCCATTTAACCATGGTTTATTACACAAGCCCTAATGTATGCAGCTGCAATTGACTGACGTAGCAATAGACTCATATACCGCTTCGCAGGGCTTTACAGCCCTCTCTGAGTGGTTGACACTCCCCACCAACAATCTGGGTCCTCGTTTTACCGACCTCGGAAGGATGTAAGGATGAGTCCACCTTGAGCCAGTGAGGTTCGAACTCCTGGCAGTCGGGATAATTAGCCTGCAATACTGTGTTCTAACCACTGTGTCACCATGGCTCGCTCCTTCCTTCCTTCCTTCCTTCCTTCCTTCCTTCCTTCCTTCCTTCCTTCCTTCCTTCCTTCCTTCCTTCCTCCCTCCCTCCCGACTTAACAATAGCCCTTAGACCAGTGATGGCGAACCATTTAGAGACCGAGTGCCCAAACTGCAACCTAAAACCCACTTATGCATCGTCGAGTGCCGGGTGGGTGTGGCCCATTGGGTGGGTGTGGCCCGTTGGGTGGGCGTGGCTGCGGTGGTAACGGCAGACTGGGTGGGACTAAAAAGTTCAATCAATCCATTCCAACTTTGCAACCCCGCAAGAAGTTGAAATTGACTGATTGATTGAACCCCCTTTTTTTTTTGCGCATGGCGGCGGAGGCCTAAAGCGCAAAGGTTTTATAAAACCCAGCTGAAGGCCTAGGACTGGGGCGACGGCGCACGTGCCCACAGAGAGGGCTCTGAGTGCCGCCCTCTGGCACCCGTGCCCTAGGTTCGCCACCACTGCCTTAAGCTTACATATCGCTTCACAGTGCTTTATAGGTGCCTCTAAGGCAGTGGTTCTCAACCTTTCTAATGCTGTGACCCCATAATACAGTCCCCCATGTTGTGGTGACCCCCAACCACTTATACATCACCGGGTGGCAAGGGCGTGGCCAAAGAAAAGGGGAAAAAAATGGCGGACAGCCTTGTTTGGCGACCCCCGTGAAATGGTCGTTCGACCCCAAATGGGGTCCCGACCTACAGGTTGAGAACCACTGCTCTAAGGGGTTTACAGAGTCAGCCTGTTGCCCCCAACATCTGGGTCCTCATTTTACCGACCTCAGAAGGACGGAAGGCTGAGTCAACTCTGAGCCAGTCAGGATCAAACTCCTGGCAGTCGGCAGAGTTAGCCTGCATTCTAACCACTGCACCTCCTTTCTCCCTCCCTCCCTCCCTCCCTCCCTTCTTCCCTCCCTCCCTTCCTTCCTTCCTCCCTCCCTCCCTTCCTTTCTCCCTCACTCCCTCCCTTCTTCCCTCCCTCCCTTCCTTCCTCCCTCCCTTCCTTCCTCCCTTTCTCCCTCCCTCCCTCCCTTCCTTCGACTTATATACTGCTACACAGTGCTTTACAGCCCTCTCTGAGTGATTTACAGAGTCAGCTTATTGACCCCCCCCCAAACAACCTGGGTCCTCGTTTTACCGATCTCGGAAGGACGGAAGGCTGAGTCAACCTTGAGCCGGTCAGGATCGAACTGCTGGTAGTGGGCAGAGTTTGCCTGCAATACTGCATTCTAACCACTGCACCACCAGGGCTCCAGATGTTTACCGATTCTGATAATATTTTGTTCTCTATTTATGAAGTTGGAACAGGATGGACAAATCCCTGGAGTGGGCGTCCGTTTGAAGAATCACTATCTTAGTTTTATTTATTCATTTATTTATTTATTTGCAATTTAATCAGAGCAGGAAGAGAGGGCGCTTACCTTCACTCCGTCTGAACCGGGAGACCCCGTTTTTCCTTGCAAGCCACGTAAACCCTGGGGATAAAGACCGTCAGAGTGAAAGGGTGTAATGGCAGCGCGCCCCAACTCGTCATTCTGGGCCTGAGCATCGCGAGAAAAGGGGCCGAACGGGACAACAGAGCATGTGAGAGACCACCTTTTCAATGGCACATGGGCTACTTCGGGTGGCTGGCACACTTTTGGGAAGTGTAAAAAAAAAATGGGGGGGGAACCTCTTGAATTAAGGAGAAACTTCCTAACAGTGAGAACAATTAGTCAGTGGAACAGCTTGCCTCCAGAAGTTGTGGGTGCGCCAACACTGGAAGTTTTTAAGAAGTGCCATTTGTCTGAAATGGTATAGGGTTTCCTGCCTGAGCAGGGGGTTGGACTAGATGACCTCCAAGGTCCCTTCCAACTTTATTATTATTATTATGTGGTGTGCTTCATCACTGGAGGCTTTTAAGAAGAGACTTGACAGTCACTTATCTGGAATGTTATAGGATCTCCTGCTTGAGCAAGGGGTTGGACTAGATGACCTCCAAGATCCCTTCCAACTTTATTACTGTTATTATTATTATTATTATTATTAAGTGGTGTACTTCATCACTGGAGGTTTTTAAGAAGGGACTGGACAGTCACTTGTCCGGAATGTTATGGGATCTCTTACTTGAGCAAGGGGTTGGACTAGATGACCTCCAAGGTCCCTCCCAACTTTATTATTATTATTATTAAGTGGTGTGCTTCCTCACTGGAGGCTTTTAAGAAGAGACTGGACAGTCACTTGTCCGGAATGTTATAGGGTCTGCTGCTTGAGCAAGGGGTTGGACTAGATGACCTCCAAGGTCCCTTCCAACTTTATTATTATTATTATTATTATTATTATTATTATTATTATTATTATTATTATTATTATTATTATTATTATTATTATTATTATTATTAAGTGGTGTGCTTCATCACTGGAGGCTTTTAAGAAGAGACTGGGCAGTCACTTGTCCGGAATGTTATAGGATCTTGAGCAAGAGGTTGGACTAGATGATCTCCAAGGTCCCTTCCAACTTTATTATTATTATTAAGTGGTGTGCTTCATCACTGGAGGCTTCTAAGAAGAGACTGGACAGTCACTTGTCCGGAATGTTAGGGTCTCCTGCTTGAGCAGGGGGTTGGACAAGATGACCTCCAAGGTCCCTTCTAAGTCTGTTATTCTGTATTCAGTGGAACGGCTTGCCTTCCAGAGTTGTGGGCGCTCCATCCCCGGAGGGTTTTCCAGAAGAGACTGGACAGCCACTTATCTAAAATGGTACACTGTAGGCTTTCCCGCTCCAGCAGGGGGTTGGACTAGATGACCTCCAAGGTCCCTTCCAGCTCTATTCTGGTTAAGCTCAGGAAGGGGAAAGCCGGCTGAAGGAATTGAGGTTAGCTGTGCTGGCTGGGGAATTCTGGGAGTTGAAGACCACTTCTTTTTAAGTGGCCAGCTTTGAGAATACTCAGTTAAACCTTGCCTTCCAACACACCTTACCTTTGACCCTTTCCTCCCGGTGTCCCCAACCGTCCCGGGAAGTCCTTTTTCACCCCTAAAAAAAAAAAAAAAAAAAAGACAGGATCAACACAATCCACCAGGAGGGAGAAAAAACCAGAAAGCCGAACTCACACACAGCCCCCAAATAAACTTTTGAGGAGCACCATCAGTTGGGCTCAGTTGCTAAAACTGGTCGATATCCGGTTGGCTTCTGACGGGTCCTTTTTGACTTCAGATTCTGTGAATTTTCACTTGAAGATTGTGAGCAATTCTTGTTTCGCTGGAATCCACCTGGGGTGTCGAACCAAAGCTGTGTATTGGGGGGAAGGGGGGGGCATTTAGCCTTGACCTCTTACGTGAAGCCTTGGAGATAGCGAGAAGCCATTAAGTCCCTTGCTGGCTCTCCCCATGGGAGGATAAAGGAGCTGTCCTCCTTTGCCTGAGACTCGTTAGTTAATGATGAATGAACGGAAAACATCCAGAGGTCAATTATAAGCAAAGAGAAAACTGTCCTTAAAAAAAACAAAAACCCACTGATGATGTTTGATCTAGTTGGGTGATGAAAAGTCTGCAAGAAAACAATCGAGCTCAGAGAGCACCAAGGACGCCCCAGTTTTTTTTCCTCCTCCTCCTCCTCCTCCTCCTCCTCCTCCTCCTCCTCCTCCTCCTCCTCCTCCTCCTCCTCCTTCTTCTTTTCTTCTTCTCCTTCTCCTCTTCCTCCTCCTTTTTCTTCTTCTCTTCTTCTTTTCCTTCTCCTCCTCCTCCTTCTTCTCTTCTTCTTCTCCTCCTCCTCCTCCTCCTCCTCCTCCTTCTTCTTCTCTTCCTCCTCCTCCTCCTTCTTCTCTTCTTCTTCTCCTTCTCCTCTTCCTCTTTCTTCTTCTCTTCTTCTTTTCCTTCTCCTCCTCCTTCTCCTTCTTCTCTTCTTCTCCTCCTCCTCCTCCTCCTCCTCCTCCTTCTTCTTCTTCTTCTTCTTTTCCTTCTCCTCCTCCTCCTCCTCCTCCTCCTCCTCCTTCTTCTTCTTCTTCCCCTTCTCCTCCTCCTCCTTCTTTTCTTCTTCTTCTCCTTCTTTTCCTCCTCCTCCTCCTCCTCCTCCTCCTCCTCCTCCTCCTCCTCTCCACAAATCGCACTCCCTTCTAGCACTGATGATGTTACTACTTGGGTCATGAAATATCTTCAAAAAAATCAGCCAAGCTCAGAGAATACTAAGCATATCACAATCCTCCTCCTCCTCTGACCCTTTTGTGCTAAAGCCGGATGGCTGTTCCTTTGGGGAAACTTTAAGTCTTTTTTTTTCTTCTGAGCCATGCAATGCTAAAGCCAACCTCGCCCCCTTCCGGCACTGATGATGTTACCTAGGTGGGTCATGAAATGTCTGCCAGAAAACAACCCAGCGCAGAGAGCACCAAGGACCCCACAGTCCTAAAAATCCTTACCGGCTCTCCTTTTCGCCCCTGCATGCCTCGATCTCCTTTTTCCCCTTTCGCTCCATTCCTCCCATTCAGGCCGGCGGTTCCCTGTAAGGAGCCAATATGATTTATTCACACTCCAGGTCTGGGAAGCGGCAAAAAGGCTTTGAAACCTGGGTAGAGAAACTAAAATATGAATAAGAAAGATTCACGGGGCCTGTAGATAAATAGACTATGCAGGAAATACAGGAATTCCTCAACTTATGACCATACATGAGCCCAACAGACACATGGATGGATGGACGGATGGATAAATGGATGGATGGATAAATGGATGGATGGATAGATGATGGATAGATGGATGGATGGATGGATAGATGGATGGATGGATAAATGGATAGATGGATGGATGGATGGATAAATGGATAAATGGATAAATGGATGGATGGATAGATGATGGATAGATGGATGGATGGATAAATGGATGGATGGATGGATAAATGGATAGATGAATAGATGGATGGATGGATAAATGGATAAATGGATAGATGGATAGCTAGATGATAGATAGATAGATAGATAGATGGATGGATGAAAGAGACACACAGACGAATGGATGGAAATGTAGTAGACATAGATGGATAATAGATTGGTAAATAGACGATAGATGAATGAATGGATAGATTAGACAGATAGATGGATAGATAGATAGATAGATAGATAGATAGATAGATAGATAGATGAAAGAGAGAGACAGACAGAAAGACATAGACCAGTGGTTCTCAACCTTTTTAATGCCGCGACCCCCCAACTGGTCGTAAGTGGAGGACTACTCAACCGGTCGTAAGTCGAGGACTACTCAACTGGTGCAGCACCATTTGCAGAATGGGACTTTTGGCGGGCTCAGCAGGGCAGAGACAGCCTGGACAATTCCTGTTGGCTTTGGAAAGCCAATAGAATGAGACTCTATTCAAGAGAGTCTATTCTATTCGCTTTCAAAAGCCAATAGAATAAAAGGGAGTAGCACAGCTAAGGAAAAGGGGGGGAAAATGGCGGACTGCGTTGTTTGGCGACCCCCGTGAAATGGTCGTTCGACCCCAAATGGGGTCCCAACCCACAGGTGGAGAACCACTGCCTTAGAACAGACCAGACAGAGAGACACAGAGAGAGAAAGGCAGAGAGAGACAGACAGACAGAGAAAGAGAATAGAGAAACACACAGAGAGAGAGAATTTCTATCTACAGAGCAACATCAGAACCACAGTAAAAGTGAATACGAAGATGATTTGGAAGAAGACAGCAAAAAAAAAAAAAAGCGAAAGAGAGACAAAATAAACCTGATAACTGATAAACGATAGAGTGTGAGAGACCCAGAGTCTTTGACCTACTCAATTCCTTTCCTTTGGTATTAAAAATTGAGGACCCCCCCCCCCCCCCGATCTGGTCTTGCATCTATTTCCAAGGTAATGACATGCGTGAAGGTTCTCTGAGATAGATGATTACACAGTGAATCAACAGCCTCTAATAGCACATCAATTTTCAGCTATTTGCTGGCGAGAAAGATATATTTATTGCCTTCTGTTTTTATTCTCTCTCTTTCTCTTCTTCTTTTTTTTTTTTGCACAAGATAAGTAGCAAGTATCTATTTTTTTTTTTTTAATCATTTCAAGCGATGCTTGCATTGCACGGGAAAGTTTGAGAAGACAACCAGGCCGTTTCCCAAACCGAAAAACACCACCAGATTTTCAAAGTCCCCAGGAAGAGGGTCAAAAAAAGTCAAGATGGCAGCCTTAACTGTCCAGTCCAGGCTCCGCCGCTTTGGACCAGCGTTGTAATGGGGGTTCTGTTGATAGGGCGGTTGACCGACACCCACAGCTGAACCCAAAGATGGCTAAAGAACACTTGTTGTGAAGTTCTGATTTTGCACACTTGCTGTTGGATTTTGCGACGTAACCAAAACACTGCAGTTCGTTGAATCACATAGTCATTAAGTGAACCTGGCTGAAAAAAGTTATGACCCTTTTTCACACTTATGGCCATTGCAGCATTCTCGTGAGCACGTCATCAAAATTCAGACGCTTTGGCAACTGACTCGTACTTATGACGGTTTGCAGCGTCGCGGGTGTCAGGCGATCCCCTTTTGCGACCTTATGGAGGAGCCAGAGTCACTTCACAACCCTGTGAACTAGCTTAACAACTGCAGTGACCCGCTTAACAGCTGTGTCAGGAAAGGGTTGCAAAATGGAGCCCAAACTCCCTGAACAAATGTCTCACCGAGCAACAGAAATTGGGGCTCAACGGTGGTCGTAAAGTCGAGGACTACCTGGATGGGGGGCTTCCTGCTTGAGGAGGGGGTTGGACCAGAAGAGCTCCGAGTTCCCTTCCCACTTTGTCATTCTGTTATTCTCGGATGGGAGGCCACAAGGTGATCGTCTAGATTGGGAATCTGAAACACCCCCAAAGACGAGCGACTGGGATTGGCAGCTAGAAGAATTAACCAGTGGAACAAATTGCCTCCCAAAGTTTTTAAGAAGAGTACTGGAGAGCCATTTTTGTCTGAAAGGGGATGGGGTTTCCTGCCTGAGCAGGGGGTTGGACTAGTTGACCTCTAAGGTCCCTTCCAACTCTATTCTATTCTATTCTATTCTATTCTATTCTATTCTATTCTATTCTATTCTGTTCTTTCCTATATCTTCTATTCTATTCTATTCTATTCCTTCTATCCTATCCTATCCTATCCTATCTTATCTTATCCTATCCTATCCTATCCTATCCTATCCTATCCTATCCTATCCTATCCTATCCTATCCTATCCTATCCTATCCTATCCTATCGTATCCAAGAACATGACCATGAATGATCCTTTGGTGCCCTCAAGGATTGAGTTTGACTTAAGGGAGTCTTTAGGGATGAAAAAGGAAGGCGGACACGATTACAGGAGAAAGTCTACAGCCTGCCGCTCCCTCAACAAACAGGGCCCAGGCCTGAATCAGGCAAACAGCTGGTAACATTTATCTTCTGATATTGGCCTTCTAGGTTCTCCCAAAGTAAACAGAATCACGATACAGAAAGCCTCTGTTAGGGTCATTTAGTGCTGGAAAGAGCAAACACGACATGCCAAATGAAGCAGAAGACCTGGTGGCCTCTTGATGGGGAAATACAGGTAGTCCTCGACTTCCTGTTCTATTCTATTCTATTCTATTCTATTCTATTCTATTCTATTCTATTCTATTCTATTCTATTCTATTCTATTCTATTCTATTCTATTCTATTCCATTCCATTCTATTCTATTCTCTTTGCTATTCTATTCTATCCTATCCTATCCTATCCTATCCCATTCCATTCTATTTGCTATTCTATTCTATTCTATTCTATTCTATTCTATTCTATTCTATTCCATTCCATTCCATTCCATTCCATTCCATTCCATTCTATTCTATTCTATTCTATTCTATTCCATTCCATTCTCTTTTCTATTCTATTCTATTCTATTCTATTCTATTCTATTCTATTCTATTCTATTCTATTCCATCCCATCCCATCCCATCCTATCCTATCCTATTCCATTCTCTATTCTATTCTATTCTATTCTATTCTATTCTATTCTATTCTATTCTATTCTATTCTATTCTATTCTATTCTATTCTATTCTATTCTATTCTATTCCATTCCATTCTATTCTCTTTGCTATTCTATCCTATCCTATCCTATCCTATCCTATCCCATTCCATTCTATTTGCTATTCTATTCTATTCTATTCTATTCTATTCTATTCTATTCTATTCTATTCTATTCCATTCCATTCTCTTTGCTATTCTATTCTATTCTATTCTATTCTATTCTATTCTATTCTATTCTATTCCATTCCATTCCATTCCATTCCATTCCATTCTCTTTTCTATTCTATTCTATTCTATTCTATTCTATTCTATTCTATTCTATTCTATTCTATTCCATCCCATCCCATCCTATCCCATCCTATCCTATCCTATCCTATTCCATTCTCTATTCTATTCTATTCTATTCTATTCTATTCTATTCTATTCTATTCTATTCTATTCTATTCTATTCTATTCTATTCTATTCCATTCCATTCTATTCTATTCTCTTTGCTATTCTATCCTATCCTATCCTATCCTATCCTATCCCATTCCATTCTATTTGCTATTCTATTCTATTCTATTCTATTCTATTCTATTCTATTCTATTCTATTCTATTCTATTCTATTCTATTCTATTCCATTCCATTCTCTTTGCTATTCTATTCTATTCTATTCTATTCTATTCTATTCTATTCTATTCTATTCTATTCTATTCTATTCTATTCTATTCCATTCCATTCCATTCCATTCTCTTTTCTATTCTATTCTATTCTATTCTATTCTATTCTATTCTATTCTATTCTATTCTATTCTATTCCATCCCATCCCATCCTATCCCATCCTATCCTATCCTATCCTATTCCATTCTCTATTCTATTCTATTCTATTCTATTCTATTCTATTCTATTCTATTCTATTCTATTCTATTCTATTCTATTCTATTCCATTCCATTCTATTCTATTCTCTTTGCTATTCTATCCTATCCTATCCTATCCTATCCTATCCTATCCTATCCTATCCCATTCCATTCTATTTGCTATTCTATTCTATTCTATTCTATTCTATTCTATTCTATTCTATTCTATTCTATTCTATTCTATTCTATTCTATTCTATTCTATTCTATTCTATTCTATTCCATTCCATTCTCTTTGCTATTCTATTCTATTCTATTCTATTCTATTCTATTCTATTCTATTCCATTCCATTCCATTCCATTCCATTCTCTTTTCTATTCTATTCTATTCTATTCTATTCTATTCTATTCTATTCTATTCTATTCTATTCTATTCTATCCAGTAGTCCTCTACTTACCACAGTTCATTTAGCGACCGTTCAACCTGCTCCCTCTTCCGTGGAACATCTTTCAAGGATCAGAAGGCTGTTAAGCTACGTTTGCCAAGTTCCCTGAAATGCTCTTGAATTAATTACAAAATCAAGACCTTCCTCAACAGGAGGTTGAACTTTTCTATGGGAGCTGAAAGATGCTTTTTACTCAGGAAGAAGTTAGACTATTAAGTCCAAGTTGGGGACCGCACGAACAACTTGCCTTCAGAAGTTGTGGGTGCTCCAACACTGGAGGTGTTTAAGAAGAGATTGGACAGCCATCAGTCTGAAAGGGTACAGGGTCTCCTGCTTGAGCAGGGGGCTGGACTAGAAGACCTTCCAAGGTCCCTTCCAACTCTGTTGTCATTCTGTTATTTTGTTAAGACTCTTGCTCAACTCCAGCAACTACGGATAGAATTGTGAATTTAGTGCGATATTTTAGAGCTCTCATCAAAGACAGAAGCAACTTGGAATGAAAGAGAAACTTCCTAACAGGGAGGACAATTAACCAGTGGAACAGCTTTGCCTTCAGATGTTGTTGGTGCTGCGTCACTGGAGGCTTTTAAGAAGAGACTGGACAGTCACTGGAGCAGGGGGCTGGACTAGAAGACCTCCAAGGTCCCCTCCAGCTCTATTCTATTCTACACATGCCATTCATTCAACCCACCAGAAATCAGATGGTGATCCATTTTGTTCATGGCCAGGACTCAATTGTTGAGATTCAATACAGACTGAGTAAATAAATATGATGACTTCCAACCTGCAGTAAATCCAATAAATCAGTTGATTGGTTAAGTGAATGAATAAGATGGTTTCCAACTGAACTGGAATTGATTGAATATGAATGAATTAAGAAACAAGAAGGCATCCAATTTACAGGAAAACCAATGAATGGAACGAATGAATAGATGGATAGATGGATAGATAGATAGATAGATAGATAGATAGATAGATAGATAGATAGATAGATAGATAGATACCCTCCAACTTACAGTAAATCCAACAAACTGAATGAATGAATGAATGACTTCCAACTTATTGGAAATCCAACAGAATGAATGAATGAATGAATACGTAAAGAAAGTGACATCCAACTTACAGCAAAACCAATAACATGAATGAATGAATGAATGAATAACTTCCAACTTACAGTAAATCCAACAAACTGAATGAATGAATGAATGACTTTCAACTTATGGGAAATCCAGAAGAAAGAAAGAAAGAAAGAAAGAAAGAAAGAAAGAAAGAAAGAAAGAAAGAAAGAAAGTGACATCCAACTTACAGCAAAACCAATAACATGAATGAATGAATGAATGAATAACTTCCAACTTACAGTAAATCCAACAAACTGAATGAATGAATGAATGACTTTCAACTTATGGGAAATCCAGAAGAAAGAAAGAAAGAAAGAAAGAAAGAAAGAAAGAAAGAAAGAAATAATACATAAAGAAAGTGACATCCAACTTACAGCAAAACCAATAACATGAATGAATGAATGAATAACTTCCAACTTACAGTAAATCCAACACAATGAATAAATGAATGAATGAATAAGATGACTTTCAACTTACAATAAATCCAAAATATTGAATGAATGAATGAATGAATGAACGAATAAATGAGACTCAACTTACAGCAAAACCAACAAATGAATGAATGAATGAGGAAGGAAGGAAGGAAGGAAGGAAGGAAGGAAGGAGAATGAAAGTGAGAGGAAGGGAGGGAAAAAAGGAAGGAAAGGAAGGAAGGAAGGAATGGAAGGAGAGAAGGAGAATGAGAGTGAGAGGGAGGGAGGGAGGGAAAAAGGAAGGAAGGAAGGAGGATGAGAGTGAGAGGGAGGAAAAAGGAAGGAAGGAAGGAAGGAAGGAAGGAAGGAAGGAGAAATGAAAGTGAGAGGAAGGGAGGAGAAAAGGAAGGAAAGAAGGAAGGAAGGAAGGAAGAAGGAAGGAAGGAGGAAGGAGAATGAGAGTGAGAGGGAGGGAGGGAGGGAGGGAAAAAGGAAGGAAGAAGGAGGATGAGAGTGAGAGGGAGGGAAAAAGGAAGGAAGGAAGGAAGGAAGGAAGGAGAAATGAAAGTGAGAGGAAGGGAGGGAGAAAAGGAAGGAAAGAAGGAAGGAAGGAAGGAAGGAAGGAGAATGAGAGTGAGAGGGAGGGAGGGAGGGAGGAGGGAAAAAGGAAGGAAGGAAGGAGGATGAGAGTGAGAGGGAGGAAAAAGGAAGGAAGGAAGGAAGGAAGAAGGAGAAATGAAAGTGAGAGGTAGGAGGGAAAAAGGAAAGAAGGAAGGAAGGACAGGAAGGAAGGAAGGAAGGAGAATGAGAGTGAGTGGGTGGGAGGGAGGAAAAAGGAAGGATGGAAGGAGGATGAGAGTGAGAGGGAAGGAAAATGGAAGGAAGGAAGGAAGGATGGAGAAATGAAAGTGAGAGGAAGGGAGGGAAAAAAAGGAAGGAAGGAAGGAAGGAAGGAAGGAAGGAAGGAAGGAGAATGAGAGTGAGAGGAGGGAGGGAGGGAGGGTGGAAAAGGAAGGAAGGAAGGAGGATGAGAGTGAGAGGGAGGGAAAAAGGAAGGAAGGAAGGAAGGAAGGAAGGAAGGAAGGAGAAATGAAAGTGAGAGGAAGGGAGGGAAAAAAAGGAAAGAAGAAGAAGGAAGGAAGGAAGGAGAATGAGAGTGAGAGGGAGGGAGGGAGGGAGGGAAAAAGGAAGGAAGGAAGGAGGATGAGAGTGAGAGGGAGGGAAAAAAGGAAGGAAGGAAGGAAGGAAGGAAGGAATAAGATGACTTCCAACTTACAGCAAGTCCAATCAGACCAGGTTCTCCAATTTCACCCTGCCCAGGAAGCAAAATTACAACGACAATTTTAATTGGCGAAAAGAGCATCACGAACTTGCCATCATAAATGGAGTACAATCTGTTGCATATTGTGCAAATCCCAAAATTGTTTCACTGACCTTCTGCCCTACGGGGCCTCTTCTGCCAAAAAAACCCATCATTCTTTGGCCCCCGGGTCTCCCTTCATCCCCTAGTCAGTGGAGAAAAGGGGAAAAATGAAAATATTTCCTCTCCCATTCTTTGACCCACCAAATCAGACGTTCGCATCATAGGAATTTCCTTCCTTCAAACAGCCAGCCAATAACAGCTAACATCAAAGGCCTGGAGACTAAAACAGACGAGGAACGGCCGCAGGACTTGGGTTTGGCCAAAGAAAAGAAGAAACGGGGGGGGGGCGCGGACGAGACAGGATAGCAGCCTTCCAAACTCTCAGGGGCTGCCCCAAAGAAGAGGCAGTCAAGCTCTTCTCCAAAGCGCCTGAAGGCGGGACAAGAAGCAACGGATGGAAACTCATCAAGGAGAGAAGCAACCTAGAACTAAGGAGAAACTTCCTGACAGTGAGAACAATGAACCAGTGGAACTACCTGCCTCCAGAAGCGGTGAATTGCTCCAACACTGGAAGTTTTTAAGAAGAGACTGGACGGCCATTTGTCCGAAATGGTGTAGGGTTTCCTGCCTGAGCAGGGGGTGGACTAGATGACCTCCAAGGTTCCTTCCAGCTTTATTATTATTATTATTATAAAGTTTTTCCCACTTAACAAGCGTGGCAAGCGGTCCCAGAGTCACGGGATCAAATTTTGGTTGCTTGGCAACAGGCGTGTAGCTAACGACGATTGCAGCGTGATGGGGGTCTCCTGACCGCCCTCAGAGACCTTCCCTTGGCTTCCAACAAGCCAAGTCAGCAGCAGAAGCCCGATTTGCTTAATGACTACATGGCTTGCTTAACAAACTGCAATGATTTGCTTATCAACCCTAGCAAAAAAAAAAAAAAGATCGTAAAGCTGGACACGACTCGCTTAACATCCGCCTTGCTCAGCCGTGCGGTGGAATTCTGCTGCCAGCTGTGTTCGTAAGTGGAGGACTAACGGCATTGTGGTATGTAACAAGGAAGGGAGAATGTGCGACTGCTGTGGCGCTTAATAAATTTTAATCACAACCTCTCACTTGGCCAGAGACATAGTTTTTCCCTCCCTCCCCCCCCACCGATAAAATTAAGGATACAGAAATCTTCAAAAAAATACCTTTTCTCCAAAAGGGGCCGTCTTCTCCTTTCTCACCCTTGTCCCCGTCAAAGCCTGAAGGACCTCGTTCCCCCTAAGTGAAAAGGTAGTGTCAGAATCCAATTATATTTCATCTTAATTATCAAACATAGAAAATCCCAATTCTGCCTTCTCTGGATTCTGCCATAAGAGGGAGAGAAGGGGGAGAACAAAGGGGCTTTATGGCCCTCACTTCCTTCAGTATACTTCTAAGGAATTGATTGTGTTTTATTGCACACCTCAAAGAGTTTGAACCTTACCATAACAAAGGGGGCTATTTACCCTTTCATGTAGTTTATCTGAAGTCTCCATCCAGACGGGAAGAAAGGAGTAAAGGGGTGGATTTGTGATGCCTGAAACTATCACTGGAAGGGGGGGGTGATTGGGTGGGACTACTGGGGAACCCCTTAAAATCTTGAATGGGAGAGCTTGGACCCCAAGTCCTGTCTAGCACGCCTGCAACCACTTCTTCTTAATAAAGGATTCCTGTTGGAAGAATTATTCCAAGAGTTCTGTCTTCTTAAGATGCAAAGGGGGTGGGTCCTTACAGGTAGAGGTAGTTTTTGCTTTAGGGTGGAAAAAAGGAGAGAAGAATGTCAGCTGTGCTTCTCTGGTTTTGGATGAACCATGATTAAGAGTGAGTGAATGAGAAAGAGAGAGAGAGAGAGAAAGAGAGAGGGGGGAGGAGAAGGGAAAAGAAAAAAAGAGAAAAGAGAAAGGGAAAGGAGAAAAAAGGAGGAGAAAAAGAGAAAGAGGAGGAGAAAGAGAAAGAGGGAGCAAAAGAAAGAGGAACAAGAAGGAAAAGAAAGAAAAAGAAAAAGAAAGAAAGAAAGAAAGCAAAAGGGAGGAAGAAACAAAAAAGAGAAAGTGTGTGTGTGTGAGTGAGACAGAGAGACAGAGAGAGAGAGAAAGGAGAAAGGAAAAGAGAAAAGAGAAAGAGAAAGGAGAAAAAGGAGAACGGGAAGGAGAAAGAAAGAGGAACAAGAAAGAAAGAAAGCAAAAGAGAGAAAGAGAAAGAAAAAAAAGAAAGTGTGTGTGTAGTGTGTGTGAGAGAGAGAGAGAGAGAGAGAGAAAGGAGAAGAGAAAAGAGAAAGAGAAAGAGAAAGGAGAAAAAGGAGAATGGGAGGAAGGAGAAACAGAAAGAGGAGGAGAAAGAGCGAGCAAAAGAAAGAAAGAGGAACAAGAAAGAAAAGAAAGAAAAAGAAAGAAAGCAAAAGGGAGAAAGAGAAAGAAAAAAGTGTCTGTGTGTGTGAGAGAGAGAGAGAGAGAGAGAAGGGAAAAGAAAAAAAAGAGAAAGGAGAAAAAGGAGAAAAAGAGAAAGAGAAGGAGAAAGAGAAAGAGCTAGCAAAAGAAAGAAAGAGGAACAAGAAGGAAAAGAAAGAAAAAGAAAAAGAAAGAAAGCAAAAGGGAGAAAGAGCAAGAAAAGAAGGAAGTGTGTGTGTGTAGTGTGTGTGTGAGTGTGAGAGAGAGAGAGAGAGAAAGGAGAAGGGAAAAGAGAAGAGAGAAAAAAGAAAGGAGAAAAAGGAGAATGGGAAGGAGAAAGAAAGAAAGGAACAAGAAAGAAAAGAAAGAAAGAAAGCAAAAGGGAGAAAGAGAAAGAAAAAATAGAAAGTGTGTGTGTGTAGTATGTGTGTGAGAGAGAGAGAAAGAGAGAGAGAGGAGACGGGAAAAGAGAAAAGAGAAAGAGAAAGAGAAAGGAGAAAGGAGAAAAAGGAGAATGGGAAGAAGGAGAAAAAGAGAAAAAGGAGGAGAAAGAGAAAGAGCGAGCAAAAGAAAGAAGAGAAAGAAAGAAAAAGAAAAAGAAAGAAAGCAAAAGGGAGAAAGAGAAAGAAAAAAGTCTGTCTGTGTGTGTGTGAGTGTGTGTGTGTGTGTGTGTGTGTGAGAGAGAGAGAGAGAGAGAGAGAGAGAGAGAGAGAGAGAGAGAGAGAGAGAGAGAGAGAGAGAGAGAGAGAGAGAGAGAGAATGAATTCCTTCTTGTTTTAAAGTCTTCTGTCCTGTTGGTGGCTCCTTGTAGGCCTCTCCTGGAGAGTTTGAAGCCTAATTTTTCCACTTCTTGGACTTTCACCAAGACGGTGTCATTTCCACACAGAAAGTTTCTGGAGGAACAAGAAGGCATTTGAATTTAGACCGACAACGTGGAAAGAAAGAGTGTCACTGTGGGGTCCTTGGTGCTCTCTGAGCTGGGTGGTTTTCTTGCAGACGTTTCATGAACCAACTAGGGAACATCAGCAATGCTAGAAGGGAATAGGGTTTGCAAGGAGGAGGAGGAGGAGGAGGAGAAGGAGGAGGAGGAGGAGGAGGAGGAGGAGGACAACGACAGTGGGGTCCTTGGTGCTCTCTGAGCTGGGTGGTTTTCTTGCAGACGTTTCATGATCCAACTAGGGAACATCATCAGTGCTAGAAGGGAATGGGGTTTACAGAGAGGAGGAGGAGGAGGAGGAGGAGGAGGTGGAGGAGGAGGAGGAGGAGGAGGAGGAGGAGGAGGAGGAGGAGGAGGAGGAGGAGGAGGAGAAGGAGACTGACTGTGCGTACCCTTGATGCTCTCTGAGCTGGGTGGTTTTCTTGCAGACGTTTCATGACCCAACTAGGGAACAGCATCAGTGCTAGAAGGGAGTGAGGTTTACAGAGAGGAGGAGGAGGAGGAGGAGGTGGTGGTGGTGGTGGTGGTGGAGGAGGAGGAGGAGGAGGAGGAGGAGGAGACTGACTGTGCGTATCCTTGATGCTCTCTGAGCTGGGTGGTTTTCTTGCAGATGTTTCATGAGCCAACTAATTAGCATCAGCAGTGCTAGAAGGGAGGGGGTTTTGTAGAGAGGAAGAGGATGACCCATCTCAATGAGCCATGAAGAAAGCAAATGCTTCATTCCCAACAACAATCAAGTCAACACAACTTACCGTATCTCCTTTATTGCCCTTGTAGCCTTGAGGTCCAAGGATTGTGATCGAATCTCCCTGCGGTTCAAACATACAAGAGAAATGTAGTTTGCACTGGCTGTTCCTACATGGGGTTCCTCAATCTTGGCAGCTTTTAAGGCGCACGGATTTCAACTCCCCGAATTCTCCAGCCAGCCATGCACTAAACCAGTGGTTCTCAACCTTTTTAATGCTGCGACCCCCAACCGGTCATAAGTCGAGGACTACTCAACTGGTGCAGCACCGTTTGCAGAATGGGACTTTTGGCGGGCTCAGCAGGGCAGAGACAGCCTGGACAATTCCGATTGGCTTCTGAAAGCCAATAGAATTAGACTCTATTCAAGAGAGTCTCTTCTATTGGCTTTCAAAAGCCAATAGAATAAAAGGGAGTAGCACAGCTAAGGAAAAGGGGGAAAAAAAATGGCGGACTGCGTTGTTTGGCGACCCCCGTGAAATGGTCGTTCGACCCCAAATGGGGTCCCCACCCACAGGTGGAGAACCACTGCACTAAACAAATGATGGCTAGGACCGTTCCTTGGAGTTCCAGCTGTCCCATCACCCAGCCCACTTTGGATCCCCCTTACTTTCTCTCCTTTGAGTCCAGGAATGCCAACGTCACCCTAAACATGGAAAAAGAAGGAATGTCAAATGGATTTGTGTGCATTTGGTAACGGCCAAAAACCCAACAGAATTGGTGCTTCTAGAAACACCAGGCGCCCTCAAAGATAAGCAGAAAAGAAAAGAAATGTTTGCATATTTGAAATTTTGTTCTTCTTACCTTCTCTCCTTTTAAACCAGCAGGGCCTTTCTGCCCCTGGAAAACAAAGGAACAAAACCTGGTTTTTATTTTATTTTATTTTATCTTATATTTTATTTTACTTTATCATTTTATTTTATTATTTTACTTTTATCCTGGCTATAATGCTATCGGACAATTCTCGGCAGCGTATGATACGATAAAAACACTGTAAAACATTAAGAAATTAAAATAATCAATCAATAAACAAGCAATGTTTAAGATGTTATTTTATTTTATTATTTTATTTTATCGCTATTATTTTACTTTAACACTGGCTATCATCTCATTTTATTTTATTTTATTATTCTATTTTATTTTACTTTATCACTTCATTTTATTATTTTACTTTAATGCTGGCTATCATGCTATCTATCGGACAATTCTCGGCAGCGTACGATACGAAAAAACAACACTGTAAAACATTAAGAAATTAAAATAATCAATCAATCAATAAATAAACAAGCAATGTTTAAGATGTTATTTTATTTTATTGTATTATTTTATTTTATCACTATGATTTTATTTTAGTGCTGGTTATCATCTCATTTTATTTTATTTTACTATTTTATTTTATATTTTATTTTACCTTATCACTTCATTTTATTATTTTACTTGAATGCTATGTTATGTTATTTTATTTTATTATTTTATTTTATCACTATGATTTTACTTTAATGCTGGCTATCATCTCATCTCATTTTATTTTACTATTCTATTTTACATTTTATTTTATTTTACTGTATCACATCATTTTATTATTTTACTTGAACTCTGGCTATCATCTCATTCTATTTTATTTTATTATTCTATTTTACACTTTATTTTATTTTACTGTATCACTTCATTTTATTACTTTACTTGAACGCTGGCTATCATCTCATTCTATTTTATTTTATTATTCTATTTTATATTTTATTTTCTTTTACTTTATCCCTTCATTTTATTATTTTACTTGAACGCTGGCTATCATGCTATCTATCGGACAATTCTCGGTAGTGTATGGTACACAAAAAACAACACTGTAAAACATTAAGAAATTAAAATAACCAGTCCATCAATCAACAAGCAATGTTGGAGATGTCAAAAGGAATAAGATGGGGCATTGCATGCTCTTGCTCTTCTCTTCGACGGTTTGATGGGATCCCGGATCGCTGGGCTCACTTACCGTCACACCTAGAGGACCACGAAGGCCAGCGCTTCCTTCTTCCCCCTGTTCAAAAGAGGTCACATTGGCATCAGGGCTTCTAAAAATGGGACATTCCCACCAACATTTCATAGCCCTCGACTTACGACCACAGTCCAGCCTGAAATTTCATTGCTAAGCGAGACAGTTAAGTGAGTTTGGCCCCGTTTTACAACTTTCCTCGCCACGGTTGTTCAATGAATCACGGCAGTTGTTAAATTAGTAACTTGGTTGTTAAGTGAATCGGTCTTCCCCGTTCGGTTTTGCTTGTCTGAAGATTGCCAAAGGGGATCACGTGATCCCTGGGACACGTCAATCGTCATAAATACAGGCCTCGGCTTATGACTCCAACTGGGTGATGAGTTCTAGTCCTGCCTTAGACAGGAGAGCCGGCTGAGTGACTTTATTAATTTTTTTTTTTTTTAGTTTGGTTTGGTCTTTTATAACATTTTTTTAGATCGGGGTAGGCAACCTTGGCTCTTTCATGACTGGTGGACTTCAACTCCCAGAATTCCTGAGCCAACCTGGCTCAGCTTGGAAACCTCTCCCTTTCCCCTCAGCATGGCTGGCTTAGGAATTCTGGGAGTTGAAGTCCATGAGTCATAAAAGAGCCAAGGTTGCCTACCTCTGGCCTGGGCGTAGGCCGTTTTATGACTGGTGGACTTCAACTCCCAGAATTCCTGAGCCAGCATGGCTCAGCTTGGAAACCTCTCCCTTTCCCCTCAGCGTGGCTGGCTCAGGAATTCTGGGAGTTGAAGTCTATGAGTCATAAAGCGGCCTAGGGCAGGGCTAGGCAACCTTGGCTTTTATGACTGGTGGACTTCAACTCCCAGAATTCCTGAGCCAGCATGAGGGAAACTTTGGCCCCCCCTCATGACACGTGGACTTCAACTCCCAGAATTCCTGAGCCGGCATGGCTCAGCTTGGAAACCTCTCCCTTTCCCCTCAGCGTGGCTGGCTCAGGAATTCTGGGAGTTGAAGTCTATGAGTCATAAAGCGGCCTAGGGCAGGGCTAGGCAACCTTGGCTTTTATGACTGGTGGACTTCAACTCCCAGAATTCCTGAGCCAGCATGAGGGAAACTTTGGCCCCCCCTCATGACACGTGGACTTCAACTCCCAGAATTCCTGAGCCGGCATGGCTCAGCTTGGAAACCTCTCCCTTTCCCCTCAGCGTGGCTGGCTCAGGAATTCTGGGAGTTGAAGTCTATGAGTCATAAAGCGGCCTAGGGCAGGGCTAGGCAACCTTGGCTTTTATGACTGGTGGACTTCAACTCCCAGAATTCCTGAGCCAGCATGAGGGAAACTTTGGCCCCCCCTCATGACACGTGGACTTCAACTCCCAGAATTCCTGAGCCGGCATGGCTCAGCTTGGAAACCTCTCCCTTTCCCCTCAGCGTGGCTGGCTCAGGAATTCTGGGAGTTGAAGTCTATGAGTCATAAAGCGGCCTAGGGCAGGGCTAGGCAACCTTGGCTTTTATGACTGGTGGACTTCAACTCCCAGAATTCCTGAGCCAGCATGAGGGAAACTTTGGCCCCCCCTCATGACACGTGGACTTCAACTCCCAGAATTCCTGAGCCGGCATGGCTCAGCTTGGAAACCTCTCCCTTTCCCCTCAGCATGGCTGGCTCAGGAATTCTGGGAGTTGAAGTCCACGAGTCATAAAAGAGCCAAGGTTGCCTACCCCTGTCTTAGAGTATAGAATAAAACCCCAAAATACAGAAGCAAATGATGGGGCACAGTGGGGAGGGAAAAGGGAAAGAACAGTGAGGGGGAGAAGGGAAAAATAAAAATAAAAAAACGTTGGCTTCCGACTTCCTCCATTGCAAGAGAACAAAGCCTTAACATCCGAACCTCAACTTTTTTTACTTTTCCATAATAATAGTATAAACCAGCCATTTCTATAACAACCGATCCATCTAGTCGGTCAAACCTGGCTGAGTGACTTTGAGCCAACCCACCTCACAGGGTCGTCGTTGTGGGGAAAATAGGAGGGGGGAGGAAATTGCGTGGGTTCCTTGCCTTGAGATATTTATAAAAATAATAACCGACGGGATATAAGCGCAGAAATGAATGAGTGAGTGAAATTCAAGTTGTAAACTTAGACTAGATAGTTCGGAAAAAGCTGGCGACCGTTTATTTCCCTTCAGGCCTGCCCACACCGCCTTGACTCCCCTGATTTGGACTTTTAATGAATTAATCTCACATTAATACTGTCCTGTCGAATTTAAATGGCTTCTTCTGGCTGCCTTTCGCCCATTAGTCTTTAATGCCCTATTTATATGCCATCGTATTGAAAGTGTCAAGAGGATATCTGGCTTGCTAATTTTTTAAGCATCTTTGCTCGGCGCTGGGTAAAGCTACAGAGGAGCCGGGCCCGTAAATAAAGCCACGTATTTGGAGGTATTCATAATTAATATTCATTAATATGGAGTTTGTGCCGAGAGGGATTGAACGCTGATGTTTAGGAAGAAGAGGAGAATTTTAAGCTGAACAGTCATAGTGGAAGTTGGGTAGGGAGGGTGGTGCGGGCACAAAATCGTCACAAGAAAGGTTTGTTTCCTGCGATACATCATGGTTTGTGCCAAGCGACGAACTGAAGAGAAGGACGAGGGGGGACATGATAGCAGCATTCCAATCTCTCAGGGGCTGCCCCAAAGAAGAGGCGATCAAACTGTTCTCTAAAGCCCCTGAAGGCAGGACAAGAAGCAACGGAGGAAAACTCATCAAGGAGAGAAGCAACCTAGAACTAAGGAGAAAATTCCTGACAGTTAGAACAATTAACCAGTGGAACAATCTGCCTCCAGAAGCGGTGAATTGCTCCAACACTGGAGGTTTTTAAGAAGAGACTGGACAGCCATTTGTCCGAAATGGCATAAGTTTCCTGGCTGAGCAAGGGGTTGGACTAGATGACATCCAAGGTCCCTTCCAACTCTGTTATTCTATTCTATTCTATTCTATTCTATTCTATTCTATTCTATTCTATATTTTCTATTCCATTCCATTCCATTCCATTCCATTCCATTCTATTCTATTCTCTTTTGGGGAAGTTCAAAACAGAATCTGGAGGAACAGAAGGCGGAGACTTGAGTTAGCTGCTTATCCTACCTGCGGGCCTGGAAAAACCCAGGTAGCCTCTGGGACCAGGTACGCCAAGGCCGCTGTCCCCCTGCAAAGCAGGCAGAAAAATGTGGGTTGATGCAGAGAAATATCCATCATTCCTGCATGTCTGTGTGTGACTTGTGTAAAAAAAGGGTGGGCTTCACCTTCGTTTTTAACCCCCCTCCCTAGATACTCCTGAATGGGATGAAGTGGGGTGGGGAGAGGGGAGCTGCTGGGGATTTGCAAAATTGCCTAGTTCTGTCATAAAGCAACCTCTGCGGTCCTTGGGGCTCTCCGAGCTTGGTGGTTTCCTTGCAGACATTTATTACCCAGCTAGGTAACAGCATCAGTTCTAGAAGGGAGTGGGATTTGTAGGGGTGGTGGTGGTGGTGGTGGTGGTGGTGGTGGAGGAGGAGGAGGAGGAGGAGGATTGTGGCTTCCTTGATCCTCTCTGAGCTTGTTTTCTTGCAGACATTTCATTACCCAACTAGGTAGTCTCATCAGTGCTAGAAGGGAGTGGAATTTGCGAGGAGGGAGGAGGAGGAGGAGGAGGAGGAGGAGGAGAAGGAGAAGGAGAAGGAGAAGGAGGAGGAGGAGGACTGTGGGGTCCTTGGTGCTCTCTGAGCTTGGAGGTTTCATTGCAGACGTTTCATGACCCAACTAGGGAACATTATCAGTGATGGAAAGGAAGGGAGTTTGTTGAGAGGAGGAGGAGGAGGAGTAGGAGGAGGAGTAGGAGTAGGAGGAGGAGGAGGAGGATGATTGTGGCTTCCTTGATCCTCTCTGAGCTTGTTTTCTTGCAGACATTTCATTACCCAACTAGGTAGTCTCATCAGTGCTAGAAGGGTGTCTGGGGTTTCCTCTCTTCATATGCTAGTGACTTGTCCTGTATACTTGTACTACATTAAACTCTTCTAACTTCAAATGGCCGCTAAACGAACGTTGCAAGGCAAGAACTACCTATATTATCATTTGAATACAATTTATTTTAAAAAAGAGAAATGGCCCATTCTTATATAACCCACCAAGCGGGTGGCCCTCTCTCCCTGGCAGACCGCAGCCTTCGCCTTGGGGGTTTCCCCCAACCAGGGTAGGACTCACCTTGTTCCCTTTGTTCCCCGGGGCACCTGGCTTTCCCTGAAGGAGAAAAAAAAAACAAACACAACCTTGTCAGAGATCCCCTCGTGTGGATCCGCCATCGATCGGAACTGAACTACAGAAGGAATCGATGCAAGGGGTTCGGTTTCCCACCATGCAACATGTAGCCATTTTGCAAGCCCCCTCCTCTGCCCCCCCCCACACCCCCCGGGTCGGGTCAAAGCTAATGCAGCAGCACATAACTTCCCCAAAGAGGCAGGCCAGCTTTTGCACCCCACACGGGGTTGTAAAAAAAAAAAACATTTGATTTAAAAGAACCCAAATTAAAACCAAAAGCTCTCCGCTCAGCCCTTATATATAACGTACACTTCCTTTCTAGTATTGATGATGTCACCTAGTTGGGTCATGAAACGTCTGCAAGAAAACCCACCAAGGTCAGAGAGCCTCAAGTAGCCCACAGTCCTCCTCCTCCTCTTCCTCACAACCCCATTCCCTTCTAGCACTGATGATATAACCTAGCTGGGTCATGAAACGTCTGCAAGAGAGCCACGAAGCTCAGAGAGCACCAAGGACTCCACAATTCTTCTCCTTCTCTTCCTCCTCCTCCTCCTCTTCCTTCCCCTTCATTCTTTCTCTTTCTTCCTCTCCCCCTCCCCCCTCCTCTTCCCCCTTCTCTTAAACCTTATTCCCTTCTGGCACTGATGAAGTTACCTAGTTGGGTCATGAAACGTCTGCAAGAAAACCACCAAGCTCGGAGAGCACCAAGGACCCCACAGTCCTTCCTTCCTTCCTTCCTTCCTTCCTTCCTTCCTTCCTTCCTTCCTTCCTTCCCTCCCTCCTTCCTTCCTTCTCCTCCTTTCCACTTCTTTCTAGCACTGATGATGTTACCTAGTTGCGTCATGAAACATCTGCAGGAAAGCCACCAAGCTCAAAACCACCAAGGATGCCACATTCCTCCTCTTCCTCTTCCTCTTCCTCCTCCTCCTCTTCTTCCTCCTCCTCCTCCTCCTCCTCCTCCACAAATCCCACTCCCTTCCAGCACTGATGATGTAACCTAGCTGGGTCATGAAACGTCTGCAAGAAAGCAGACCATGGGATGCTGCAACGGTTGCAAACGCCAGGATCAATCACAAGTCCCCCTTTTTTTCCAGTAACTTCGAATAAATGCATGGTTGTACGTCGTAGGACTACCTGAACTGGACTTCTTAAAGTGATGTTTCTATTCTCTCCCTCTCTCATTTTCCAGGCAAACCCACCTCTGTTCCGGGAGATCCACGCGGGCCTTTTGGTCCCATCGATCCAGTCCGGCCTCTTTTCCCCGCTTCCCCCTGAAAAGAGATTTTTTTTTTCCAGAGAATGTTACTGGAAGACAAGGAAGTGTGTAGTTTTCTCCTTAGGAGTTCCTCAATTAAGTGATTGTTTTCTGCTGGATTGTTTGTCTGGTGTTAATCCCCGCTTATCTAAATGTCGGTTGCCGGAGAGGATGCGTTCAGGGCTTGGACATCTACCGAGATTGTCCCAAAGGTGCTTTTTTTCCAGGACTTTCCTGTTTTTCCTTTGAAGACGTTTCGCTTCTCATACAAGAAGCTTCTTCAGCTCTGACTGGATGGTGGGGGAAGGATTTATACTCCTTACAGACGGCTGGTCATTTGCCTTCATCTGAGAGTCGTTGAGGCCACTTGGAGGTTGACCTGTGTCCTCGGGGTCACCTGAATGGTGCAAATGGGTGTGGAGCCTTGTTGGAACTCCCGATGACATCATCTATCTCCAGAAGCTTCTTCAGCTCTGACTGGACGGTGGGGGAGTGGAAGGATTTATACTCCTTGCAGGCGGCTGGTCATTTGCATTCTTTCTGTGAGTCGTTGAGGCCACTTGGAGGTTTACCTGTGTCCTCAGAGTCACCCGAGCGGTGCAAATGGATGTGGAGCCTTCTTGGAATGGCTGAAAGGGTTAGAACACCCATTTGCACCACTCAGGTGACCCTGAGGACACAGGCAAACCTCCAAGTGGCTTCAACGATCCTCTAAAAGAATACAAATGACCAGCTGTCTGCAAGGAGTATAAATCCTTCCACTCCCCACCATCCAGTCAGAGCTGAAGACGCTTCTGGAGATAGATGATGCCATCAGGAGTTCCAAGAAGGCTCCACACCCATTTGCACCACTCAGGTGACCCCGAGGACACAGGCAAACCTCCAAGTGGTCTCAACGACTCTCTAAAAGAAGGCAAATGACCAACCGTTTGGACAATAATGGGGGAAAAAACCCTTGTTTTCCCCCCCTATTTTTTCAGTTTTTTTCCCCCCAGGCCTTCCCATCTCTAGTTACTAACTCAACAACTGCAATGGTTCACGTAACAGCTGTGGCAAGAACGGGCGTAAAACGAGGCAAAATTCACTGAACAAATTTCTCACTTAGTTCTCACTGTCAGGAAATCCCTCCTTCGTTCCCGGTTGCTTCTCTCCTTGGTGAGTTTTCCATCTGTCGCTTCCATCGGTGCTTTGGAGAAGAGATTGTTCCCCCCCCTCCCCTCTTCTTCGGGGCAGCCCCCGAAATCAGCCGAGTTGTGAATTGTGAGACCAGCCGAGGCTGGCCAAAGAATCCTACATCTCCTTCCGCTCGAAGAAGGCCTGTTTTTGGATTCACTAACTTGCTTTTTATTCTGTGGAACAGGGCTGGGTCACGCTAACCTGGATTCAGCGTCCAGATTGCTTAGAAAATGCTGCCTGACCCAGTAATAGCCTGTCTCAGAATAATACAGGAAGATAATTCTCCGTCCATTTTCCAATTTCACCTGTAGGATTGCTTTGTTCCCTTTTTTTTTCATGCTGCCTTGTTCCGTGACATACCAAACGCTCTTTTTCTTTTCTCAAAAAAACAAAAGCCCACGTGGATTTCAGCTACCTTTATATTTCCAACTTGCAAGAAGTTCCTTTTGCTTACCCCCTTTTTCAGAGATAAAAGTTTTTCTGAGCGGCCCTACTGGATATTGGATGGAGCCAAGTCAGACTTTCTGGTTTTATTCGAATAAATTTGATTTTCTATTTTTACATTTCAAAATTTAAAAAGCAACGTGGCGGCTGGGTTAATCGATAATTCAATAACATACAAGTATCTTTAGTACAGATCTCAAACTACCACGTTAAATATGTCCCCTCTTCTCCCCTTGGTATTTTACAGTCTCATATTTAAACTAATACCATTCTTATTATAGCGATTAAAGTTGGAAGGGACCTTGGAGGTCATCTAGTCCAACCCCCTGCTCCATGTCCATTTCTGCACATTCTAATATTTTTAAAATCATTTCTTTTTCCAATATTGTGCAAATACGATTCTTGCCCCTGGTTTTTTTTTTTTTTCTACTGTACTTTTACCAACAATGGATTCACTCTGGGCAGTGAGAAGGATTAAATCAAGGGAACAGTTTGATCAGAAAGCAGGAAGATTGGGAGTTACAAAGAGTCTGGGAGAATCTTATTTCTTTGCCATTCGCGGCTCGGTGACAGGTGAGATTTGGGTACCTGGGACTGTGACCCCCAAAGGTTACCTTACCTTTTGCCCAAGAGCTCCAGGTGGGCCTGGGGCTCCCCTTTCTCCCTGGGACCCTGGTGTACCGGGATTACCCCGGATTCCCTGGACACCTTGTGCTCCAGCAGGCCCTGGTGCTCCAGGTTCGCCCTGGGGGAAGGGAAGTGGAAAGATCAATCACCCTGGGAAGAAAGTAGGGTGGAATAAAGTTCTGTGGTGTTTACCATCTTCCAAGAAGAGACACTTTGTGGTTAAAGGTTGAATGTGTTTATGTAGTGTATATTGGGGGCGGCCTTTGGAGAGCGGAATGCAACGAAAGCTCATTTTAATGTATGCTGATTAGTGTGCATTCGAAGTGACAATAATAGAATAGAATAATTCTATTCTATTCTATTCTGTAATTCTATTCGATTCGGTAATTCTATTCTATTCTATTCTATTCTATTCTATTCTATTCTATTCTATTCTATTCTATTCTATTCTATTCTATTCTATTCTATCCTATCCTATCCTATCCCATCCCATCCCATATTTTCTATTCTATTCTATTCTATTCTGTAATTCTATTCTATTCTATTCTATTCTATTCTATTCTATTCTATTCTATTCTATTCTATTCTATTCTATCCCATCCCATCCCATCCGATATTTTCTACTCTACTCTACTCTACTCTACTCTACTCTACTCTACTCTACTCTACTCTACTCTACTCTATTCTATTCTATTCTATTCTATTCTATTCTACTCTATTCCTGTAATTCTATTCTATTCTATTCTATTCTATTCTATTCTATTCTATTCTATTCTATTCTATTCTATTCTATTCTATTCTATTCTGTAATTCTATTCTGTAATTCTATTCTATTCTATTCTATTCTATTCTATTCTATTCTGTTCTGTTCTGTTCTGTTCTGTTCTATTCTACTCTACTCTACTCTACTCTACTCTACTCTATCCCATCCCATCCCATCCCATCCCATCTATTCTATTCTATTCTATTCTATTCTATTCTATTCTATTCTATTCTATTCTATTCTATTCTATTCTATTCTATTCTATTCTATTCTATTCTATTAACTGTGGGGTCTTTGGTGCTCTCTGAGCTTGGTGGTTTTCTTGCTGATTTGGTTAGCTGGTTGTTAGCACCCAATACCCAAAATAACAAAGTTGGAAGGAACCACACGGCATACTTATTTTCAGGGTTTGAAATCACAATTGGACAGGATGAACTTTCCAACCTTTTAATGTTTTTTTTTTTTCACCAGATGCGGAATATTGTCAAAAAAAGTCCAAAGGGTGGTCACTGTCCTACATTCGAAGCCCCTCCCCTTTTTAAACAAGCGATGACTGCCACCCTGGTTGTTTTGACCTCTTTCTGGGGTCTCCCTGAGTCCCTGAATTAGGTGCCCAGTCTCCATCGTGAAAAACACAAGCTTTTTACTCTACCACCTTACGTCCAGGAGGGCCAGCTTGCCCCACAGGACCCCGGAAACCAATCCCTGGTTCTCCCTTGAAAGTAGATGAGGGGAAAAAAAAAGAGGACACGTCAAGTCATTGGCAATTGGCACCCCCAAATCTGGGAGAAGGCTAACATAGGGCACAAACCAGGCTGGCAAATTGAATATTTCCCTTAAATTGGCTACTTGCAACGGGGCTGCCTTCCTCACACACAGGGAGAATCCCTCCTTCGAAAACCCAATTCCTTTACCTTTTGACCCACTTCGCCGTCGCTGCCCTTGCTTCCCTGGAAGACACAAAAGTAAAAGGTAAAGTCTCTAGTCCTCAGGGTGACGCACGTTTGGTTTGACGTATTGCGGTAGAGTACGTATTGCTCTGGATTAGACGCAAACGGTGAATAGCAGCAGCACGGGGGATTTCCCAAGGAAGGAGAGAGTGCATGCAGTTTGTACGCAGCTCTTTACCTTCCCAGAGTAACTGTTTTGTAATGAGTTTTAACAATTTGGGGTTTTGTTGTTGTTGGTGGTGGTTATTATTATTTTTTTGAATTGTTTTGTTTTATTTTAAACTTAGCACACTATTATCACAGATAATAGATGGGAGGTTATATTAAATTACTAAACAAATAAATAAATTAGCTGGATTACATGTGTATATGTATGTGTATGTGTATGTGCATATATCTATATATCTACCTCTCTCTCTCTCTCTCTCTCTCTTTTTTTTCTCTCTCTCTCTTTCTCTATCTATCTATCTATCTATCTATCTCTATTATATCTATATCTGTATATATCTATATCTATAGATATAGATATATCTATCTATCTATCTATCTATCTATCTATCTATCTATCTATCTATCTATCTATGTTTTCTGAGGTGTTCGCGGGTGTTTGTATGTAGGTCTTTGGTTATTCGGGTTTTCTCCACGTAAAATTGGAAGTGTGTTGGTGACGTTTCGACAAAGTCCCATTCATCATCTTCAGGCTGGTGTTTTCGGCTTCGTGCTCCTAGAACACGGGAAAAGACCTGAATACGCCAAGACCTGCATAACTATACCCGTGAACATCTAAGAAAAAAAATATATATACAGAGCTGGAGTGGTGGAGTTAAATGAACCATTAGCCTAGATTAGTTATGTTACCACACACAGCCCAAGTTTTTATATATATTTATTTATATATAAATTGAATTCAGGAGGAGTTGAACTTGAACTGTTTGTGGTAACGTAACTACTCTAGGCTAATGATTCATTTAACTCCACCACTCCAACTTCGCCTGCTCTTCTCCTACAAATTGCCACACCATTCCTCCTCCTTTTGATGCTTACCTTCCCAGCTGCTTCTCCTGCCTCTCCTGGGTCTCCCTGAAAGAAGAAACAAAAGTATGAATCTATTCTACCTGGCTGACAATTCAACTTTATCATACACATTTGACCATCTTCCCGGACTTTTCTCTCTGGACCTTTAGATATGAAGGTAGTTTGTTTAGTGACTGAAGATACAACTTCATTGAAAAAAGTGACTTAAGAGTAGAACAGAATGCTGTTAGAAACATACCTTTTCGCCTTGATCCCTTTGTTTCCAGAAAAACCCTTTTCTCCCTGCAATGGACACAAGAAAACCAACAACCATGTCAGAACATGCACAGTCTTATTGTGCTGAGATAACCCAGGAGTAAATACAGTAAACAGTGGTCTATATTAAATGGTGGTTTATCTTACACTATCCACAATATGCACCAGGGACAGTATACATACACGTGGTAATACAGCAAACTCCAACACACAGCAGTTACAGCAAGAAAACAGACAAGAGAGAAAGACACTCCAGCAAAACCTTCCCTTTTATACTCAGGCTCTTAAAGGGATACAGACCCTGCTTGCTCTTAAAGAGACACAGACCCTGCTGAGTCATTCCTATCATTGCATCATCCACCTTATATTACTTTACATCATTACATAAGCCATTTGGCTATTAAATCATTACCTTGACAAACCACAACATGATTTGTAAGATGATACCCCACACTCTATACTGAGCCACAGGTTAAGCCCAAAGGGATGCATTCACACAACCCGTGAAGCCCAAAAGAGATAGCAAAAGCAGAACTAAGCTTATGGTGTTGTCAGAATGAAGCCACAAGGTCTCTCGCTGACCCATGGACCCTGAATACACCCTCAAAATCCTTCCATTCATTGGTAGGACCTGTCCAGAGACCACTTGATCAAAGGTGCCACTAGCTCGGTCCTTCTGAACATAAGGAACAGGTCAAGTACGGAACTCAGGTTTCAGGAGGGTGACCTAGATAAGCTCTTTGCTTTGACCCAGGGGTGTCTTTGGTCAACAAAAGCAAGATGGCGATCTTGATGGCATGAATGAAGTGCCTTCTGGTTTATAGAATAGAATAGAATAGAATAGAATAGAATAGAATAGAATAGAATAGAATAGAATAGAATAGAATAGAATAGAAAATATGGAATAGAATGGAATGGAATGGAATAGAAAATATAGAATAGAATAGAATAGAATAGAATAGAATAGAATAGAATAGAATAGAATAGAATAGAATAGAAAATATAGAAAAGAATAAAAATATGGAACAGAATAGAATAGAATAGAAAAAATATGGAATAGAATAGAATATAAAATATGGAATAGAATATAAAATATGGAATAGAATAGAATAGAAAATATGGAAAGAATATAAAATATGGAATAGAATAGAATAGAACATATAAAATAGAATAGAATAACAGTTGGAAGGGACCTTGGAGATCATCTAGTCTAACTCCCTGCTCAGCAGGAAACCCTATACCATGTCAGACAAATGGCTGTCCAATCTCTTCTTAAAAACCTCCAGTGTGAGAGCATTCACAACTTCTGGAGGCAGGTTGTTCCACTGGTGAATTGTTCTACATTTTTTTAAGTTCAACCATCTTGATTTTGTTGAGCACATCCTCCAGATAGCATTTCTGAGAAGGAAAAGAATGCAAGGTTAGTTCTGGCCAGCTTTTGCGGAGGCATCAAATTTTGGTCGAAGCCCTCGGAGGGAAGCGTGAATTGATTTTTTTTTCCCCCACTCCCTGAAGTCTCCCGCTCAAGAACGCAAGGGTTGCGTAATGGACAAGCACACCGACCTTCTGACCTTGGAGGCACGCAGAATCGAGACCCACCGAGGCTGGTTCTCCTTCCTTCTAAAAGACAGAAATTGTCACTTGTGTTATTTTTAGGAATGTTCTAGATCCCCCCCCCCTTTTTACCTCAGACTGCTTTATTGAACGAAGCCAGGGAAAAAAAATCAGAAATGTGCCTGGGTTCCTACCACGTACTAAGCCTAGACTGAAGACACAATTCTCGGGTGTGTCAAACACGGGCTGCCCAGGGCAAATATGCAACGGGGATGCAATGTGAGAACCAACAGAAGACAATCTTTGCATCTCAGGGTTGAACTCTCTCAGCTTGGTTGGTTTCCTTGCAGACATTTTATTACCCAACCAGGTGACATCATCAGCGCTAGAAGGGAGAGGAGTTTGCGGGGAGGAGGAGGAGGAGGAGGAGGAGGAGGAGGAGGAGGAGGAGGAGGAGGAGGAGGAGGAAAAAGACTGTGGGGTCCTTGGTGCTCTCTGAGCTTGATGGTTTTCTTGCAGACGTTTTTTGACCCAACCAGGTAACATCATCAGTGCTAGAAGGGAGAGGAGTTTGCGGAGAGGAGGAGGAGGGAGGAGGAGGAGGAGGAGGAGGAGGAGGAGAAAAACTGTGGAGTTCTTTGTGCTCTTCTATTTTCAAATATATTTTACTTTTTATTTTTTTTCCCCATATTGTTAATAATGCATTTCTTATATAACGATTTCGGAAATATTTATGAACTTTATGTTTCCCATGCCCTAAAAAGGTGTGCTACCCCAATTGTAAATCATGCCCCTCCGGATATAACAAGCAATTGTCAATACTAGGAAGAATTGCCATCGTGAAAATGAATGTACTACCGAAAATCTTATTTCTATTTCAAACAATACCTATAAAACGTGTGAATTTTTTTTTTTTTAGGATTTAAATTCACTAGTCTTGAAATTTGTTTGGTGAGGAAAGAAAGCTAGAATTAAGATGAAAATGCTACAAGATGCCAAGAAAAATGGAGGATTTGTTTTACCGGAGTGGGTTTTATATTATCAAGCATTCGTATTAACATGGGTAAAAGAATGGATAACTCTTAGAAATAAAAGGTTGTCTTATTGCTCTTCTAGCTTGTTTGTTTTCTTGCAGACGTTTCATGACCTAACTAGGTAATATCATCAGTGCTGGAAGGCAGTGGGGTGTGAAGGGAGGAGGAGGAGGAGGAGGACAACAACAACGACTGTGGAGTTCTTTGTGCTCTTCTAACTTGTTTGTTTTCTTGCAGACCTTTCATGACCTAACTAGGTAATATCATCAGTGCTGGAAGGCAATGGGGTTTGAAGGGAGGAGGAGGAGAAAAACTATGGAGTTCTTGGTGCTCTCCTAGCTTGTTTGTTTTCTTGCAGACGTTTCATGACCATTGATCCTGATGCCATCCCTCTGTGAGAACTTGACACCTTACCAGCACTGCAAATGTTCACGCTTAATGAAAGACAGCAAATGGTTTCCATTGATGAAAAGGGCAGAAAAGCAGAGAGAAGACATCGCTCAGTTAGGGGAAACAGTAATGGCTCTCCCTTGATTATTTTTTTTTCTCTTTTCTGTATCTCAGCATAAGAAAATGGGAAGCCAAGAATTCAGGACTTAGTTGGGGCTTTGTGCTGTTGCCTTAGTTTACACTCTGAAAGGAACGCTGATTTTATTTATTTATTTATTTTTCATTTCTCCTAAAGATTACCTTAATCCTCTTGGCTCCTTGAGGTCCAGGATAAGGCTGCAAGAAAAACGAATAAATGAGTATTTTGTATTTTGTACTTGAGATGAGGAAAAAAAACAACGAAACTTTGATTGGGGGTTTGACTGATTCGATGGACTTGTTATAGAAAGAGCTAGTTTCTACTACTGTGGAAAAGTAGAAAGGTGAGGTCTGATGTTAACGTTTTATTCTACTGCAGTGGTTCTCAACCTTTTTAATGCCGCGACCCCCCAACCGGTCGTAAGTCGAGGACTACTCAACCGGTCGTAAGTCGAGGACTACTCAACTGGTGCAGCACCGTTTGCAGACTGGGACTTTTGGCGGGCTCAGCAGGGCAGAGACAGCCTGGACAATTCCTGTTGGCTTTGGAAAGCCAATAGAATTAGACTCTATTCAAGAGAGTCTATTCTATTGGCTTCCAAAAGCCAATAGAATAAAAGGGAGGAGCACAGCTAAGGAAAAGGGGAAAAAAATGGCGGACTGCGTTGTTTGGCGACCCCCGTGAAATGGTCGTTCGACCCCAAATGGGGTCCCGACCCACAGGTTGAGAACCACTGTTCTACTGCAACAGAGGAATTTGAAAGCCAATGGCTGTTTCTTTTCTTTGTCCCTTCTCTGCCCCTCACTTTTTCTCCTTTTTTCCCGCCCCACCACTGGCTTTTGTATTTTTTCTATTTTATTCTATAATCTAATAAAGCGGGGGTCTTCAGACGTGGCCACTTTAAGACTTGTGGACTTCAACTCCCAGGATTCCTCAGCCAGCCCTCAGGACTGGCTGAGGAATTCTGGGAGTTGAAGTCCACGAGTCTTAAAGTGGCCATGTTTGAAGACCCCTGTAATAAAGTGTGACAAACTGATTTTTAAAAAGAAAAGATTTAAGATGGATTGCTGCATATGCTTCTTTTGGTTTCTCCGTTTTGCTTCGCTCTTCTCCCGTTTCCTTCAAGTTGCTATTTGCCGGCTTAAAGGCCATAATAAATTTTTTTTTAAAAAAAAAAATGAAGATGAGGCAGGTGGATGCTCTACCCCCCTCTTTAAGCTTCAGGGAAAGAGACAGCGCTGCTTGATACTCACCCCGTAATTCCACCAGCGTCCTACTGAGGGTCCCCCAATTTGAAGATCCCCGGGAGAACGGACCTGTGGAAGCACAACGAGAACGCACAGAGTTGTCGAAAAGCAAATTTAGGATTTCTGGACTGGGAAGAGGAAGGCGAAATTCTTACAACTGGGTGCCCTTTCTCCACCGTTCTCCTAACTCGGAGGATGCTTCATGCTTTGATACCAGCTTCCCTTTCCTGCTGGCGGGAAGAGGCTTACCTCAGTTTAATAATAATAATAATAATAATAATAATAATAATAATAATAATAATAAGAAGAAGAAGAAGAAGAAGAAGAACAACAACAACAACAACAACAACAACAACAACAACAACAACAACAACAACATCCACATCTGCCTATCCCAGGTCCTTGGTAAGGACTCGATAGGTAGACAAAATACCAAATCCAGTCTGAACATCTGGCTGACTGTGCGATGATCCATAATAATAATAAAGTTGGAAGGGACCTTGGAGGTCATCTAGTCCAACCCCCTGCTCAGGCAGGAAACCCTATACCATTTCGGGACAAAGGGCTGTTCAGTCTCTTCTTAACAACTTCTTGAGGCAGATGGTTCCACTGCTTAATTGTTCTAACTGTCAGGAAGTTTCTCCCTCTACCATTCCAGACAAGTGGCTGTCTGATATATATCATATATCATATATCATATATCATATCTCTATCTATCTATCTATCTATCTATCTATCTATCTATCTATCTATCTATCTATCTATCTATCTATCTATCTATCTATCTATCTATCTATCTATCTATCTATCTATCATCAGAATAACAAAGTTTGGAAGGGACATTGGAGGTCATCTAGTCCAACCCCCTGCTCAGGCAGGAAACTCTATACCATTTCGGACAAATGGCTGTCCAATCAAACACTTCTAGTGTTGGAGCATTCGCCGCTTCTGGAGGCAGGTTGTTCCACTGGTTAATTGTTCTCACTGCCAGGAAGTTTCTCCTTAGTTCCAGGTTGCTTCTCTCCTTGATCAGTTTCCATCCGTTGCTTCTTGTCCTGCCTTCAGATGCTTTGGAGAATAGCTTGACTCCCTCTTCTTTGGGGCAGCCCCTGAGATACTGGAAGACTGCTCTAATGTCCCCCCTCGTCCTTCTCTTCATTAAACAGGACCTACCCAATTCCAGCAACTGTTTTTTTATATATGTTTCAGCCTCCAGTCCCCTGATCATCTTGGTTGCTCTTCTCTGCACTCTTTCCAGAGTCTCAACATCTTTTTGACATCGTGGTGACCAAAACTGGTTTAAAACGCCTTTGCAGTCAAGCTCAGTTGAATAGGCCTTCTGCAACCTACAATACAGTTGGTGGATGAGGTAGCTGTTGTGTATATTACGCACCGCTCTTGCGTCTCCCCGTTTCCAGTCAGGACAGGCAGTTTTAGCCAGAGGGGGTATGCCATATATGAAATGTTAGATTCTAAATGAGGAATTGTGGCTGGAGGGGGGGGGGGGAAGGAAGGCTTGGTCTGAACACAAATCAAATAGAAGAGAATATCTGTGGCTGAGGGTTGAACCGTGGGGTCCTGGGTGCTCTCTGAGCTGGGTGGTTTTCCTGCAGATGTTTCATGACCCAACTAGATAACATAATCAGTGCTTAGGAGGAGGAGGAGGAGGAGGAGGACTGTGGGATCCTTGGTGCTTTTGAGCTTGGTTATTTCCTTGCAGACGTTTCATGACCCAACTAGGGAACATCATCAGTTCCAGAAGGAAGGAGGATTTGCGAGGAGGAGGAGGAGGAGGAGGAGGGGGGGGGCAACTGTGGGTCTTTGGTGCTCTCTGAGCTGTTATTTTCCTCTCCTCTCTTCTCCTCTCCTGTTATTTTCCTCTTCTCTTCTCTCCTCTCCTTACTCCTTTCTTTCTCTCCTGTTTTTTACCTCCCCCTCCTCTTTCTTCCTCCAATCCTCTCCTCTCCTCTCTTATTTTCCTCTCCTCTCCTCTCCTCTCCTCTCCTCTCCTCTCCTGTTATTTTCCTCTCCTCTCCTCTCCTCTCCTCTCCTCTCCTCTCCCTCTCCTCTCCTCTCCTCTCTCCTGTTTTTTTCCCTCTCCTCTCCCCTCCTCTCCTGTTATTTTCCTCTCCTCTCCTCTCCTCTCCTCTCCTCTCTCCTGTTTTTTCCCTCTCCTCTCCTCTCCTCTCCTCTCCTCTCCCCTCCTCTCCTGCTATTTTCCTCTCCTCTCCTCTCTCCTGTTTTTTTCCCTCTCCTCTCCTCTCCTCTCCTGTTATTTTCCTCTCCTCTCCTCTCCTCTCCTCTCCTCTCCTCTCTCCTGTTTTTTTTCCCTCTCCTCTCCTCTCCTCTCCTCTCCCCTCCTCTCCTGCTATTTTTCCTCTCCTCTCCTCTCTCCTGTTTTTTCCCTCTCCTCTCCCCTCCTCTCCTGTTATTTTCCTCTCCTCTCCTCTCCTCTCCTCTCCTCTCCTCTCTCCTGTTTTTTCCCTCTCCTCTCCTCTCCTCTCCTCTCCCCCTCCTCTCCTGCTATTTTCCTCTCCTCTCCTCTCTCCTGTTTTTTCCCTCTCCTCTCCTCTCCTCTCCCCTCCTCTCCTGTTATTTTCCTCTCCTCTCCTCTCCTCTCCTCTCCTCTCCTTACTCTTTCTCTCTCCCTGGTTTTTTTCCCTCTCCTCTCCTCTCTCCTCCTCTCCTGTTATTTTCCCTCTCCTCTCCTCTCCTCTCCTCTCCTCTCCTCTCCTCTCCTTACTCTTCTCTCTCCTGTTTTTTCCCTCTCCTCTCCTCTCTCCTCCTCTCCTGTTATTTTCCCTCTCCTCTCCTCTCCTCTCCTCTCCTCTCCTCTCCTCTCCTCTCCTTACTCTTTCTCTCTCCTGTTTTTTTCCCTCTCCTCTCCTCTCCTTTCCTCTCCTCTCCTCTCCTCTCCTCCTCTCCTGTTATTCTCCTCTCCTCTCTCTCCCTGTTATTTTCCTCTCCTCTCTCCTGTTTTTTTCCCTCTCCTCTCCTCTCCTCTCCTCTCCTCTCCCCTCCTCTCCTGTTATTTTTCCTCTCCTCTCCTCTCCTTACTCTTCTCTCTCCTGTTTTTTTCCCTCTCCTCTCCTCTCCTCTCCCTTCCTCTCCTGTTATTTTCCTCTCCTCGCCTCTCTCTTCCTCTCCTCCCCTCCCCTCCCCTTCCTCTCCTCTCCTGTTATTTTCCTCTCCTCTCCTTACTCTTCTCTCTCCTGTTTTTTTCCCTCTCCTCTCCTCCCCTCCTCTCCTCTCCTGTTATTTTCCTCCTTACTCTTGTCTCCTAACTATCCTCTCCCCTCTTCTCTCTCCTCTCCTCTCCTGCCCTGCCCTCCCCTTGCCTGCCCATTTTAAATCCATTATAAGTTTAGCATTTCAATCCCTAGATTTATTATTGTGAAAAGAAGAACAATTGGAAGGAAAAAAAAAAACCCCTCTTCCCTTTTAGTTCACCGCATTCTGTAAAAACAACTGGCCTTTCTATAAAAATTTCCCGTAATGAAGGTAAATTTCCTCCTGCCCCCCCCCCAATCTTTTTAAGCGACACTTTCCCCAATAGTCTTTGTCAGGTACTTTTAAGGAGGCTTTCGCCCTTAAGAAGGCGTTTAAAAATAAACTTCTTTTCGTGAGCTTTTTCTCTCCCCCCCCCCCAGCTTTAAACTTAGAAAAGAATAAAGCAAAACTTCCTAACTTTATACTTGTGCTAGGTTGCCGGGATGAAAAACTGAATTTCCTATCAAGACAGCTAGTCCTCAATTTACGACGGTTCGTTTAGTGACTGCTCAAAGTTACAAACGCCTCTGGAAAAAGTGACATATGACCGTTTTTCCCCCCTTAACGACCAATGCAAAGCGTCCCCAGGGGTCACGTGATCAGAATTCAGAGGCTTTGCACCCGACTCGCGTTTAGGACGGTCGCTGTGTCCCTGGAATCACATGATCCGCTTTTGTGACCTTCCAACAAGCACAGTCACTGGGAGAAGCCCAGATTTGTTTAGCGGACCGTTTTTGATGCTAAGTTAACAAACGCCATGATTCACTAAACAACTATGGCAGGAAAGGTCGTAAAAGGGGGCAAAGTTTACTTAATAAATGTTTTCACTTAAGCAACAGAAAAGTTGGAACCACTTTTCCTTGCTGGGGAAATTAACCATCTTGAAGATGGCTGGATGCGAAAAAAAAAAGCTGATCGTCCACCAATTGTTCTATAAATCAATCGCAGCAAAGGTCCTATTTTATAGCCCCCGGGTTTAATTTAAAATGGTTGGCTAATTAATGAAAGTTACTCGATCTTCATCTCCCCTCTAGTAAGCACTGGCCACCAGACACCAATCGTGATTTAAACCCCTCCAAAATTAGGATTAAAGGAGGACCACGTGGGTGGAAAGGCGGCCGTTTATGGCCCGTTTTCAGATTGATAATTATTTCCTTGATATTGGATTCGGAAAATGAAGAAAGACCCCACCCAGGGCCTGTTTGAAAAAGATATTAAATCTGCGCCTTCAATTCTCCAAGTCTTCACTTCAGACACTGAACAGGTTATTTGGACAGAGCGAGTGGAAAAAATCCCACGCCATAATTCTGGAACCGGAGAGACGAGGAAAGCGAAGGGATTATTTTTATCCCGTCTTTTCAATTCGGTCATGAAAGATAAGAAGAAATCAAAAGAGATCAGACGGAGCAAAAAAACTAGGGCTAATATACCTACAGGTCGTCCGTGACTGACAGTCATTTGTTTAGTGACCATTTTGAAGGGACAGCAGCCCTGAAAAAGAGACTTATGAGCGGGTCCTCACACTTACGACCGTTAGTTTTCCTCACGATCACATGACCCCACATGTGGGCTGGTGTATACAGGTAGTCCTCAACGTACGATCACCATTGAGCCCAACATTTCTGTCTTAAGCGAGACATTTGTGAAAGTGCTTTTTTTGTCCCGTTTTACGACTTTTCTGGCCACAGTGAATCCGGTTTCCCTGTGGATTTTCCCCATCCAAAGGTCACAAAAAGGGGGGGGTCACATGACCCCAGGACACAGCAACGTTCATAAGTACGAGTCAGTTGCCATTTTGTTCACGTGACCCTGGGGGAGGCTGCAAAAATTGTGAAAAAACGGTCATACGTCATTTTTTCCCCGGTGCCGTTGTCACTTTGAACGGTCGCTAAATGAACCGTTCTAAGTCGAGGACTCTCTTTTGGCCAGCAAAAAGCTGGCCAAAGGTGATCACATGACCCCAGGAAGCTGCTTAAGAGCCATGTCTTAAGTTTTGTCGAGGTGGAGAAAAAACGGCTGCAATCCATTTTTGATCTGGTTTGATTGCATCTTATCTTTTGTTCTTTGCAGAGGATGGGACCAGAATAAATGCACAGAAGTGTTTCTTGCACAGATGAGCAGACAGCGCGTTGGTCTAAAGGGCAGTGGTTCTCAACCTGTGGGTCGGGACCCCATTTGGGGTCGAACGACCATTTCACGGGGGTCGCCAAACAAGGCTGTCCGCCATTTTTTTCTCCCTTTTCTTTGGCCACGCCCCTGGCACCCCCGGTGATGTATAAGTGGTTTTGGGGTCACCACAACATGGGGAAACTGTATTATGGGGTCGCGGCATTAGAAAGGTTGAGAACCACTGGTCTAAGGCGCTAGGTTAGAGAGCAGGAGACGGTGAGTTCTAATCCTGCCTTAGGCATGACAGCCTGGCTAAGTGACTTTGGGCCCAATCACCAGGAGACAGTGAGTTTCTAGTCCCGGCCTTAGGCAAGAAAATCAGCTGGATGACTTTGGGCCAATCACCAGGAGACGGTGAGTTTCTAGTCCTGCCGTAGGCATGAAAACCTGGCTGGGTCACTTTGGGCCAATCACCGGGAGACGGTGAGTTCTAGTCCTGCCTTAGGCATGAAAAACCAGCTGGGTCACTTTGGGCCAATCACCAGGAGATGGTGAGTTCTAGTCCCTGCCTTAACCATGAAAGCTGGCTGGGTGACTTTGGGCCAATCACCAGGAGACGGTGAGTTCTAGTCCCGCTTTAGGGATGAAAGCCGGCTGGGCTTTTGGACCAATCACCAGGAGTCGGTGAGTTCTAGTCCTACCTTAGGCACGAAAGCCAGCTGGGTGACTTTGGGCCAATCACCAGGAGACGTTTGAGTTCTAGTCCCGCCTTAGGCACGAAAGCCAGCTGGGTGACTTTGGGCCAATCACCAGGAGATGGTGAGTTCTAGTCCCCGCCTTAGGCATAAAAGTCATCTCAGTGACTTTGGGCCAATCACCAGGAGACGGTGAATTCTAGTCCTGCCTTAACCATGAAAGCTGGCTGGGTGACTTTGGGCCAATCACCAGGAGACGGTGAGTTTCTAGTCCCGCCTTAGGCATAAAAGTCATCTCAGTGACTTTGGGGCCAATCACCAGGAGACGGTGAATTTCTAGTCCTGCCTTAACCATGAAAAGCTGGCTGGGTGACTTTGGGCCAATCACCAGGAGACGGTGAGTTCTAGGTCCTGCCTTAGGCATGAAAACCAGCTGGGTCACTTTGGGCCAATCACCAGGAGACGGTGAGTTCTAGTCCTGCCTTAACCATGAAAGCTGGCTGGGTGGACTTTGGGCCAATCACCAGGAGACGGTGAGTTCTAGTCCCGCCTTAGGATGAAAGCCGGCTGGGCTTTGGACCAATCACCAGGACCAATCACCAGCAGTCGGTGAGTTCTAGTCCCCGCCTTAGGCACGAAAGCCAGCTGGGTGACTTTGGGCCAATCACCAGGAGACGGTGAGTTCTAGTCCCGCCTTAGGCATAAAAGTCATCTCAGTGACTTTGGACCAATCACCAGGAGACGTTCTAGGTTCTGTCTTAGGCATGAAAGCTGGCTGGGGGACTTTTGGGCCAATCCCTCTCTCTCAGCCCAGACCACCCGAGAGAATTGTTCTGGTGGTGAAAATAGGAAGGAAGAAATTGTGTCGGATATGTTTGCCACCTCTTGAGTTATTTTGTAAAAATAATAAAGGCAGGGTAGAAATAAAATAAATAAACAATAAAGTTAACCACAAGCCAGACTGCAAAAGCATATTTTTGGGGACATTAAAATGAGAGAGCTTAAGGGGAGAATATTTTTTTTTTTCCTCAATGTTTGTGGCGGGCTTGGGAAATTTGCCCCTGGCTTCAAAAGAGACTTCAGATTCTGCTGGGGCCCAAGTCTTGTGGAGCAAAATGTTTATTAATGTTCCACTAACCAGGCAAATATGCAGATTTATTTTTAAAACATCTCACCGACTACAGGCGAGGGAGAAATTTAAAAACAAACATTTCTACCCCCACCACAAACTCCCTGGATTCCTCTGCTTTGATTTTTAATTGACTCGCTACCACAATTCATTTCAAAACAGGAGCCAGGAGTGGCTGAATTTGATTTTAATTCTATTCCTTATTAAAGGTTTCCCTGCTCTGGTTTCATAGGTAGCCCAAGTGTTTATTTAAAAATAGATTTAGAGCAGGGGTCCCCAATCTATAGTCTGCTCTTGGCCAGAGAGACGCAGAAATAGCTGGCCGGTGCACGTACACATGGGCATGCATGTCCCCCCCATTCACGCTAGTGCCCATGTGCGTGGGCGCGAACGGGAATGCTAGCACGGGGCAGGTGTCCGCAGCCCATTTGTGCATGTAGCGCTAGCCCAGGCAATTTGCGCAGCCCATTTGCCACTTGCACGAAACAGGCCACTAGCTGCCCTGATGGTGCACGGCTGTTCACACATGCGCACAGCACCGGCGCATGCTGCATGCGTGAATGGGGCTGCTAGTGCTGTGGCCGTGTGTGTGGCCCCGTGCGTGCATTGATGCACACCAATTTTGAAGCTGTTCTCCTTTTCTCCGGTCTTCGAGCCCGGAAAGATTGGAAACCGCTGATTTAGAATCTGTGCACAGTACAAGTTAATAATAATAATAATAATTAATAATAATAATGTTGGAAGGGACCTTGGAGGTCATCTAGTCCAACCCCCTGCTCAGGCAGGAAACCCTACACCATTTCAGACAAATGGCTGTCCAGTCTCTCCTTCAAAACTTCCAGTATTGGAGCATTCACTGCTTCTGGAGTTGTACAGCTTATAACCACGTGACCCCGGGATACGGCAACCGGCATAAGTACATGCCAGTTGCCAAGTGTTTGAGTTTGGGTCACAGGATCACGGGGATGAAAAACGGTCTTATGTTAATTTTTCAGCGCTGTTGTAACTTTGAACCGTCACTAAACGGTTCAAGTCGAGTGTGTTCTAGGCCCCAGATGAAAACCAGAAGTAAGGGCATCTCCCAGAACATTTAGAGCTGGCTGAATGCAATGCAGGCAGTCTTTGACTTATTACAATTCGTTTAGCAACGGATTGACTTTGCTTGAATGGAAAGTCACAATAACGTGATCGCATGACCCCGGGACACTACAACTGTCACAAATATGAAACGGTCGCCAAGCATCCGAATTTTGATCGCGTGACTGTGGGGAAATGGCGTGGTGGTCGTAAGGTTGGAACGTGGTCGTACATCTGTTGTAACTTTCAGCAGTTACTAAATGAACGGCCGTAAGGCAAGGACTCCCTGTATCTCTCCTACGGAATCACTGTTTTTTCTTGACTTTCCCTCATGCTCTTAATAATCCAAGACATTTATAAGCTAAGGAGAAGAGAACAAGGACATCGTGCTGATGACGTTACCTGGTTTGGTAACGAAACGTTCAGAAATAATAATAATAATAATAATAATAATAATAATAATAATAATAATAGAACAGAATAGAGGCATGGGAAGACAAAGCACTACATGGCCAATACATGAAAAAAAATAGCTGGGAAAGCAGATAACAATAAAACCTGGCAATGGCTAAGAGCAGGAAAATTGAAGAAAGAGACCGAGGGACTAATTCTGGCTGCACAAGACCAAGCCTTAAGGACAAATGCATACAAAGTCAAAATTGAGAAGACAGCAACAGACAGTAAGTGCCGCCTATGCAAAGAAGCTGAAGAAACAGTGGACCACTTGGTAAGCTGTTGCAAGAAGATTGCACAAACTGATTACAAGCAGCGGCATGACAAAGTAGCAACAATGGTGCATTGGAAGATCTGCAAAAAATATCATTTGCCTGTAAGCAAAAACTGGTGGGATCATAAAATAGAGAAAGTCATAGAAAATGATAAAATTAAACTGCTCTGGGACTTCAGAATTCAAACAGACAAGCACCTGCAACATAACACCCCAGACTTAACAATTGTCGATAAGAAAGACAAAAAAGTCTGGATAGTGGACGTGGCAGTGCCTGGAGATAGCAGAATAGAAGAGAAAGAACTGGAGAAGATAACAAAATACAAAGACCTACAAATAGAAATAGAAAGACTGTGGCAAAAGCAAGCAAGGGTAGTACTAATAGTAATAGGCTCCTTGGGTGCAATCCCAAAACAACTGGAGCACCACTTGAACACCATTGGCATTGACAAACTCACCATTAGTCAATTGCAAAAGGCGGCCTTACTAGGAACTGCTTCCATCCTGCGACGATACCTATAATACCATCAAACATCCACATCTGCCTATCCCAGGTCCTGGGTAAGGACTCGATAGGTAGACAAAATGCCAAATCCAGTCTGAACATCTGGCTGACTGTGCGATGATCGACAATAATAATAATAATAATAAAGTTGGAAGGGACCTTGGAGGTCATCGAGTCCAACCCCCTGCTCAGGCAGGAAACCCTATACCGTTTCAGGCAAATGGCTGTCCAATCTCTTCTTAAAAACTTCCAGTGTTGGAGCATCCACCGCTTCTGGAGGCAGGTTGTTCCACTGGTTAATTGTTCTCACTGTCAGGAAGTTTCTCCTTAGTTCTAGGTTGCTTCTCTCCTTGATTAATTTCCATCCGTTGCTTCTTGTCCTGCCTTCAGGCGCTTTGGAGAACAGCTTGACTCCCTCTTCTTTGGGGCAGCCCCTGAGATATTGGAAGACTGCTATCATGTCCCCACTCATCCTTCTCTTCGTTAGACTAATCATACCCAATTCCTGCAACCATTCCTTATATATGTTTTAGTCTCCAGTCCCTTGATCATCTTTGTTGCTCTTCTCTGCACTCTTTACAGAGTCTCAACATCTTTTTTACATCGTGGTTATATTGAAATAAAACTTGGAGAAGAAACCACAGCCAAGACTTTAATAATCCTCTCCAAATCCTACTTCAAACATCTGTCCTTTGTCTGGTTTCCCCCCCCCACCCCCAAATCCAGCTTTCACAGCAATATTGTTTTTTTTTAACCAGGGGGAAAGCCATTTCGTTGTCTATTAGAATCATTAAAGAATTATTTTTTTTAGAATAGAATAGAGCTGGAAGGGACCTTGGAGGTCATCTAGTCCAGCCCCTTGCTGAGGCAGGAGAACCTCTACCCTTGCAGACAAACGGCTGTCCAGTCTCTTCTTAAAAACTTCCAGTGTTGGAGCGTTCACAACTTCTGGAGACGGGTTGTTCCACTGGTTAACTGTTCTAATTTTTTTTTGGAGGGTGTTCAAGTCTGGCTACGAAAACTGCACCCTGGGGGGGGGGGAAGGGGACGGAAAGCCTGTCAATCTCTTGGACGGACATCGAAATAGCCTGATCACTTAGTAGGGTCTTGTCTGCCATCCTCTTCCTTCGCACGAGCAATTTTCGTTGATCTGATCTTCCTCGAAAAAGACCCCCTTGTCCATCTTTGTTCTTGAAACTCGAGAAAAGAGGACGATCGAAGATCTTCGCCAACAACTGAATCCGTTCACTTCGTTCCAGGCTGACACGTTGATGAAAGATAATATTAGCCATTATCTTTCCTTGGAAAAAAAGGGTGTGTGTGTCAACCCCAGAGAAAATTCAGAAAATAGGTGAATGGGGGGCGTTTGTCCCATTTATTTAGTGACAAGGTGGGCTGCGTGGGAGAATTTTCAAGCTTTTATTTCACAATCACCCTCCGTACCTTCGTGCAGTACAAGGGAAACTTTGGGCATTTATTTTACAGGTAAACTTTGGGCATTTATTTTACAGGTAGTCCTCGGCGTATGACCACAACCCAGCCCGGGACACAGCAACCGTTATAAGTATGAGTCAGTTGCCGAGCAGCTGAATTTTGAGGATGTGACCCTGGGGGCTGTTACAAGGGTCATAAATCAACTTTTTTCGGTGCCGTTGTAACTTTGAACAGTCACTAAATCAAACTGCTGCAAGTTGAGGACTACTTTGTATTTTATTTTATGGGAGTTTGGGTGTGTGTGCCATTTTTTGGGGGGTATTTATTAGTTTAATCAACTCCTGTCTTCTTATGGGGTGTTTTTTTAAAAATTGGTTTTGTTTATGTATGATAAGCCACTTAGTGTTGATTGAATTGGGCAGGTGAATAAATATAACTACATTAGAATAGAATAGAATAGAATAGAATAGAATAGAATAGAATAGAATAGAACAGAACAGAATAGAATAGAATAGAATAGAATAGAATAGAAAATATGGAATGGAATAGAAAGGAATGGAATAAAGAATAGAACGGAACGGAACGGAACAGAACAGAACAGAACAGAAAAGAATAGAAAAGAGAATGGAATGGAATGGAATAGAATAGAATAGAAAATATGGAATGGAATGGAATGGAATAGAATAGAATAGAATAGAGTAGAATAGAATAGAATATGAAAGATAGAATATAGAATATAGAACATAGAATATAGAACAGAACAGAATAGAATATGGAATGGAATAGAATTGAATGGAATGGAATGGAATAGAATAGAATAGAATCTGAATAGAATAAAGAATCAAATTGAATAGAATAAAGAATCAAATTGAATAGAATAAAGAATCCGGTCATAAGTTGAGGACTCCCTGTAAAGGGGGTCCATCAGTTAAGACAGCAAAGCTGGAATCTTTCTTTCTTTCTTTCTTTCTTTCTTTCTTTCTTTCTTTCTTTCTTTCTTTCTTTCTTTCTTTCTTTCTTTCTTTCTTTCTTTCTTTCTTTCTTTCTTTCTTTCTACAAGGAATCCTCTGGGGGGGTTGTTAAATGTCAGCAGGATCCTCATGATCTCCATTCGCTGCCGCTTTTGAGTGGATCCTATCATCCGATTGCTACATGAATCTTTATAGGAACAAAATCAATCCCTTTTTTAAAAAAAGACTGAGCCTGACTTGATCTATGCGTTGACTGCCCTCTAGTGGAAGCTGCAATAACTGCTGACAAAGAATTCCTTTTTATTGCCCGCAAAAATTACCTCAGGTGAACATCAGATGTTATTTTATTTTATTTTTTATTTTATTTTATTTTGTTTTTTATTTTATTATTTTATTTTATTTTATTATTTTATTATTTTATTTTATTATTTTATTTTATTTTATTATTTTATTTTTATCCCTCCTTTATTGATTTGCATCCTGCCTTTATTATATATACAAATAACTCAAGACAAGGAACACACACACGAGCCCCTCCTATTTTCCCCACAACAACAATCCTGTGAGGTGGGTTGGGCTGAGTGAAAGTGATTGGCCCAAAGTCACCCAGCTGGCTTTCATGCCTACGGCAGGACTAGAACTCACCGTCTCCTGGTGATTGGCCCAAAATCACCTAGTTGGATTTCATGTCTAGGTGGAACTAGAACTCACCGTCTCTTCGACTTACGACAATTTTCACACTTAACAACGGTTGCAACGTCCCTGTGGTCATGTGATCAAAATTCGGACCCTTGGCCACTGGCTCACATTTACGACGGTCACCGTGTCCTGGGGTGTGTGTGTGTGTATGTGTGTGTGTGTGTGTCACACGATCCCCTTTTGCGACCTTCTGAGAAGCAAAGTCAACGGGGGAAAGCCGGATTCACTTAATGACCGGGTTACTAACTTCACGATGGCAGGGATTCGCTGAACAACGGTGGCGAGAAAGGTCAAAGGGGGCCAAGCTCACGTAACACCTGTCTCGCTTAGCGACGGAAATTCAGGGCTCAGTTGTGGTCGTAAGTCGAGGACTCCCTGTCGTCCTGCGAGATGTAGAGTGGCCGTAGGGATACTTTACCTTCCTCGGATTCCTCAGAGTTGATCGGCTGGGGAACCTCGTTGCCTCCTCCGTATCCCGAGGGACCGTTTTAGAAGGCGCACCGCTTCCATCCCGACGTTCCGCTCTGCTGGGGATTGTGGGAATGTCGGTCGTTTTCCAAACTTCTAGCTCTTCCGGTTTCTGGGAATTGGTTGCTGTGTCAGATACCACAAACCCCCGTGTTTCATGACTGCTTGTAGAGGGAAGGCTTTCTGGAGTGACAACCTAACACAACGTGAAAATGCAGTTTAGGAGCCTGAGGAATTTTTTTTTTTTTTTAAATGACAACAGTATTTGTGAGAAAGATTTTCTATCCAGGATTTACTTACTTACTTACTTACTTACTTACTTACTTACTTACTTACTTACTTTCCTTCCCTCCCTCCTTCTCTTGTCCCCTCTCTCCTCTTCTCTTCTCTCCTCTCCCCCACCCCTCCCCTTCCCCTCTCCCCTCCCCCTTCTCTCCCTTCCCCTCCCCTCCCCTTCCTCTCCCCTCCCCTCCCCTCCAGTCTCCTTCCTTCTTCTCTCTTCTCCACCCTCCCTCTCCTATCCTCTCTCCTCCTCTCCCCATCATTCTCCTTCCTTCTCTTCTCCTCCTCTCTCCCTCCCTCCTTCTCTTGTCCTCTCTTTCCTCTTCTCTTCTCTCCTCTCCCCCACCCCTCCCCTCTCCCCTCCCCCCTTCTTTCCCCTCCCCTCCCCTCCAGTCTCCTTCCTTCTTCTCTCCTCACCATCCTCCCTCTCTCCTCCTCTCCCCATCATTCTCCTTCCTTCTCTTCTCCTCCTCTCTCCGTCCCTCCCTCCTTCTCTTGTCCTCTCTTTCCTCTTCTCTTCTCTCCTCTCCCCCACCCCTCCCCTCCCCTCTCCCCTCCCCCCTTCTTTCCCCTCCCCTCCCCTCCAGTCTCCTTCCTTCTTCTCTCCACCCTCCCTCTCTCCTCCTCTCCCCATCATTCTCCTTCCTTCTCTTCTCCTCCTCTCTCCCTCCCTCCCTTCCTCCTTCTCTTGTCCTCTCTTTCCTCTTCTCTCCTCTCCCCCACCCCTACCCCTCCCCTCTCTCCCTTCTTTCCCCTCCCCTCCAGTCTCCTTCTTCTCTCCTCTCCACCCTCCCTCTCTCCTCCTCTCCCCATCATTCTTCTTCCTTCTCTTCTCCTTTTCTCCCTCCCTCCCTCCTTCTGTCCTCTCTTTCCTCTTCTCTTCTCTCCTCTCCCCACCCCTACCCCTCCCCTCTCCCCTTCTTTCCCCTCCCCTCCCCTCCAGTCTCCTTCCTTCTTCTCTCCTCTCCACCCTCCCTCTCTCCTCCTCTCCCCATCATTCTCTTCTCCTCCTCTCTCCCTCCCTCCCTCCTTCCCTCTCCTCTCCCCTCCCCTCCCCTCTCCTCTCTCCGTCTCCTCTCCTCTCTCCTTTCCTCTCTCCTCTCCTTCTCCTCTTCTCTCCCTCTCCCTCTTCTCTTCTCTCTCCTTCCTTCTCCTCTCTTCCTCCTTCCCTCCCTCTCCTCTCCTTCCTTCTCCTCTCTCTCCCTCCCTCCCTTCTTGCCTCCTATCTTCTCCTTCATCCTCTCCTCTCCTCTTTTCTCTTCTTCTTCCTTCTCTTCCTCCCTCCCTCCCTCTCCTCTCCTCTCCTCTGCTCTCTCCTCTCCTTCTTCGTCTCCTCTCCTTCTCCCTCTTGTCTTCTCTCCTCTCTCCTTCCTTCTCCTCTCTTCCTCCCTCCCTCCTTCCCTTCCTGTCTCCTCTCCTCTCACTGATAATACAATAACAAAATGGTAGTGGGAACGATTTTCGGAACCCACACCACCTCCAAACTCCAATATCCACTTCCGGGGCCAGAGGTGCCTGAGACCCTCACCGTAGAGTTTTGGGGGGGTGATCCTTGCTGCTGTTGCTGCTTTTTCTTCTTCTTTCCCCCCTTCTCCTTTTCTTTCTTGGCATCAGCAACCTGGGGGGTCATCCTTTGTACCCCGCCCTGCAGAAGGAGGTTCGTCAGTTCCTTCAACAGAGCCAGCTGCAAGTTGAAAACGAAACAAGAAGAAAAGTAGAAAATGGGGGTTGATCCTGTTCTACCACCAAAGAAAGCCCAGCCAGATCTGAACTAGAAAATAATGAGAATTGTCAGAGTTAAGGCACCTTCCAGATTTGCTGGGATTACTCAGAACTCCTTCACAGTACTGTATGTTAGCTAGGAATGCTGGGAGCTGTAGTCTTCTGAAGGATACCAGGCTAAGGAAACGACAGGTAGCCCTTGAGTTTCAACCATTCATTTAATCCAGTGGTTCTCAACCTGTGGGTCGGGACCCCATTTGGGGTCGAACGACCATTTCACGGGGGTCGCCAAACAACGCAGTCCGCCATTTCCCCCCCCCCCCTTTTCCTTAGCTGTGCTACTCCCTTTTATTCTATTGGCTTTTGAAAGCCAATAGAATAGACTCTCTTGAATAGAATCTAATTCTATTGGCTTTCCAAAGCCAATAGGAATGGTCCAGGCTGTCTCTGCCCTGCTGAGCCCGCCAAAAGTCCCAGTCTGCAAACGGTGCTGCAAGTTGTCTGCAGCGAAGGCGAGCTGTCTGTGAGCTTCCACCCCTCCCTGCTGAGCAACTACTAACAATGTAAGTAAAAGAGGGCCAGGGGTGGGAGGTGGGAGGCCGGCGGGCGCAGGGAGGGTTGCTGGCGCGTGGGGCCTGGCGGGTGCCTTACCTCCCTTGGGCTGGGCCAGCTGATGGCCCAGCTGGTGGTCGGCCTGCGCCGTTGCTGCCCCTTGCCAGCTATGCCTCGGCCGGCACAGGGGGCGAAACCACGCATGCGTGGTGCTCCCGGGCAGAGAAAGTCCTCGACTTACGACCGGTTGGGTAGTCCTCGACTTACAACTGGTTGGGGTCGCGGCATTAAAAAGGTTGAGAACCACTGATTTAATCAATCAATCAGAACAGAGCTGGAAGGGACCTTGGAGGTCTTCTAGTCCAACCCCCTGCTCAGGCACCATTCCAGACAAACGGCTGTCCAGTCTCTTCTTGAAAACCTCCAGTGATGGAGCACCCACAACCTCTGGAGGCAAGGAGTTCCACTGATTATCTGCTGCTTGTTTGGTTTTTAGCTTCCAAGAAGGAGTCGACTGCAGCTCTGAAAGTCAGCAACGTTAGAGGGACCGATGGTGTTGCACCATCCCCTACTCCCAATGAATTTATGGATTCTTCAGCCAAAAACTACTTGGCCAAAATATCGGCCCAACTTTCGGTCAGAAGACCCCAGTGGTAAGTAAAGAGAGTAAAACACATCTGAGTTATTGATGAAACATAATGTCATGTCAACAAAGAGCAACCAAGATGATCAGGGGACCGGAGGCTAAAACATAGGAAGAACAGTTGCTGGAATTTGGTAAGTCTAGTTTAATGAAGAGAAGGACGAGGGGGGACATGAGAACAGTCTTCCAGTATCTCAGGGGCTGCCCCAAAGAAGAGGGAGTCAAGCTATTCTCCAAAGCGCCAGAAGGCAGGACAAGAAGCAACGGATGGAAACTCATCAAGGAGAGAAGCAACCTGGAACTAAGGAGAAACTTCCTGGCAGTGAGAACAATTAACCAGTGGAACAACCTGCCTCCAGAAGCGGTAAATGCTCCAACACTGGAAGTTTTTAAGAAGAGACTGGACAGCCATTTGTCTGAAATGGTGTAGCATTTCCTGCCTGAGCAGGGGGTTGGATTAGATGGCCTCCAAGGTCCCTTCCAACTTTATTGTTGTTGTTGTTGTTGTTGTTGTTGTTGTTGTTATTATTATTATTATTATTATTATTATTATTAATCAGTGGTTCTCAACCTGTGGGTCGGGACCCCATTTGGGGTCGAACAACCATTTCACGGGGATCGCCAAACAACGCAGTCTGCCATTTTTCCCCCCCTTTTCCTTAGCTGTGCTATTCCCTTTTATTCTATTGGCTTTTGAAAACCAATAGAATAGACTCTCTTGAATAGAGTCTAATTCTATTGGCTTTCAAAAGCCAATAGGAATTGTCCAGGCTGTCTCTGCCCTGCTGAGCCCGCCCAAAGTCCCAGTCTGCAAAAGGTGCTGCACCAGTTGAGTAGTCCTCGACTTACGACCGGTTGAGTAGTCCTCGACTTACGACCGGTTGGGGGTCGCGGCATTAAAAAGGTTGAGAACCACTGTTATAGATGATGGCCAGCCGGCCATTCTGTTTCTCACTCACATGCTGAAAATTTGCACCCAAAAAAGTTATAGAGAGGATACAGGTAGCCCTTGAGTTATGATCTCCGTGTAGACAGATGTTTAATTTGTTCCTTAAAACATCTGTCCTTCACACAGACACACACACACACACACACCCCAGTAATCCAGGATGTCCAATTTCTAAAATATGAAATATAATTTGTATGTCCAGATTAAGTTTTACCCAAATGTATTTGAGGTTTCTTGAAGCTGGTCGATGGCCCGAATTTTTCCGTCAGCTTCAGCTCATAAGGATAAATAAGCTGCATGCCATTTAATATTTGTAGGCAAGAAGGTTACCTACCTTGATACCATAAGCTTCCAAAAGTTCTTCCAGGTCCTATTTAAAAATCAAAAAAAGAAAAAAAAAAGGGTGTTCATTGGCTCCCAGGTAGAGACAAAGAATGGGTTACATTAAAACACGTTTCGTTGAGATACTTGCTTATATAAAATGTCCCCCCAACATCTTCCGGACAGAGTGTCTTTCCTTTAAAATCTTCATCTTAGCCATTTTAGAATATGTAGACTACAACTCCCAGAATTCCCTAGCCAGCAACCTTTAAGGCACGTGGACGTCGATTCCCATAATTCCCCAGCCAGTAGGCTCGCTGATGTCCACGCCACTTACAATTGCTGAGTTGGCTGAGGATCTTTGGGTGCTGAAGTCTACCCATCTCAAAGGATGCCGGCTGAGGGATTCTGGGAGTTGAAGTCCACCTGTCTTAAAGCAGGCTGGCTGTGGAATTCTGGGAGTTGAAGTCCAGCCATCTCAAAACATCCTGGATGGGGAATTCTGGGAGCTGAAGTCCATCCGTCTTAAAGCATGCTAGCTGGAGAATTCTGGGAGTTGAACTCCACCTGTCTTAAAGCATGCTAGCTGGAGAATTCTGGGAGTTGAACTCCACCTGTCTTAAAGCATGCTGGCTGGGGAATTCTGGGAGTTGAAGTCCACCTGTCTTAAAGCAGGCTGGCTGTGGAATTCTGGGAGTTGAAGTCCACCTGTCTTAAAGCAGGCTGGCTGTGGAATTCTGGGAGCTGAAGTCCAGCCATCTCAAAACATCCTGGATGGGGAATTCTGGGAGCTGAAGTCCATCCGTCTTAAAGCATGCTAGCTGGAGAACTCTGGGAGTTGAACTCCACCTGTCTTAAAGCATGCTGGCTGGGGAATTCTGGGAGTTGAAGTCCACCTGTCTTAAAGCATGCTAGCTGTGGAATTCTGGGAGTTGAAGTCCACCTGTCTTAAAGCAGGCTGGCTGTGGAATTCTGGGAGCTGAAGTCCAGCCATCTCAAAACATCCTGGATGGGGAATTCTGGGAGCTGAAGTCCATCCGTCTTAAGCAGGCTGGCTAGGGAATTCTGGGAATTGAAATCCACCCATCTCAAAACATCTTGGCTAGGGAATTCTGGGAGTTGAAATCCACCCATCTCAATCCTGGCTGGCTGAGGGATTCTGGGAGTGGAAGTGTGTGCCCATCTTAAAGCATTCTAGTTGGGGGATTCTGGGAGTTGAAGTCCACCCATCTCAAAACATGCTAATAATAAGCTAATTTCTGGTCCCAGTTGTAGCTGTAAGTTAGGACTCCATGCATTTACCTTGATATCCATTGCTTTGCCAGCCGGTCCAGGTTCTCCCTTGGAAAGAAAAAAGAAATTTGCATCTGTCTGAAGCTACCTGTTCAGGGGTGATTCCTTAATTTCATCCTTCAACTCTACTAAGCAGCAAGGAGGGATTAGGGTTCCCTAAAGCCAGCAGCTAAATAAATCCATGGGGAAAAAAATTCCTTCCAGACCCCTCATTACTATCTGGATGCACAACTTCTTAGCATCCTGACATGCAGCTCCTAGTGTCTAAAACCAAAAGGGAGGCCTGCCTGAGTCCCACTGCCAAAGTCCCAGTGCCAAAATTCGAAGATGAAAGGGTGTGTGACTGGGAGGGATTTTCTCCTCCAACTTAAAAGAGGAGAGGGGGGTAGAAAATGTGGGGTCCTCCGTGCTCCCTTGAACTTGGTGGTTTTCTTGAAGACATTTCATTACCCATCTAGGTAACATCATCAGTGTTAGAAGGGGGGGTTCTGGAGAGGAGGAGAAGAAGAAGGAATAGAATAGAATAGAATAGAATAGAATAGAATAGAATAGAATAGAATAGAATAGAATAGAATAAGGAATGGAATAGAATAAGGAATAGAATATAAGAATAGAATAGAATAGAATAGAATAGAATAGAATAGAATACAAAATATGGAATAGAATAGAATAGAATAGAATAGAAATAGAATAGAATATATTGGAATATGGAATAGAATAGAATAGAATAGAATATATTGGAATATAGAATAGAATAGAATAGAATAGAATAGAATAGAATAGAATAGAATAGAATAGAATAGAATAGAATATATTGGAACATAGAATAGAATAGAATAGAATAGAATAGAATAGAATAGAATAGAATAGAATAGAATAGAATAGAATAGAATAGAATAGAATAGAATAGAATAGAATAAGGAATGGAATAGAATAAGGAATGGAATAGAATAAGGAATAGAATATAAGAATAGAATAGAATAGAATAGAATAGAAAATATGGAATAGAATAGAATAGAATAGAATAGAATAGAATAGAATAGAATAGAAATAGAACAGAATATATTGGAATATGGAATAGAATAGAATAGAATAGAATAGAATAGAATAGAATATATTGGAACATAGAATAGAATAGAATAGAATAGAATAGAATAGAATAGAATAGAATAGAATAGAATAGGAATAGAGTAGAGCAGTGGTTCTCAACCTTTTTAATGCCGCGACCCCCCACCTGTCGTAAGTCGAGGACTATTCAACCGATCGTAAGTCGAGGACTACTCAACGGGTGCAGCACCGTTTGCAGAATGGGACTTTTGGCGGGCTCAGCAGGGCAGAGACAGCCTGGACAATTCCTATTGGCTTTTGAAAGCCAATAGAATTAGACTCTATTCAAGAGAGTCTCTTCTATTGGCTTTCAAAAGCCAATAGAATAAAAGGGAGTAGCACAGCTAAGGAAAAGGGGGGGAAAATGGCAGGCTGCGTTGTTTGGCGACCCCCGTGAAATGGTCGTTCGACCCCAAATGGGGTCCCGACCCACAGGTTGAGAACCACTGGAGTAAAGTATAGAGCAGAGCAGAGCAGAGTAGAATAGAGTAACAGAGTTGGGAGGGATCTTGGAGGTCATCTAGTCTAAACCCCCCCCCCCCGCTCAGTCAGGAAACCCTACACCATTTCAGACAAATGGCTATCCAGTCTCTTCTTAAAAACTTCCAGTGTTGGAGCATTCACTGCTTCTGGAGGCAAGGAGTTCCACTGCTTAATTGTTCTAACTGTTGGGAAATTTCTCCTTAGTTCTAGGTTGCTTCTCTCCTTGATGAGTTTCCATCTGAGGAGGTCCGGAAGGAAGAACTCAGAGGAGTTAACCCCATGCCCGGTGGGCTTCATTTCACAGAAATCTGGTGTCTACTTGGACAGATTCCGGTGGAATGAAGGTCACCCAAGTCACGGATCTGCGTTTCCCTTGGCTGGAAATTTCGTCCTTGAACCTTCCTACTCTACTAGAGAATCTGCCTGCTTTCTAGAAGCTTCCGCAAGGGGTCTTCCCCACTACAGGAAGAAGTCCTTGACTTGCAACGGTTTCTTTAGCAACCGTGCGAAGTTAGACTGACCCAGGAAAAAGCTTCTCATTGATCCTCACACTTGCAACCATCATAGCATCGCGACGGTCACGTGATTGAAACTCGGAGACTTGGCAACTGGCATGTATTTACGAGGGTTGTAGTATCACAGAGTCACGTGATTGCCATTTGGGTCCTTCTTCTCAACAGGCCAAGTCAAAGGGGGAAGCCAGATTTGCTTAAGGGCCTCTTGAAAGCCTCCAGTGACGGAGCACCTAAAACATCTGGAGGCAACTCGTTCCACTGGTTGATCGTTCTCACTGTCAGGAAGTTTCTCCTTAGTTCCAGGTTGCTTCTCTCCTTGATTGGTTTCCATCCGTTGCTTCTTGTCCTGCCTTCAGGTGCTTTGGAGAACAGCTTGACTGCCTCTTCTTTGGGGCAGCCCCTGAGAGATTGGAACACTGCTATCATGTCCCCCTCATCCTTCTCTTCGTTAAACAGGACATACCCAATTCCAGCAACCGTTCCTTATATGTTTCAGCCTCCAGTCCCCTGATCATCTTTGTTGCTCTTCTCTGCACTCCTTCTAGAGTCTCAACCTCTTTTTTACATCGTGGTGACCAAAACTGGATGCAGCATTCCAGGTGTGGCCTTACCAAGGCCTTGTAAATTGGAATCAACACTTCACCTGCTCAGGCAGGAAACCCTATCCCATTTCGGACAAATGGCTGTCCAGCCTCTTCTTAAAATCTTCCAGTGTTGGAGCGTTCACCACTTCTGGAGGCAGGTTGTTCCACTGGTTAATTGTTCTCACTGTCAGGAAGCTTCTCCTTAGTTCTAGGTTGCTTCTCTCTTTGGTTAGTTTCCATCTGTTGCTTCTTGTCCTGCCTTCAGGCGCTTTGGAGAAGAGCTTGACTCCCTCTTCTTTGGGGCAGCCCCTGAGATACTGGAAGACTGCTGTCATGTCCCCCCTTGTCCTTCTCTTAGACTAGACATACCCAATTCCAGCAACTGTTCCTTATGTTTTAGCCTCCAGTCCCCTAATCCTCTTTGTTGCTCTTCTCTGTACTCTTTCTAGAATCTCAGCATCTTTTTTACATCGTGGTGACCAAAACTGGATGCAATATTCCAAGTGTGGCCTTACCAAGGCCTTGTAAAGTGGTATGAACACTTCACCTGATCTTGATTCTATCCCTCTGTTAATGCAGCCTAGCACTGTGTTGGCTTTTTTGGCAGCTGCAGCACACGGCTGGCTCACATTTAAGTGATTGTCCACTAGGACTCCGAGATCCCTCTCACAGTTACTACTATTGAGCAAGATACCCCCTATACTATACCTGTGCATTTGGTTTTTCTTGCCTAAATGTAGAACCTTACTTTTTTCACCACTGAATTTTCATTTTGTTAGATAGTGCCCAGTGTTCAAGTCTGTCATTTTGTGGACTTTCCAATAGAGGGGAAAAAAAAAACCATACCTTCTCTCCTTTGATAAAGAAACTGTTTTCCACAGGAGGACCCTAAAAGAGTTAGAGCAGATGGAGAAAGAATTTTTCAGGTGGTTAAGTGTTATTTCTTTTGCAGATAGTCTTCCAACTTCTCTGATTCGCATTTAGAACTAAGGAGAAACTTCCTGACAATTAACCAGGGGAACCACCTGCCTCCAGAAGCGGTGAATGCGCCAACACTGGAAGGGTTTAAAAAGAGACTGGACAGCCATTTGTCCGAAATGGTATATAGGGTCTCCTGCCTGAGCAGGGGGTTGGACTAGATGACCTCCAAAGTCCCTTCCATCATCATCATCATCACATACACACACACATACCCACTCACACCAAGGGAAGACATGAAAAAGAGGGGTTGGTCAAGTCTGAAGAGGTCTCAGAGAAAGGAGAACATGCAAACTTACGGTTTCGCCCTTATCGCCTTTGTCTCCAGTGGCCCCCTGGAGGGAAAAAAGGAAGAAGAAAAGGCATTTATGGTGTATTTATTTTGCCCTACAGGTAGTCCTCGACTTACGATAGTTCATTTAGTGACCATTACAATGGCACTGAAAAAAGTGATTGATGACATTTTCACACTTAGACCGTTGCAGCATCCCCCTTCCTTCCTTCCTTCCTTCCTTTCCTCCCTTCCTTCCTTCTTTCTTTCCTCCTCCCTCCCTCCCTTCCTCCCTTCCTTCCTTCCTTCCTTCCTTCTTTCCTCCGTTCTTCCTTCCTTCCTTCCTTCTTTCCTCCCTTCCCTCCTTCCCCCTCCCTCCCTTCCTTCCTTTCTTCCCTCCATTCTTCCTTCCTTCTTTCTTTCCTCCCTCTCTCTCACTCTCCCTCCCTCCCTTCCTTCTTTCCTCCCTTCCTCACTTCTTTCCTCCCCCTCCCTCCCTTCCTTCCGTTTGATAAATATACATCAATATGATAAATCTTCAGAGACAATGGAAACTAATTGAATAAGAAAAATACAGATGGTGAGAGTCAGGAAGAGATTAAGGAAGTAAGATAAACCATATAGGCAAAAATAGTTGGGTCTGAGAAAGGAAGAGGAAAGTCATAAAATAGATAAATAGTTTTTTTAAAGGAAATGGCTAGCCAGGAAGGTTGAATGGAAAATAGGAAAATAAGCTGAATAAGATAAGAAGAGAGGCACATGGAATTGAAAAGCAGGAAAAGAACTTATTGTTTAAAATGGAGATATAAACATATACTAAGTTTAAAATAACCATTTACATGTCTATGTGAATATGATTTAGTGTGTTATCAGGAAATGTGTATAGGCGGACGGAAAGAGTGTAACCTCATACTACCTCAGCCAATGGGGAAAGAGGAGGGCTGTAGCGGCCGGTGATAGGGATGAATAAAAGAAGGAGATATTTTGGGTTAAAAGTTAAAAGCTTTGATAGCTTCTCTCCCCGCTTATTGCAATAAACGAAACAAAAGGCCTTCACTGTGTGTTGGCTGGTTATTGGTCAGGCGAGCTTTGCCTCTGGTCACGAAGGAAAGTAGCCAGGAGCACATAACACGTTCTTCCCTCTGTTCTTCCTTCCTTCTTTCCTCCCTCCCTCCCTCCTTCCCTTCCTTCTTTTTTTTCCTCCATTCTTCCATTCCACCTTCTTTTCTTCCTTCCTTCCTTCCTGTTCTTCCCTCCATTCTTCCATTCTTTCTTCCGTCTGTCCTTCCTTCCTTCCTTCCCCCCTTCCTTTCTTTCTTCCTGCCTTCCTTCCTTCTGTTCTTCCTTCCTTCCTTCCCTCCCTCCCTCCCTCCCTCCCTCTAGGGCTTCAGATCTGAAAAACTGGCTGCCACAAAGAATTGATTCACGATATTTCTGGTGCTGTAAATAGGTTCCAATCTTCCCAAAACAGAGCGACAATTTGAACCACATAATCTGGTGTACCAGATAGAATGGATGTTTTGGCTTCCTGCTGGCCTCTCTCTGATCATTTGGGGAAACTGAAACCAGTGTTTAAATCAATTAAAATAAGGGAGATGGCTTTTAGACAACACCATGCAAGCTTGATCACTGATGTGGGCTAAGAATAGGAAAATATCTTGAATATCTGAATTTTGCAGGCAGTCCCTGCGTGAAATTTTCTAAACTGCTAATGATGTCACAAGGCACGATTACAAGGACTGCTCATGGTGCACTAATTATTCACAGAGTCTCACCTTTTGCCCTGGCTTGCCAGATAAACCAACATTCCCCTGCAAAATTTGGAAACAAAATTAGCTGGACAGTTATTCCTACAGCAAATCCATTCAGTGCAATCCCTGATAAGTGTTCTGCAGAGAAGAATGCCAGACCAAAAACAAATGTTGCCGGAGATACTTGTAGAGCAGTGCTTCTCAACCCTGGAAACTTTAAGATATGTGGACTTCGACTCCCAGAATTCACCAGTCAGCATATTTTGAGATGGGAGGACTTCAACTCCCAGAATCCCCCAGCCAGCATGCTTTAAGACAAGTGGACTTCAACTCCCAGAATTCCCCAGCCAGCATGGTTAAGATAGGTGGACGTCAACTCCCAGAATTCCCCAGTCAGCTTGGTTAAGATGGGCAGACCAACTCCCAGAATTCACCAGCCAGCATGCTTTAAGATGGGTGAACTTCAACTCCCAGAATTCCCTAGCCGGCATGCTGTAAGTTGGGTGGACTTCCACTCCCAGAATTCTCCAGCTAGCATGCTTTAAGATGAGCGAACTTCAGCTCCCAGAATCCCCCAGCCGGCATGCTTTAAGACAAGTGGACTTCAATTCCCAGAATTCCCCAGCCAGCATGGTTAAGATGGCCAGACTTCAACTCCCAGAATTCCCCAGCCAGCATGTTTTAAGATGGGTGGATTGCAACTCCCAGAATTCCCCAGCCAACTTGGCTTAAGATGGGTAGGTTTCAACTCCAAGAATTTCCATTATTCCTCCCGCATATTTTGAGACTGCTCTTTCCCCAAAAGGTGGACCTCATCCTGTTTTCCAACTCACTCTTTCTCCAGGTTCACCTTTCAGTCCCAGTTGGCCTGGGATCCCAAATCCAGGATTTCCCTATAGAGAGGAAATTAAAAAAAAAATCAAGATTATTTCCGCTCGCTAACCCTTGAAGGTAGTCCAGGTAGGAAACCAGTGCCAAGAGCACTAACACTACCTATAGTGTAGGGTTGGCTGTAACAGGACCTTGAAAGTCTGAGCACACCTCTCCTTTCTTTTTACTTTGCGGAGAACTGAGGAGGTGGGTGAAGGTTCGATCTCCGAGCTTGTGGGTTGGTTTCTGGACGTTTCGTTACCAGGCTAGGTAACTCCTTCAGCCCACTTGAGGCGATGTCAGTGTCGCTTTTCTTCTGTTGAGAAGGGCTTCGGGTGTGGGTGTGTCGAGTGAGGGTCTTGCGATGGGTCTTGTGATGGGTCAGGGGTGAGTCATCAGTGAGAGGCTGGTGATGGGTCTTGGTTGAGGGTCAAGCAACAGACATATCAGCCTACAGCCAGTCTAGAAATCACTCAGAATCCAGAGGCTCGGAGCATCCCACTTCACTGTCTGTTCCTGTTGCTTCCCTCTTGGAGGAGATTTGGAAGTATTTATAGCAGGACTAGCAAATTCGGTAACAGCTTTGTTCCTTATATGCCATCCGTCTGATAAATTCACAGGATTCCTTTTTTTTTTTTGCCATGTACATGTATACATCCGAACTCGATTGTGATGTTTCTCTGTGTCATATATGTATGTTATATGTGGGTATATCCGTAAGGGTATTTTTGTGAGAGCTGAATGCAACGGAATTTCATTTTAATGAATGCTGATTAGTGTACATTTAAGGTAACAATAAAGATTCTATTCTATTCTATTCTATTCTATTCTATTCTATTCTATTCTATTCTATTCTATTCTATTCTATTCTATTCTATTCCATATTCCATATTCCATATTCTATTCTATTCTATTCTATTCTATATTCCATATTCCATATTCTATTCTATTCTATTCTATTCTATTCCATTCTATTCTATTCTATTCCATTTCATTCCATTCCATTCTCTTTTTTATTCTATTCTATTCTGTTCTATTCTGTTCTGTTCTGTTCTATTCTATTCTATAGATAATAAATAATAGAAAGATAGATAATAGATGAGAGAGAGCAGAGAGAGAGGAGAGATAAAATTAAACCATTTTGCCACAACATTCTCTAAATTGATGTAAGATTATGTTGTATCTTTGGATCACCACAAAGTGAAATTTGGCAAAACTCTGCTATGAAACACAGCCTTTTAGTACTTTAAATAAAAGATCATCCTTTACCTTTTCACCTTTTTCTCCTCGCTCCCCTTGGGGGCCTTTTGATCCTGGAGGACCCACCGGCCCAAGTTCTCCCTAGAGACGGAAACGAAATGGAAATTTCTGAGCCGTTATTCTCAAACCACGCCCTAATTTCTGTGCAACTCATCTCCTACGAGAACTGTTTTTCCCAGCCAAAGGGAGTGGCCCAACTTAATTTATATCTCCTGGCTGATTAGGGAGAAAGATTTTGGTCACCACGATGTCAAAAAGATGCTGAGACTCTAGAAAGAGTGCAGAGAAGAGCAACAAAGAGGATCAGGGGACTGGAGGCTAAAACATATAAGGAACGGTTGATGGAATTGTCTAGTTTAATGAAGAAAAGGACGAGGGGGGACATGATAGCAGTCTTCCAGTCTCTCAGGGGCTACCCCAAAGAAGAGGGAGTCAAGCTATTCTCCAAAGCCCCTGAAGGCAGGAGAAGAAGCAACGGATGGAAACTAATCAAGGAGAGAAGCAACCTAGAACTAAGGAGAAACTTCCTGACAGTGAGAACAACTAACCAGTGGAACTACCTGCCTCCAGAAGCAGTGAATGCTCCAACACTGGAAATTTTTAAGAAGAGACTGGACAGCCATTTGTCTGAAATGGTCTAGGGCTTCCTGCCTGAGCAGGGGGTTGAACTAGATGACCTCCAAGGTCCCTTCCAACTGCTTCTGGAGGCAGGTGGTTCCACTGGTTAATTGTTCTAACTGTCAGGAAGTTTCTCCTTAGTTCCAGGTTGCTTCTCTCCTTGATTAGTTTCCATCTATGGCTTCTTGTCCTGCCTTCAGGTGCTTTGGAGAATAGCTTGACTCCCTCTTCTTTGGGGCAGCCCCTGAGATACTGGAATGCTGCTGTCATGTCCCCCCTCGTCCTTTTCTTCATTAAACTGGACATACCCAACTCCAGCAGCTGTTCCTTGTATGTTTCAGCTTCCAGTCCCCTGATCATCTTTGTTGCTCTTCTCTGTACTCTTTCTAGAGTCTCAGCATCTTTTTTACATCGTGGTGACCAAAACTGGATGCAAGTATTCCAAGTGTGGCCTTACCAAGGCCTTGTAAAGTGATATTAATACTTCACGTGATCTTGATTCTATCCCTGTGTTAATGCAGCCTAGCACTGTGTTGGCTTTTTTGGCAGCTGCAGCACACAGTTGGCTCAGATTTAAGGGATTGTCCACTAGGACTCCGAGATCCCTCTGTCAATCCATCTTTCGCTTCCTGAGTCAACGTCTCCACTTACCCGAACACCTTTCTTCCCTGTAGGTCCCACCACCTGGGGACAAAGAGATCAAGTCAGGACCTTTCCAGGTTTGATCAAGTATGGTTGACATCAGATGAAAAATCGATTGAGAAACCGTATATTTTTTTTAATTAAAGCTAAACGTGGAAGTGACAGATTTTATCTTCCTGGGTTCCAAGATCACCGCAGATGGGGACTGCAGCCAAGAAATGAAAAGACGCTTGCTCCTGGGGAGGAAAGCTATGGCAAATCTAGACAGCCTACTAAAAAGCAGAGACGTCACCCTGCCAACAAAAGCGCGTATAGTCCAGGCCATGGTTTTCCCAGTTGCAATGTATGGCTGTGAAGGTTGGACCATAAGAAAGGCTGAGCGCAAAAGAATTGAGGCCTTTGAACTCTGGTGCTGGAGAAGACTCCTGCTAGTCCCCTGGACTGCAAGGCGATCCAACCGGTCAGTCCTGGAGGAGATCAACCCCGACTGTTCTTTAGAAGGCCAGATCCTGAAGTTAAAATTCAAGTACTTTGGCCACCTAATGAGAAGGAAGGACTCACTGGAGAAGAGCCTAATGCTGGGAAAGATGAAGGGAAGAGAAGAAGGGGACGACAGAGAAGGAGGTGGCTGGATGGAGTCGCTGAAGCAGGAGGCGTGAGCTTCAATGGACTCCAGAAGATGGTAGAGGACAGGAAGGCCTGGAGGAACGTGGTCCATGGGGTCGCGATGGGTCGGACACGACTTCGCAACTAACAACAACAAACATGGAAGATGGACAAGTGAAAGAAACCATGATAATTTGGGACACAATGTAGAATTAGAGAAGGGACAAAATCTGTGGGAAAGGACCTTGCAAGCCGGTCAAAACCCTGATTACCTTGGCTGCAAGTTTTGCTAAACCTTTGTACCTCTCTACAGGGAGCTTACAGCCACCTGTTTAATGACCGTTCCCTTTTTTGCAGTGCCATTGGAACTGAAGGGTTGAAAGTCAAGGACAACCAGTATCCCCATACCAGGGATAGGCAACCTTGGCTCTTTTATGACTCGTGGACTTCAACTCCCAGAATTCCTGAGCCAGCCACGCTGAGGGGAAAGGGAGAGGTTTCCAAGCTGAGCCATGCTGGCTCAGGAATTCTGGGAGTTGAAGTTCACGAGTCATGAGGGAGCCATAGTTCCCTCATGCTGGCTCAGGAATTCTGGGAGTTGAAGTCCGCGAGTCATGAAGGGGCCATAGTTCCCTCATGCTGGCTCAGGAATTCTGGGAGTTGAAGTCCACGAATCATGAAAGAGCCAAGGTTGCCTACCCCTGCTCTATATGAAGGCTTTGCATTAGTTTAACATTAGTTCAGAGCTGACCAGCATTTTGGCTGAGACCACTATGAAGTGAGACTTACACCCATGGCTGGCGCACCAGGAAATCCTTGAGTGCCCTAAAAGGAGAAAAAAGTCAACATGAGCAAAAGAATGGTATTATAAGGGCGCTTGTTTGTGCATAAATATGTATCTACTGATAGAAGAGAACATATATAGCACAGGATTGAACTATGGTGCTCTCTGAGCTGGTGGTTTTCTTGCAAACGTTTCATGACCCAACTAGGGAACAGCATCAGTGCTAGAAGGGAGTGGGAGGGAGGGAGGAAGAGGAGGAAGAAGAGGAGGAGGAGGGACTGTGGGTCCTTGGGTCCTCTGAGCATGGCTGTTTTCTTGCAGACGTTTCATGACCTACTAGGAACATCATCAGTGCTAGAAGTGAGTGGGATCGCAGAGAGGAGAGGGAGGAGGAGGAGGAGGAGGAGGAGGAGGAGGAGGAGGAGGAGGAGGAGGAGGAGGAGAGGACTGGGTATCCTTGGTGCTCTCTGAGCTTGATTTGTTTCAAGACATTTCATGACCCAAGTAGGTAACATCATCAGTGCTGGAAGGGTGTGTGTGGAGAGGAGGAGGACTGTGGGGTCCTTGCTGTTTCCTTGCAGACGTTTCATCAGAGAACATCATCAGTGGTAAAAGGGAGTGAGGTTTATAGAGAGGAGGAGGAGGAGGAGGAGGAAGAAGAAGAAGACTGTGGAGTCCTTGGTGGTCTCTGAGCTTGGTTGTTTTCTTGCAGACGTTTCATGACCCAACTAGATAATGTCAGCACTCCTAGAAGAGTGTGGGGAAGGAGGAGGAGGAGGAGGAGGAGGAGGAGGAGGAACACTGTGGAGTCTTGTTGTTTCTGCAATGTTATGGGTTGTGCGGGCACTAGCAATGCCATAAGCGTCAGGCAGGCTCTAGCATTGCCATGAGTGCACACACCCCCACTCGCACTAGCACATCGAGCACATCGAAGAACACGATGGCTGGACACCATCCAAGCTGACAGACACCAGCCAGAGCACACAGCAACTCAAAGAATAATGTAAGATTGGAAAATAGGGAGACACCTGGCCCATAAAATCACCGAGAGTTGGACACAACTGAATGGATAACAGAGTCATCATCAGATGCAACCTTATTCTATTAGTGAAGAGCTGGTTTGTTCTGTTAATTTTTTTTTTTTTTACTTACCTGGTCTCCTTTTTGTCCCTCGGGGCTGGAAGTCCCTAATAATAATATAATAATAATAATAATAATAATAATAATAATAATAATAATAATAATAATAATAATAATAATCATCATCATCATCATCATCATCATCATCATCAGACAGTAAGTGCCGCCTATGCAAAGAAGCTGAAGAAACAGTGGACCACCTGGTAAGCTGCTGCAAGAAGATCACACAGACTGACTACAAGCAGCGGCACGACAAAGTAGCAACAATGGTGCATTGGAAGATCTGCGAGAAATATCATTTGCCTGTAACAAGAACTGGTGGGATCATAAAATAGAGAAAGTAATAGAAAATGAAAAAATTAACTGCTCTGGGACTTCAGAATTCAAACAGACAAGCACCTGCAACATAACATCCCGGACTTAACAACTGTCGATGAGAAAGACAAAAAAGTCTGGATAGTGGACGTGGCAGTGCCTGGAGACAGCAGAATAGACGAGAAAGAACGGGGGAAGACAGCAAAATACAAAGACATAGAAATAGAAAGACTGTGGCAAAGGCAAGCAAGGGTGGTACCAATAGTAATAGGGTGCAATCCCAAAACAACTGGAGCACCACTTGAACACCATCATCGGCATTGACAAATTCACCACTAGTCAATTGCAAAAGGCGGCCTTACTAGGAACTGCTTCCATCCTGCGACGAGATCTGTAATACCATCAAACATCCACATCTGCCTATCCCAGGTCCTTGGAAGGACTCGATAGGTAGACAAAAATGCCAAATCCAGTTTGAACATGTGGCTGACTGTGCAATGATTAATCATAATAATCATAATAATCATAACAATCATCATAACAATCATCATAATCATCATAATCATAATCATCATAATCGTAATCATAATAGCAAAAATAATTATTATTTGAACACCGTCGGCATTGACACAATCCCCATCAGTCAATTGCAAAAGGCAGCTTAACTTGAAACAGTTGACATCCTGTTCCAGCCCTTTCAGCAGTTCCAAGAAGGCTCCACACATATGTCCACCACTTAGCTGACCTTGAAGACACAGGTAAACCTCCAAGTGACCTCAATGACTTCCTTGTTTTTCTTTGAAGGTGTTTCACTTCTCACCCCAGAAGCTTCTTCAGCTCTGGATGGTGGGGAATGGGAGGATTTATATTCTTTGCAGACCGCTGGTCATTTGCATTCTTTTAGAGGGTCGTTGAGGCCACTTGGAGGTTTACCTGTGTCCTCAAGGTCAGCTGAGTGGTGCAAATGGGTGTCCCAACCCTTTCAGCAGTTCCAAAAAGGCTCCACACCCATTTGCACCACTCAGGTGACCCTGAGGACACAGATAAACCTCCAAGTGGCCTCAACGACTCTCTAAAAGAGTGCAAATGACCAGCGGTCTGCAAGGAGTATAAATCCTTCCATTCCCCACCATCTGGTCAGAGCTGAAGAAGCTTCTGGGATGAGAAGTGAAACGTCTTCAAAGAAAAACAAGAATGTCCAGGTGCCTCCTGAAAAAAGCATCTTTGGGACATCCATGACCTGGATGGGGGAGAATCTCCAACGCCAAATTGTTGTGTGAAACTGCAACCTGCATTCATGACGGGGGAATGCATTTAATGTCACAATGAAAGGGTGGCGCAGGGGATGTAGCGAGTCACCAAACTAGGTTTAAATTTCCCTCCAAAAAAAAAAAAAGAATAAAATGTACCTCACCTTTTCCCCTTTGACACCATCTTGTCCCCTTTTACCCTGGATTTTAAAAAAAGAATAAACACAATTTTTAGGGTAAATCTGCAGAGTAGAGTAAAACAGTAAACATTTGATTTTCGTAGAGTTAGTCCTCACTTAGCGAACACAGTTGGGACTATCAACTCCATCGCTCAGCGGAACAGCACATGATTGTAATGGGCTTCCTCTGACAGAGACTGTGAGTTCTAGTCCCACCTTAGGCATTGAAAGCCACCTGGGTGACTTTGGGCCAATCACCAGGAGACAGTGAGTTCTAGTCCTGCCTTAAGCAAGAAAGCCAGCTGAGTGATTTTGGGCCGATCACCAGGAGACAGTGAATTCTAGTCCGGCCTTGGGCAAAAGCTAGGGGCCAATCATCAGGAGACGGGGAGTTCTAGGCATGAAGGATATCTGGTTGACTTTGGGCCAATCACCAGGAGACACCGAATTCTAGTCCCGCCTTAGGCACGAAGGCCAGCTGGGTGACTTTGGGCCAATCACCAGGAGACACTGAATTCTAGTCCCGCCTTAGGCATGAAGGCCAGCTGGGTGACTTTGGGCCAATCACCAGGAGACACTGAATTCTAGTCCCGCCTTAGGCATGAAGGCCAGCTTGGTGACTTTGGGCCAATCATCAGGAGACAATGAATTCTAGTCCCGCCTTAGGCACGAAGGCCAGCTAGGTGACTTTGGGCCAATCACCAGGAGACACTGAATTCTAGTCCCACCTTAGGCAGGAAGGCCAGCTGGGTGACTTTGGGCCAATCACCAGGAGACACTGAATTCTAATCCCGCCTTAGGCATGAAAACCAACTGGTTGACTTTGGGCCAATCACCAGGAGACGGTGAGTTCTAGTCCCGCTTTAGGCGCAAAAGCCAGCCGGGTGACTTTGAACCAGTCCCTCTCTTTCCATCCAGCCCACCTCACAGGGTTGTTGTTGTGGGGCAAATAAGAGGGGGAAGATGTGTGGGATAAGTTCACCGCCTTGAGTAATTTGTGAAAATAATAAAGCCAGGATACAAACAGACCAACGAACAAACCAATCTTTGTAGTGATTCGTACCCTCAAACCAGGGGGTCCTTCTTCGCCTGGAAATCCTTGTTCCCCCTAAAAAAAATAAGCAACAAGACCATCATTCGTTTTTCAAGCAACTCAGCGATCAGGAGAAACTTTTGCTAGAAAAATAAATTTGGGACAGATTTGGGCTGAGCTAATCAAAAATCATTCTATTTTTTTTTAAAAAAAAAAGTTAAGACAACTTGTAGCAACTTTTCGCCAACCATCCCTTGTATATGCACACACATACCGATACACACACATATACACACAAACAACTACAAATAGATATTTCCTTAGGTGGGAACACAGTACAGGTAGTCCTCAAGTTACAACCGGTTGCTTAGCAACTGTTCATTACGAGAGACTCCGAAAAAGGTATTCAATCAAGCATATACACATGTTTGATCATTTTGTTTTAAACCTTTTTTTTCCTTTTTGTATTGTAATTGGTTTTTTTTTTCTTTCTTTTTTTCTTGATTTTATATTTTAACCTTGGAAATAATAAAAAAGAAAACCAACAAAAGAGGCTAGACCAGTGGTTCTCAACCTTTTTAATGCCGCAACCCCCAACCGGTCATAAGTCGAGGACTACTCAACCGGTCATAAGTCAAGGACTACTAACTGGTGCAGCACCGTTTGCAGAATGGGACTTTTGGCGGGCTCAGCAGGGTAGAGACAGCCTGGACAATTCCTATTGGCTTTTGAAAGCCAATAGAATTAGATTCTATTCAAGAAAGTCTATTCTATTGGCTTTCAAAAGCCAATAGAATAAAAGGGAGTAGCACAGCTAAGGAAAAGGGGGAAAAAATGGCGGACTGCATTGTTTTGGCGACCCCATGAAATGGTCGTTCGACCCCCAAATGGGGTCCCGACCCACAGGTTGAGAACCACTAGGCTAGACAGTCACGTGTCTGATATGGTATAGGGTCTCCTGCTTGAGCAGGGGGCTGGACTAGAAGACCTCCAAGGTCCCTTCCAGCTTTATTCTTTTCTATTCTATTCTATTCTATTCTTCTGTTCTGTTCTGTTCTATTTTCCATATTTTCTATTCTGTTCTATTCTGTAATTCTATTCTGTTCTGTTCTATTCTATTCTATTCTATTTTCCATATTTTCTATTCTATTCTATTCTATTCTATTCTTCTGTTTTGTTCTGTTCTATTCTATTCTGTTCTATTCTATTCTATTCTATTCTGTTCTGTTCTATTCTATTCTATTCTATTCTATATCCTATCCTATCCTATCCTATCCTATCCTATCCTATCCTATTCTATCTCCTGTCTCCTATCTCTTCTCCTATCTTATCCTCTATCCTCTATAGTTGTTTTCTCCCTCTTAATTTTAATTTGGATCATCTTGTTGCCAAGATATCTTTAATTTTAAAATATTAATAGAAACCATCTTTCAAAACTTACTTTTAACCCTTGGGGTCCCGGATGTCCCATAGCTCCCTGCAAGCCAAATAAAAGAAGACAATTTCATCCTAGCAAATGTTTACTTATTAATTTTGCACCCGTTCTTCCCCAAAGTGTTTGCGTTGGGTTTCCCCCCATTAAGGCTCGGAATCAAACAAGAATCATTAAAGATTCGGATTTGCTTTTTCATATTCGCTTTCTTTCGTTTTTGTGGCGTTCCTGTTTAGAAAGAAGGAAAGGGGGGGGAGAGGATTTGTTCTGGTTACAGACTTCTACGCTAGCTTTTTTTTTTTTGTATGTTTGTTTTTGCAGAGAGGTGACGGCAAAGATGTGCCAAGAAATATAAAAATTGAGCCAAAAGGAAGGAAAGATGAAGAAAGAAGAGAGGAGAGGGAAGGGGGGGAAATGAGAGGGGAGGGGTAGGAGTAGGGGAAGGAAAAGGAAGGAAAAGAAGAAAAAGGGAAAATAAAGTTCCCTTTTAAAAAGCCAGAAGGGATAGATTATTTTTTCTTTAATTTCTTGAATGGCTGGGTTGCCACAGCAGCAACTGTTTGACATTGAGTAAGCTAAGAAGCTAAGCAGGATCAGACCCGGCTGGTATCTGGATGGGAGACAACAGAAATAGTCCTCGCCTTACAACCACAACTGAGCCCCAAATTTCTGTCGTTAAGTGAGGTTTGCCCTAATTTACGACCTTTCTTGTCACAGTTGCTAAGGGTATCATTGCGCTTCTTAAGTTAACAATCCGGTCATTAAGTGAATCCATCTTCCCCATTGCTTGTCAGAAGGTCACAAAAGGGGATCACATGACCCCAGGGACGCTGCGACCGTCGTAAATAGAAGCCAGTCGCCAAGCGTCTGAACTTTGACCGGGTGGGTGGTGATGCAGCAAGGGTTGTAAGTGTGAAAAACAGTCATAAATCATTTTTTTCCAGGGCTGTTGTAACTTTGAATGGTCGCTAAATGAATGGTTGTAAATTGAGGATAATCCACCCACAGATATTTCTGTTTCAGTATCATTTTGAACCTACAACCAAAGAGAAACTTTATTACACAGTCAACACTCACCTTATCTCCTTCTGTTCCCTGTAATCCTGGCACCCCCATCAGTCCGATCCCAACCTCACCCTAAAATGGAAGCAGTGAAAATTGATTGATTGATTGGTTGATTGATTGATTGATTAAATTTATGGAAGGCCGGCCAGTTCCATGAATCCATCCTGGCTGGTGAAAAAAACTTCTTCTTTTTTCTTCTTTCTTCTTCTCTCTTCTTCTTCTTCTTCTTCTTCTTCTTCTTCTTCTTCTTCTTCTTCTTCTTCTTCTTCTTCTTCTTCTTATTATTATTATTATTATTATTATTATTATTATTATTATTATTATTAAAAAATACAAAGTCAAAATTGAGAAGACAGCAACAGACAGTAAGTGCCGCTTATGCAAAGAAGCTGAAGAAACAGTGGACCACCTGATAAGCTGCTGCAAGAAGATTGCACAGACTGACTACAAGCAGCGGCATGACAAAGTAGCAACAATGGTGCATTGGAAGATCTGCAAAAAATATCATTTGCCTGTAAGCAAAAACTGGTGGGATCATAAAATAGAGAAAGTCATAGAAAATGATAAAATTAAATTGCTCTGGGACTTCAGAATTCAAACAGACAAGCACCTGCAACATAACACCCCAGACTTAACAATTGTCGATAAGAAAGACAAAAAAGTCTGGATAGTGGACGTGGCAGTGCCTGGAGACAGCAGAATAGAAGAGAAAGAACTGGAGACAATAACAAAATACAAAGACCTACAAATAGAAATAGAAAAACTGTGGCAAAAGCAAGCAAGGGTAGTACCAATAGTCATAGGCTCCTTGGGTGCAATCCCAAAACAACTGGAGCACCACTTGAACACCATTGGCATTGACAAATTCGCTATTAGTCAATTGCAAAAGGCGGCCTTACTAGGAACTGCTTCCATCCTGCAACAATATCTGTAATACCATCAAACATCCACATCTGCCTATCCCAGGTCCTGGGTACGGACCCGATAGGTAGACAAAATGCCAAATCCAGTCTGAACATCTGGCTGACTGTGCGATGATCGATAATAATAATAATAATAATAATAATAATAATAATAATAATAATAATAATAATAATAATAATAATAATAATGTTGGAAGGGACTTTGGAGGTCATCTAGTCCAATCCCCCTGCTCAGTCAGGATTAAAGCAAGAACCCAACAAAAAAAGCATGATGAATACCTGCCAAAGAACTATAGAGACATGATTTGGGTCGCCTCCAGAGGTTGCGAAGGCTCCAACAATGGAGGTTTTAAAGAAGAGATTGGACAACCATTTGTCTGAAATGATACAGAGTGTCTTGCTTGAGCAGGGGGTTGGACTAGAGGACCTCCAAGGTCCCTTCCACGTCTGTCATTCTGTCGTTCTGCAATTCATTCAGAACGGCTTTTAGCTAGCAAGAAAGTCCAGTGAAGAAACAAACCGTACATCACCCTTTGTAAACCATTTGACAACTTTGACCGGGATGGTATAATAAAGTCTCCTGCCTTGAGCAAGGGGGTTGGACTACAGGACCTCTAAGGTCCCTTCCAATTTGGTTAATTCTGTTATTCTGCTTTCGTAGAATCACAGAATCGGAGTCGTGGACTACCCACGTTTAAAATATATATGGTTGACTTCAGCTTCATAGTCAAGGGGGAAACTTTTAAAGCTTGGGAAAAAAATGGGACCAGGCTGGGGTTTAAAATGAAAACAGCCCTGTCAAGGATGAAACATTGGCAGCTGCATGCCACTGCATTTAAACCTTTAAATTAAGGAGGGGAGGTATTACTTTCAAGTGGGTTAGATGGAGAAACGAAACTTCTACGATTCAGCTGATGTCCGTGAGAGCCTGAAACCTTTTCAAGGACACCAGAACAGGTGTGGATTTGAAGCAGACGGTTCCCGTAACAAAGTGAACTTGTTGATACGGACGACGTAAGACGTGTGTGTGGGGGGGGGGGGGGTTGGCTGGGAAAACTATGGTTTAAATCTGTGAATTCGGCGTGGGAAGCTCAGAGTTAGTTTTGCTTCGACATTACCACGCAGCGTGTTCAATCAACGGTAAGATTTTTGGAGATGGGATGAACCTGGAGTTGAATTCGGATTCTTGAGCTGGAAGTTGACAAGTACCTTTTCGCCTTTGGGTCCCGGAAATCCAGGAGGACCATCCAGTCCGATTGGACCAGGTAAGCCAGGTTTCCCCTGGAAAAGTAAAAAAAAAAAGTCTCTTTGTTAGGTTTCCACTGAGATAAGGACACAGCTGACTAGGGGAGTTCTGGGAGTTGAAGTCCACAGGTCCTAAAGTTGCAAGGTTGGAGACCCTTACTTTGAATGCTTTGCAATCACAGGCCACAAGTAGCTAATTATAACTTGATGGTTACCAAGTTATCTGCTTTCTCCCTACTAGGAGTAACATCTCCCTTCAGTAAGAAACATCCTACAGTTCTTCCTCCAAGCAATGAAGGGATCCAGTTAGGAACAGAAGATCCCACTTACCAATTCCCCTCTTCCTCCTTTCTCTCCTTTGATCCCACTTCTGCCTCTAGGACCCTGAAAAACAGAAAGACTGGATTTGCAAAACACATTGAACTAGGACAGGGGTAGGCCACCTTGGTTCTTTTATGACTGGTGGACTTCAACTCCCAGAATTTCTGAGCCAGCCGTGCTGAGGGGAAAGGGAGAAGTTTCCAAGCTGAGCCATGCTGGCTCAGGAATTCTGGGAGTTGAAGTCCACCAGTCATGAAGGGGGCCATAGTTCCCCCCATGCTGGGTCAGGAATTATGGGAGTTGAAGTCCACCAGTCATGAGGGGGCCAAAGTTTCCCTCATGCTGGCTCAGGAATTATGGGAGTTGAAGTCCACCAGTCATGAGGGGGCCAAAGTTTCCCTCATGCTGGCTCAGGAATTCTGGGAGTTGAAGTCCACCAGTCATAAAAGAGCCAAGGTTGCCTACCCCTGGCCTAGGAGGCTCACCGCTTAGAACAGGAGGACTTAGGACAGGGGTGGGCAACCTGGGCTCTTTTATGACTGGTGGACTTCAACTCCCAGAATTCCTGAACCAGCATGGGGGAACTATGGCCCCCTCATGACTCATGGACTTCAACTCCCAGAATTCCTGAGCCAGCATGGGGGAACTATGCCCCCTCATGACTTTTGGACTTCAACTCCCAGAATTCCTGAGCCAGCATGGGGGAACTATGGCCCCCTCATGACTCATGGACTTCAACTCCCAGAATTCCTGAGCCAGCATGAGGGAACTATGGCCCCCTTCATGACTTTTGGACTTCAACTCCCAGAATTCCTGAGCCAGCTATGCTGAGGGGAAAGGGAGAAGTTTCCAAGCTGAGCCATGCTGGTTCAGGAATTCTGGGAGTTGAAGTTCACGAGTCATGAGGGGACCATAGTTTCTCCCATGCTGGCTCGGGAATTCTGGGAGTTGAAGTCCATGAGTCATAAAAGAGCCCAGGTTGCCTATCCCTGGTCTAGGAGGCTCACTGCTTAGAACAGGAGGACTTAGGCCAGGGGTAGGCAGCCTTGGCTTTTTTATGACTGGTGGACTTCAACTCCCAGAATTCCTGAGCCAGCCATGCTGAGGGGAAAGGGAGAGCTTTCCAAGCTGAGCCAGGCTGGCTCAGGAATTCTGGGAGTTGAAGTCCAGGAGTCATAAAAGAGCCAAGGTTGCCTACCCCTAAACTAGACTTAAAAAAAGTGTTTGACAGCTTGTGATTGAGATGTGGCAGAAGGCCAGCCAAGGTCTTATCAGGAACCAGGTAGTTCTCGACTTATAAATATTAGTTTAGTGACCGTCCGTAGTTACAACAGGACTGAAAAAAGGGACTTGGAAATGGTCCTCACACTTATGACCATCCTGGCGCTATTTGTGATGTTCCCAGCCAGCTTACGACAAGCAAAGTCAACGGGAGGGGAAACCAGATTGATTTAATGACTGTACAATTTACTTAATTGCTGTGATTTGCTTAACAAACCGTGGCCAAACAGCAGGTAAAATGCAAACTCAATTCACTTAACAATCTGCCTTAGCAACAGAACTTCTGATCTTAATTGCGGTCGTAAATTGAGGACTACCTGAATGCTTTCATACAGTTGATTTATCTGGAGATAACAAAGGCATTTATGTTCTGTAAAATATCAGTACAGGCATTAGCACTTAACACAAATGTAACTGAAAGGTCATTTCGTTGCTAGGAATAGATGAATCTTAATATTCCTAGAATATTTGCTTCCATTCATGTACAAATTCATCTCTCCCTTTTTCTACATCGCTTTGCAAATTTATTTTAATAAATCTTCACACAGAGGCCTTCAATTACACGCCATTTGCTACACGATTACCCCAATATGCTTCTTTTCATTTGTTGTAATTGATTATTTGATGATTATTTTACACTATCATAAGCGGCTGTATTCCTGGACGTAATATTTGCATGGAGAACTCCGTTGCAAACCCCAGAGAGAAGTTTGAAATAACAAGGATGCATGCCAATGTAAGAAAAGTGAATTATTAAAAATAGGTTAATTAATGCCCCATGCCTGACTCACTCTTTTGATAAGTCCTTTGAAGAGGGTGTTGGATCTAAAATAGGAACAGAAATTAAGCCACTTACTCTGAGGCCGGAGTCCCCTGCTTCACCCTGGAATTTAAAGAGCAGAACATGTTACAAAGGGCTGAAAGGTTTAACAGAATCACAGAGTCACAGAATTGGAAAAGTACCTTGGAGGTCATCTAGTCTAACCCCCTGCTCAGGCAGGAAAAACCCTCTACTATTTCAGACAAATGGCTGTCCAGTCTCTTCTTGAAAACCTCCAGTGATGGAGCACCCACAACTTCTGGAGGCAGGTTGTTCCACTGGTTAATTGTTCTCGCTGTCCAGAAATTTCTCCTTGGTTCTAGATTGGATCTCTCCTTGGTTAGTTTCCATCTGTTCCTTCTTGTCCTGCCTTCAGGTGCTTTGGGGAATAGGTTGGCCCCATCTTTTTTGTGGTAGCCCCTCAAATATTAGAAGGCTGCTCTCATGTCCCCCCTCGTCCTTCTCTTCATTAAACTAGACCAGGAGTAGGCAACCTCGGCTCTTTTATGACTCGTGGATTTCATCTCCCAGAATTCCTGAGCCAGCCACGCTGAGGGGAAAGGGAGAGGTTTCCAAGCTGAGCCACGCTGGCTCAGGAATTCTGGGAGTTGAAGTCCACAAGTCCTGAGGGAGCCATAATTCCCTCATGCTGGCCCAGGAATTCTGGGAGCTGAAGTCCACAAGTCACAAAAGAGCCAAGGTTGCCTGCCCCTGTCCTAAGTCCTAAACGGTGAGCCTCCTAGACCAGGGGTGGGCAACCTTGGCTCTTTTATGATTGGTGGACTTCAACTCCCAGAATTCCTGAGCCAGCATGGCTCAGCTTGGAAACCTCTCCCTTTCCCCTCAGCATGGCTGGCTCAGGAATTCTGGGAGTTGAAGTCCAGGAGTCATAAAAGAGCCAAGGTTGCCTACCCCTGGTCTAGGAGGCTCACCGCTTAGAACAGGAGGACTTAGGACAGGGCTAGGCAACCTTGGCTCTTTTCTGATTCGTGGACTTCAACTCCCAGAATCCCTGAGCCAGCATGGCTCAGCTTGA